>JASSRZ010000074.1:8730308-8742296 GCA_032164315.1 Malacoctenus gilli
CACACACACACACACACACACACACACACACACACACACACACACACACACACACACACACACACACACACAGTCCCACTCGCACATTATACAGGACTGAAACACCACTGCCACTTGATGTATTTTCTTTTGAAAATGAGGGAAAAAAATGCAAAAACATTTTGAAGGCAACTTTTTATTGAGTTTGCTGATCACAGATCAGCTCCGTTTCTTTGAAGTCACACAGTTACAGTCATTACTTGACAGAAACGTATCCACTGCATGTTTGTCATCAGCAGCAGCCAGCGCTGTTGATAAGATGCTAAATGTTCCACCCGCAACCAAACAGCTTTTTTTTTTCTTTCTCTCCGTTTGCCTCTGATTCAAAACAATGAAACGGACAGAACGAGAAAAACAGCACCAGACAGGAAGCTGTTGCATTTGGTCAGAATCAAAACATAATTTGTGACATCGAGCTGAGCCAAGGATGTGTGGTTTGGAGCGTGATTGCGGGTAACATTGTTATTGGCAAAGGGGCTACGGTCAGCCAAACGGAAACATGCATCTTGAAGAGCTTTGTGTTGTTTTTCCTGCAGACACAAGTGTTATTGATAACGCTCTCATTTAGGGGGAGTTTATGGAATATATTGTTTCCTTCCTGCCTGCGCTGGTGCTCGAGTCACAGCACTTGTTTTTGTTAAAATTTTAAAGAGTTCCCCCTGAAACCACATGTTTGTGGGTGAGCCATGAGATGTTCCTCATTAAAAGTAACAACTTTTTCAAACTTTTGAATTATTGAAGTAAATGGGCGATGAGATGTCACATTTTGTAGTCTTTTCAGTGTCTGCCGCTCACACGCCGTCTTGAAAAGCTCTTCCACAGTCTGTGCGTCCAAACATTTTGAACCTCTTCCAGCCCCCATAAAACTCTCATTTATCTAGGTCACGTAGGAACAGCACACGTTTTAACCATGTTGGCAAGGCCCTAGTGCTCGAAAGTCGACAGCCAAGTTTCATGGAGGGGTGGCCAAAGTTGATCTCATTTCCCTGTTTGTTGTTGCCTGATGAGTCCTTGTTGTCTTTTTTGATTGTTCCTCCGTCTGTAATCTGTGCTGGATCCCAGCGAGGTTGATGCTGTGTGACAGTCCTGTGGCTGGTTCTGTTTAAGACAACCCACAAACACAGAGCGATTCTGTGGGGGTTACAACCTTGCCTCCTTTCATCAGGGTGAAGCCCACCGAGAGGGTCACTCTCTGTCTGTATTCATGAGAGCCACTGACCCCTTTGCACTGCAGCGCGCTGGTTACACAGACGCTGCTGGACCGGCTATTCAAGTCAAAGCTGATGGTTCAGAATTAGTCTCATTTTGTTCCCTCTTGCAGTCCGCTTTTGTTAGGGGGCCAAATGTCATAACAGTGTCTGTGTAATGTACCCAATGATTAGGCTTCTCTCAGGGACCCCAATCCATGGCCTCCAACAGATGGCGCACCTCCTTGTGTATGCAGATTTATTCACTGCGATTGTTTACAGATATTGTCATTACACGGACATCGTTAAAAAGGCTGTAATTGAGGCAAAGGCTGTCATCTAGTCCGTGTTGTTTTTGTCATGTTCTGGCTGAAAGGAACAACTTGCAGAGAGGGACAGGCAGTATCACACAATTGACCTTTTACATGATTTTCAATTACTGGGGAGAGGAGCGAAACAGAGAGGTCCCTGTAGTGCCGCTGTCTCTGCTGTCTCCCCTCCGCAACATCTGCCCATCCAACGTGGCAGCAGCGCCTATTTCTCCCCATGAGGTCGCCTGCCCTGCCCAGGATGGGCAGGTGTGTGCTGGGCCAGGCCCCTCTGTCATTAAGCGGCCCAGCTGTGCTGTCACGTCTGGCAAAGAGGCGGGTGTCATCCATGACCCTGTCTCAGCCCCCTCGGAGGGGCACACGCAGACCTTGACAGGGCAGCTGAGGGTGAAGCCACGCACAGAATATCTATGAAGGACGACCATGTCGTCCCCTCCTCGCACCCCGGTGGGCGCCACCTCCGCGTGCCTGCCTCCCCTCCTGCCAAAGTGCAGGATGGGCCCTCATCAGGCGTGTCAGTCAATAAAAAGAGAGCGCGCATCACACCTCCCCTCCTGCTGTGTCCTGTGTGCCTTTTCAGAGGAGAGTTGCACACTTGGTAAGATCGACAGCGTGCTGGTTAAAATTTCACTGATGTACCAACGAAACAATATTTTAGTCGGAAAAAAATGCATTCGTCTAATCTGATTTATGAGCTCATAATTTACATATATTCAAAAAGCTTTTTATTTTGGATTTTTAAAGGGTTTAAAGGGTCTTCACAAGTTACATGTATATGTTTTTACGAAGGTCATTAACATTTTTGTCTTGCTCTTTCTGAATAATAAGGTCCTGTAGCCTCACCATATGATGAGTTTCATGTGTGCAAAAGGAACACTTGAGGTTATAGGTGTTGGCAACTAGTTAAAGCATTTTATGAAGACGGCAATAGCAGGACATGAGCACGGCCATTGATGAGGAGCTGATGGTGTACTTGTAGCCATGGAAACAAGCGCCTAATTTTGCAAACCCAGGCTTCTTGACAGATTTCAGTCAAGTTGCCGTGCAGACAGCATCCTCTCGCTTTTTATCCCCAGGAAGAATGTCGAAAAAAGATGCACGTTGAAGAAGCTGTTTGTTACTCAGAAATCCTCCGTTTGGGGTGGCGAGTAAACTGCAGCTCTGTTGCAAATGTTTTTCTTTGAGGTAAAAAATGTCAGAGTGTTGCATGTCCACCGGCAGCTGTGTGGTGGAAACAAAAAACACTGATATATGTCCCCATAGGAACAACCTATTGTTTCAGCAGCTTGTCAGGATTCCTTGTCGTTAGGAGTTAGTGGCATGTCTCACGGACATGATTGGCTTCCTGATTTTGCTTGGTCAAACATGCTGCTAGTCACCGATGCACAAACATACCAAAAGGTGCTCGTCTGCGCCTCCTTTTGATAAGATCTGCTGCCCGAATTGAAATGTAAATCCACGTTTCACCTCTGGTCTTTGCATTTATTCGCTCCACATGGGCTGAGTTTTGCCTGCTCACCTGCAGAATTCCACTCTCGTCGGCGTGTTTTTATGGGGAAGATCAGGTGGAGGAAAGAACCGATGTTCATGGGAGACAGGAACAGAAAAAGAAGAGAGGCCGACATCGGCTCTGCCGAGTCCAGTCATCAGCATGTATTCATGAGGTTCAGATCATGTGAAGTTTTGCCAGAGTGAGGTGCATGCGTCATTATAAGATCAATGGTTGTAGGAGGAGAGAAGAGTCAGAAACTGATGCTTGAAAAGAGGAGAGGTGAATTTTTATTTAGAGTGGCCATCTCCCTTAGAGTCAGCTGTGCCAAAATCTGATTCACTGCGCTCACATTTTTAAAAGCAGTGCAATCCTGCAATCCTGTGCGAAACGAGGCCAAACTGAACAGCTTTTACATGGTTGTGTGTGGAAAAAAGGGGACTTCTGTTCCTTATAAATTCCTGAAACACAGCAATCTGCAATAAATCAACTGATTGACAAGGACTAATGTGATACGTTGTGTTTCTCTTTCTGATTGCAAAACATATTCACTAACAGAAAAAAAAAACAGTCTTTTGACATTGTTTTTTAGAATATCTACCACAAAATACATGTGGCACGAATTGCATGTTGCAGTTTAGGACAAAGAAAATAATGAGCATAATACATAAGTTGTGTTACAATATTTCACACAATAATTAAACTGTGTACACTGAGAAGATGATGAGGACCAGTCAGTGGGCATGCAGGGTTGGTGAAGGTGGGGCTATGATGTCATCGTCTGAATCCTGCACAAAATGATCTAATTTTCAAAAGGTAGTTGTCTCATAGACATTAAGAACAAGCAACATTAGTATGTTGTCTGTAAACCCTGAATTTAACAACCCCCTAATCAGGCACCTTGTTTTCAGTTCAGCACATTCTGTAATTTTACAGGTGACACAGCTTTGAGACGTTTTTCAGCTCGTCCAGTTCCACCGACTGCGTCCATATAAGTCTTTATATCGTCTCCAAAGCAATGCTGATAGTTGACAGTCAAGACCAGCTTATGTAATCTTTTTCAGCTTTGGGGAAAAGCATCTCTTTGATTTGCACATTCCTAAAATTTAATTAGACCAACTTTAGTCTGTCTCCTGATGTCAAGAAAGTTGCTGAAGTTTAGTCGTTCCACTTGATAGCGATCTGAGCTTGTTTGGATTTTTTTGGGCTGCACATTCTATCAGGGAGATTTTTGTGACTCTATTTTATCATCCGCATGAAAGACGGTCTGCTGCGAATAGAGTTTTTTGCTTGTTACTCTTTAAGGAGAAACTCTGACCTTCACGACACCACCTCTGTTTGTGTTTTTGATGGGTGACTTGGTAAATGGACTTTGATTATGATTCGTCGCATTCACTCATTCCCAGTCACACATGATGTGGCAAATTCACACCAGAGGCAGGTCGGTTTGCTTGAAACAGACCAGTGTTGGTTTCTTCTGATTGTCCGTTTCAATTGAGCTTGTGTGAAAGTGGATCTGAACGTCCTCATGGCTCAAAGCGTGGAAGCGAATCAAAAACGTGAAGCGGCATTTGGAGCTGAACATCATGTCTGTGGACACTTGGGGACACCTGATCACAGAGAGACAGGTTGTCAAACAGCTAAGTGCCTGACTGGAGTCTATGGAGTGTGTTTTAGGGCTTTCAAGATTGCAGTCAATTTGATAGTTTTTGACATGTTGCGTTTGTTCTGTTTTTGCTCTTAACTCTGATAAAGAAGGGCCTCAGTTTGAAATTGACACTCAAAAACAGGACAGTGCAATGAAGACGATGACAAAAAATAAGATGTGGTCTTCTCGGTAGCTTCAACTGCTGCATGATAACCCTAAAAAATTGATGAAAAAAATAGGCGAGATCATTTTGGTTTTTTTTTCTAATGCTCCAGAGGCATCACAGAGCTTTTTAATTCACACATCCTCCTCTCATCTGTCATGTATTTCAACCTACACATTTCTACATCCAAATTAGACTGTACAGAAAATCTTCTTTGGACCAGCCAAGAAAACAAGAACGCAATGTTTGTTTGGTCATTTCTGAGTTATTGAATTTCTCAGTGTCAGTGGTGAAATTCCCAGCCTCACCTGCAGTGTGTATATACACACACACACACACACACACACGCTCACAAACACACACACACACACGTCTGGTGTTATTGGCAGTGAGCCTTCATCCACCGACACCTCCCGTGTCCCTGGTGGCCTTTGTCACAGAAGAAAGAGAATGATCAATATCCCAGTTAAACTCGACTTTCAAAGCTGATCGCAGGGTCTCGTTCTGGGGCCTTCTTTAATGAATTTTCTTTCATTCCACACGAGTTTTAAACATCAAACAATAAATCGGCCAGGGCACAGTAAAATATTTAGATCTATTGACTGTGTTTGAAAAATGTAGAGGGCAAAAACTCTAGTGGTTTGATGCTGATACATTCTGAACACTTTAATCCACTCGAGTGTTTCCTTTTATCTGCCTGGGTTTCTCCAAAAGAGGGGAAAAGGGCCTCAAGAATGTTCTCAAAGATCCAGCAACTCTTCTCTTAAAAGCTCCTTACCTTCAATTGCTCCTCTCCAGCACATTCAGCCTCTTTGTACAAAGAAGCACGCAAAACAAAAAGGCACGTCTATTGCATGTAAAATGACTGGCTCTGCAAGAAGATCAGGAAAAATTCTGGAGTGCTCGTAAACTTTTAAATGTTAAAAAAAACAACTTTACTTGATTTCCGTCATTTTATTCGCCGCAGCTCCGCGCCTGTCAATAGAAACACACATGTGGGAGCCTGTTGTACAGCATGGCAGTGTGACAAAGGTTGGAAACATCTGTTTCACAGCGTTGGCACTTTTTCACAACAGTGCTGCATCTCGTCATCTTCGCCTCAAAACAACCCCTCAAAGAAAGAGCTGATTAGAAATTACATCTGCGTCGCGGAGCATGATTTGTTTTTGATAGGGAAAAAAAAAAGTGTTGACACGATATTTTTCTGCCAGGCTCATAAGGTTTAACATGAAACCAAACCAAAAAAAAGCCCACAAAAGAGAAGTCGGGAGGACGCTGGTGAGCTAAAAATGCATTTTAAATTCCAACTTTGACGGCCGGCATTCAGATGGTACAAGCCAGAGATCAAAAAGAGAGTCTGAAAAAAATGTTATGCTGTAGAAACAGTTCAACGGACTCAGCAGGTTTGAGCCGAACCACCATCCAGTCAGTGTGTATATTAAGTCCAGGCAACAGGATTTGTTTTCCTGACAGAAAATGTATTTATACCGTGTAATGTTTCAGTGAATCACATGAAGGTGAATATCAATGCCGCCGTATGACCCCTGGTGCAGCAGCCACCCTTACTTGTAATGAATTATATGTGCATGCCTTTGCGTGGCTGGTATGTGCATGAGTGTGTTTGGCTGGCGTGACAGCCCGGCCTTGACGTTAAACATCTGCCGGGTGATTCATTCGGCGGAGGATGTGGAGTGACACCGAGGCACATCTGCCGAGGTGCGGGCGATCCCTGCAACCTGCCCCCTCGTAAGGCCCCAGCCTCACCACCCAAATCACTTCTATGATGATTGCATCATCCCCACCTCCCCCCACCTCCCCCCCTCCTCCCCCCTTTCAGCCCCCCCCCCTCCTCTCTGTGCGGCTGGTTCACAAAAGTGACATCCTGCTTCTTTCCCCAGTTGTGCACGCTGAAGAGCAGCAGATGCATAGCCTTGAGGAGATTTAGAAATGGCAAACACAATGAAACTCAAGAATCTGGGAAAAAAGCCATCCCCCAAAAAACTCTTCGTTTTTTCCTGTTTTTTTCCTTCCTTTTTTTCAAATGAAAGCACAATTAACCTAAGAAAGCTTTTTCATTTGATTCTTGTTCAAAAAGTACAGTTTCTGCTCATGAATCAATTGATTGATTTAAGAATGCAAATTACAACCCTAAACAATGATTTAATTATCAAGTCACAAAACAGGAATTCAGGAATGTCTTTTTAGTGTCATTTTGTGAACACCTTCAAGGCTTTCAACACATTGTTTCTGATGCCTTTTTGTTAAGTTCAGTTGAAAAAAAAAATCAAATCAATTAGGAAAGTGGCAGTTTAACGATTTTCATGCCCAAAACTCTCCCAGTTTATTGTCTGCTGTGGATGGCTCATGTACTGCATTTACATGAAGGAAGTGTTCTCTATCCAAGGATTTCATTGAGCTCATCCGTCTCTTTTGTTTTGGAGTATTTTCAGAAAAAAAAAAAATCGGACAGTTTATTTTCCCACGTAACACTCCAGTTGAATGCATTAACTGTGTGTCTTAGTGTGTTCAGTATTCAAAGAGACGCTCCTTCATCCACTCTGAAAAGAGCCACATAAGAGTCTGGGCCCTCAGTAAATTTATTCCAGTGAATGGAAAGAATGAGAAATCATTTGAGCCTAAGTGACAGATGCTTCTCTTCACTACTGTGCGGGGCAATGTAATCACTTGAATGAATACAGCTTGACTAATTAAGGTTATGCAGTTGGCTGGCTCTCTCCAAACAAAGCCCAAGTAATGTAGATTGTGTTGCATCGCGGCTCCGATGGTGCAAATGAGAGCCTGACGTGTTGGTTGAGAAAGTGTCTCGGTGTACCACTTCCCATTCATGTTTCCACTTAGTTTTTGCTGTATGCTCATAAATCGATTCACGGCATTGTGTAGTCGTGCCGCGGCTCTCGGTCCCGCTGTTAATATGACGAAAACACAGAGGAATATGACTGTAATGCATTAAACAGAAATAGCTGATGACTAACAAACACAGCCAGCGCAGATGATGATGACTGAAATGCATTGGATAGCCGCTCATGAGCTGTCTGTGCATGTTTGGCACAGATAGAGTCCAAGGACGCACGAGGCTTTTGATCCTGTCTCTGGGGCGTCCCAGATGTTCCAGCACAGGGCAATGTCAACTCTGGTTTATTTGCAGAGGTAATGCCCAGCCATTATATGTACAACTCATCCATCAAACAAAAATAAAAAAAAAGAGGAATGTTTTAGAGTCACTTTTTCTCTCTCTCTCTGCGTGACTGAGCAATTGAGGTTTGTCTTTAAGGGGAGTTTTGATAGACCATAACCACATCTTCAACTCTGTGTGCTTTCACGGGCTCAGGACACGATGTTTAGTCAGAGCACCCGCGGGATGCTCCCTCTTCCTTCCTGATGCACATTTCCGAGTATGGTATTATTTATCGCACAGAATAAAAGGAAAAACGAATCTTTCACTCGCCGAGGTATCACTGAAGTGGAAGTTTTCTCAATTCACTGAATAATTTTAATCATAAGGAAATCATTTGAGTGCACTCACTCTGATTGCTCGTCTTTGAGAAATCTCAGCCAGTAGGTGGCAGTATGATACTTGAATGTGCAACTTTCCAAGACCGGGACTCCTCAATCATTTTAGGAATAAGCACCGTGACTATTCCACATGACAGCTTGAAGTATACAAAGAAATCCCCCTTCCTTGAGTTAAACAAAGAGGCATATTTAGCTTTTATTATGTTTATCTCATCACGGATCAAACATTCAAACGGTCATTCACAAAGTCTGATCTGAAGAGTTAATCACATTATTTTGTGCACTTTCTGTTATGTCCACAAAGCTGTTTTTGTAGTTCACTTGTAGCAGTAAATTGGAGATAAAAACCTTTGTTTCAATTTGAGTCATGTTGCATCTCACTGAAAATCAGCTTGGCCTTTTTAGACACCGTGAACATTTCACTCAAGTGAGTTTCAAGTCAGCGTTTTACAATGAATTTTTTTGTTTGCCTTTTTAACTTTATTATTTTTCGAGTGTACAATGTTTTAAGTTTTTTAAAAATATATGTTTAAATGATATTAAATGATACAGTGATTTTTTTTTTCCTGCGAAGAGAACTTCTCTGGATTTGTTTCTAAACGCTCGGACTCCTGTTGTCTTGATATTGACAGTATCAATCTTCCAGCTGGCAGGATGATAGGGTGAGTTGCTGTAAATGCATTTGTGACACCGTTTCACTTCCAACTATAACTCCAATCCCCTCAGAAAGCAATTAAAAGGTAGCTGAAATCCAGAGGCGCTAATGGGTTAATTTCTGGGCTTGTTGCCTCGGCACTCCTCACACAATGTCTTAGTTTTTTTTGCTTGTGTTTGTTTACCATCTGACCTCAAAGTGTAGATTTTTTTTGTTGTGTGTTGACTCTTATTAAGTCACAGAATATAAAACTTTCTGGCTGTGCGGGGAAACGACAGGCTTCCCAGATCCTGGCTTTGAGAGCAGATGTGTGTTGTTTTTTGTGGCTTGTTGAGTTAGTTTTTCAAATTAATTTTGAGCAGTTTTTGAGTAAAAGGAAAGCGGTTGGACAATCTGCTACATTTACTGCCTCGGCTCAGAATTAGAGATTTATTTTCTGAGGAGAAAAAAAAATCAATTAGTGCTAAATTTATTCATGGATTTCTGCGATCAATGCGAGTCCACTCAGAAGGGCTCAGTGGGACCCAGTTCATCCCAGTTAATGTGTTTGAAGGGGAATTACCATTGATGTTGTTTTCGCTTCCTCTCAGGTCAAAGAGCACGCCGGAGCTGTCACGGCCCGCCTGCCACTCCGGGGGAACTTCCCTGCAGTCCTCGGCGTTTACCCACAAGGCACCTGGAGAGCGGCGAGGACGGCGCGGCGGTGCGGCCAGTTGACGTGAGGAGAAGGCAGTCAGGTTGGCTCCGAGTCGAACCTGCCCAGTGTCAGCGAGCCTCTCGGCCGAGCTAATTGTGAATCCAATCAAGTCTGGGAACGCTGCCTATTGATTTACCCCACTAAACACACACGATAAACAAATACAGAGGGAATACATTATGTGTAAATTCACTCACAAATGGCTTTCACGTCCACAGAATATTCATAACTAGTGCAGCAGTTCTCAGCGTAGCGCGATAGCGCTGGTCTGCAAGGTAAAAAACAGCTGTTCCTCGCACTCTCCTAATTGGCCGCAACCACTCTGATTTTAATTCACATGACCTTTCATGACTTCTTGATTGTTTTCATAATTCTTGCATACTTCATAATGATGCTGCGAAAGAGCATGAGAGTATTATCCTCTGAAACGTTCCTTCAAGGATATTCTTTTCGCTCTTCGTATTGATTTCAAACACTTCCTGCACACAGGCTATATTTCAGGTCAATTAGACATATTTGGGCATTTGCAAATCATTTTTTTCTCTCAGATCCTGGGGCTCTAAAACTGCACTTTTGGCCCTAACAGCACTGCTCAGATTCTCTGTGGAGCTTGACATTTTGATCCGCAACAGAGACTAAATGATAACCGTTTCCTTGTAAATACTGTTGCCTGCGGGGGAGGGTTTAAATAGACCAAGAAGGACTTTTCACTCACTCACTTGTTTATATTCACAACTCATCTAAATACGGACAGCCAGGGCGTTTAGAATATAGTGCACATTTCATGCAGCAGCGCGAGGTTGCAGAGTAAGTGGTGCAAGGAGAGACCCGTAATTACTGTAAATTATTGTTGCTAATTTTTCTAAATTCCTCTGCTTTTACGCTCACCGATAACATAATTAGCAACATTTCCCAGAGAGATAGCGAACGGGTCGGGATTTTTCAATCCTGACTTCCAGTGCGAGACAATTAAATTCGACTATTTTTCTCTCTGTCACACTCTTTGTTTTGCTTTTCTTTAAAGGGAATATCTTCTGTTCATGTATGAAAGAACAAGCTGCCTTTGTTTGAAGTGTTTGGTCTTGGCATCAGTGATCACTCTCATTAGGGCTCGCCTCTCGCTGAGAGAGAGAGAGAAAACACTCCAATTCATTTATTTTTATTTCAAACATATCATTGACTGCTGTCTGAGCTTGCATCCACATCTGAGAGAAAGTATTTATTTGAACCTAACTAGGGCCCTTTTCTTCAACAGTTTAAAATATAAATGGAGGAGGAATCGATTAGTCACTCGCTGATTTCAGCGCGTTTCTGCCTCGACTCTGAGAAAACATAAAACGAGTAAATAATTCCTTTTACCAATAAGTGTGGAGATTGCATGGAATATTTATTTCGCCTCAAGAAAAAGTCGGCGCTCAAGTTTGACCCCTGTGTATTGTCATGACAACCTGAGGTCTCGGACGCTCCGTGGCGAGTAGATGACAACATCCTCCTACTGCTGTGTACACGGTGAACCGGCAGCGCCCACACAGGGGGAAGATTGACATAAACACTTTTTAATTGAGCTGCAAATGCTGTCATAAGATGGAGCCATTATTTTAGCATCCCTAAGGGGGAAATCTGCTCATGCAAAAAGAGAAAGAAATGTATAATTAATACAGCCAGTCACATTGTGCCCAATGTGAGGCTTCACGGAGAGGATAATATTACAGTTTTACAGTGGCTGCGCTGAGCCTTTCCCAGATCGCTGATAGTGTTCGGTGCTCGGCGGCTGACTCCAGGGACAGATTGCTCCGTGTCACATCCTTATCAAAAGAGTGTTTTGTTCCTTCCTGCGCACATAGTTTTTCTACTGCACAAGTAGGCCTGTGATCTGCTATATGTGTGTGTAGATCTTTCTTCAGCAGCCCCCCAGCTCCCTACCGTGACCCCCCACCCCACCCTCCGCCCCAAAACCTCTGCTGAAGATCAATTGTGTTTGTACTGTATGTGAATGTGTATCAAAGAGTCCCCACAGTCAATACCTCCACTTATAAGGTAATGTACTGACACGGGAGATTCCACGGGGACTACGCAGAGCTCTCCACGTACAGAGGCTGTGCGGTGCAGGGAGGGCTTCGGAGGAGGGTGGAACACAGCAGTCATATGGAGTGGGAGGAGGAAGCTGGATTGATAACACACACACACACACACACACACACACACACACACACACACACACACACACACACACACACACACACACAC
>JASSRZ010000074.1:8766282-8777331 GCA_032164315.1 Malacoctenus gilli
ACACACACACACACACACACACACACACACACACACACACACACACACACACACACACACACACACAGAGTGCCTGGCAGGACAGTGCGGTAAAGGTCAGTGCGATGAGTTCAGGAATGACAGGAAACAATGGACCTTCCTGGGTCCAGTAAATTAACCCATGTCACGGGCTGCTCATTCCTACTGATCAATACTGAACACTTTGCTTTCAGAAAATGAGGGTCATCCTCCTCGGGCCCCCGGTCCCCCGGGGGACGGACAGGAACGCTGATAAAACAATCACCATAAAGAGGTTCCAGACTCACAGCTAAGGAGTGAGTGCTGAAGGCTCCTTCAGTGTCCGCGTGTGCGCTAAGAGCCACTTGCTCTCCTCCAAACAGACACTCCTCTCCTACCCCCCACCCACACACGCACACACTCACACTCACACACACACACACACCCCACCAACATTGCAAGCTCCGCTCTGACAGGGGCACGGTCGATAAAGTGGATTTGAGATATAAATGTTTCCCAAAGCCCTCTCCATCACTTTCAAGACACCTGCAGGCTGCAGCACGGTGACACAAGGGGAGGCTCTATTCTGCTATCTCTGTCACCCCCCTCAGAGCAGGCTTTTTACAAAGTTAGTCCCATAATGGTGAGGGCTACAAGTACAGCACGTAATCGCTGCCTCGCTTTGGTACTTACTTTTATCTCTTACTAAATTTTCAGAAGTAATTTAGGAAGTAAAAAACATATCCTTTGAGAGTAATATGCTGGGGAGCCAGAGGAGAGATAAAATATCTTGAAAACTGGAAAAGTACACACAGTTTCCCCGAGTGGAGCGGGTGCTTGTATCGCGCACTGCCCCCGTCAGCCACACGAGTGTCACACCTTACCGAATGGATGAATGGGTCCAAAGCTCGAACCTCTCCCATCGTCTCCTGTGCATTGACTCTTTGCATTCACCACCAAATCCAAGTGAAAGTCTGTCCCAGTCCGCCGACCAAAAGCAGAGTACATTCCAGACAGGAGACTGGGTCCCAGTCGAGCACAGGGAGACGGACACACAAATTTACCCTCACGGCTCAAATTAAAGTTGCCAGTGCGCCTAACAAGCATTTCTTTCTCCACACACTGAATCTCTGGTTCCAAATTCAATCGGGGTCTACTTGTTTTGAGGTGATGGTACAAAACACTGGGTCATAATGCACGTCATTTTGTGTTCATTAGTTGATTATTCAATGTCTCTATGGACTTTTTGAAGTGTCTAAATGTATCCATAATGAAGAAACGTAAAGTATTGGTGCGACATCCAACGTTTCATTTAAAAACAGCAACTTTAATGACATATATAGCTGTAGTTTACATTTACACTTCTAATTGAATTGAAGGACTAATTGCAATTTTTTTTTTTCATAAATACCTCTCCAAAGTGAACATTTTGTTGTGGTTTCTGATGGTAAAGACATAGTTGCTCTTCCTGCTTTTCATTCATCCTATACTCTTGTATCCTGGTGTGTACTGAAGCCTCACAGGGACTCTAACATGGCTCTTCTTTCCGTCTGTTCTTTTTTAATTCATCCACACTCTTGCTGCTCCTTTTTCATCTCTGTTGTTTTGTGTTAAACACAACCCCCCGAACTGTATTCTTTTATCCCCACATTCAATCTGCTTGCCTGGTAGTTGTACCATTTTCTGCGCGCGCAACTCACACCCAAACGCTGGGAGACGAGACGCACACATGCACTCAGTCACCGACGCATCCTGACCTCAGCTTGCGGTCGCCGCTGGCTGCCCAGAGCATATTAAAGGCTTAGATAAAGGGAGCTGGAAACTGGTTGGGGCTGGCCCATCGGCCCGGAGAAAGTGCTTGGAGCAGCAGATGCAGTGGCGGCTCAGGGAGCCCTTTTTCCATTAGGAGTCATTTCCAGGTCCACCCTCAGCCGGTGACAAAGTGGTCTCCGCGTCTTCATTTTCTGCTGATCCCGTGTGAGCCGGAGGGAGGGAGGGACTGTCATCAGTTACTTCTGCCGCCGCCCCCTAATTGCAGCCAACTGTCGATGCGTGCATTTGGACCTTTTTCAGGCCTACATTATTTATTGGGAGAAAAATATTGTATTGATTTTGGATGGCATGGTGAGGTATAAGTGATGTTGCTAAAGAGCTGACAAGACACTCTATAAACTTTTATACCAGTGTCATAGCTGTACTGTACGCACATAAAATTAACACATCTGAATGTAATGTGGAAGGGAGACTGGCTGCATTGCAGCGAGTCGCAAAAGTGGATTTTTTTGTATCGATGCCAGATTTTACTTCAGTCTTTCTTGTCTTTACAGCACTGCTAGTGGCTACGTCTTCTGTTCCTGACCTCCTGTTGAGGCAAAAATACAAAAATAGCACTAACACAAAAGACAAATACAATGGCAAAGAAGAAGTTTGTGAGTTTACTCTGTGGTCACAATATATTTTTTTGTCTGTTGCCTTGATACAGAAAATTCAGTTCTTTTTCAAGAGACATTTCAAATAAACATTAGAAAACGAAAGATAAATATTGAAGACGGACAAGTAAATAGGTGATGTGCTGCTTTTTAAAATTTCTGTTATAAAGTATTGGAGTGAGTTTTTAGATAGCGAAACAAAGCCCTAATTTGAACTCTTAAAAGTTCTTTAAAAATTGTGATGAAAGCAGGTTTTTGGATTACGACTACAAAGACATTATGGGATTACTGCTCTTTGTTAGTTGGTTGATTTGCCTGTCTGATCACAGATTAACTCAAACTTTGAGTCATCTCATTGTCTAGCGTGAGCTTCTCGTGTTAACTCGCAACATTTAACTTCTAGCGTTAGCTCAAGCTGTCATGGTTCATTACTACTTTGTGGCATTGTGGTGGGTTACGCTCCACCGAGGCCCTTCTTATTTTTTCTGTCAGTAGAAGGAATTTCTGTGGTAAACTAAGTATATTTTATCTTCTCACACCTTTGATTATGTATCATTTGGGGAATATTACAAAAGGCTGAGGGTCTTGATTTCCATCATAGAGCTAAAACATGGAAACAATGAACAATACTTGGACAGTGATGCATGTGAGACACAATCATGTTGTTAAGTGACTGTTTTTGAAAAGCTCAGATTAGAAATTAGTTTAGTTTGCTGTTTATCTCCTCCAAGGATTTTGCTCCCGGCAGTACTGCTCTCCTTCAGCTCCTCTTGGCCCTCTGATTCAACATCACTTACTTTAGTGTGCATCAATCATCGTTTGTGACAGGCTTGAGATTTCTTCCACTGTTTCGATGCGGCTTGAGCTTGGACTTCAGTTTTGGAAAACTAACACAACAGGCAACCAAACCCAGTGGGTTTGGCAAGTAAGATTTATATTTACACGTCACCATCCTAACTGTGTGTAACCAGTGTGCACTCGTTTCTCTGTCCCACCTTTTTCTCCAAATAGTCTTTCCCCTGAACATTCTGTGAGACCCAACGTATAGATTCGGAACATGACGAATGTTCTCATGGTCATCTTCTGGTTGTGTCCACATCAAGCTACTGTCTGAGCTGAGCCAGCCATACCTCCCTCTCCCACTTCTTGGGGACCCCAGGGTGTTCCCAGGCCATATTGGTGACATAGTCCCTCCTGCGTTTTCTGCTTGTCCCTCAGGGTCCTCTTCCAATTGCTCATGCCTGAAACAGCTTCCCATGGGAGGTCAGCTCCTTTTGACATGGGGAGCAGCGAAGGAGCTGTACTCCAACTCCACCTGCGTGACAGCACTTCATACTCCATACTTTGTATCGTCTTATTGTATTTTAATAACAACAATACTCTTTGTCATTAGAATTAATAGAAAAACATGTTGCATTTGAGTTTTTATGGTCGGTCTTTCTTCAAAGAGTCCGTGTTTCGGTCTGGGCGCTTTGTTTCCAACGTTCAAATTCACTGTACTGATCTCACCACCTTATCACGAGGCTGGCTGCCATTTTTATACTTCATGAACTTTGCACCTCTCGCTGTACACGAGCGTGAGCTTTTCTTGTTTTTCTGTGTACTGATTTGCCGTGCCATCTAATTCCCTCCAGTTGGGTCACATTACAGAAATGTGTTCGTGATCCCTTTCCAATGTGGTGACCTCATTACCTGTAAAGACTCCTGGTAGATGTGTGAGCACATTAGAGCTGTTTAGCGGCGGAGGGGCAGCGAGGTACAAGGCTGTGTTTTGGCACCGGCTGTGGGCACTCCAGGAGTCCCGGGAACAGCGCAGAGAGCCGGTATGCTGCGCTGCATGTTGAAGATCGGTCCAAGGTTCATAATGAAACACATGCATGTGGGGAGTGACACGTATAATCCAGCTCTAATCTTTTCAGACGTTTTAACAAGGCTGACAAGTCACGTAAAATCAAAGCAAGCTCACCATAAAAAAACAGCATATAATGGTTTGCACGGCTTTATTAAAGAGGAAAAAAGGGGAGAAATCACATTGTTACCTCAAACACAACCGTTTGCCAAACTACCACTTTCTTTTGTTTTACAATAGTTCTCAAATAAAACAAGGCCGGCTTTCACAGGCGAGGGAGGGCGAAGACTTTGTAAACCACTTTCTCCCTCCCTTCCCCTTTTTCAATAAAGACCCTGTGCCTAGCATACCTGCAATGTTTGATTCCACGTAATTGAAACAAGGCGAGAGAGGTTCCTTGCCAGCACATGGCCTCACCATTTAAGGTAATGTTTGTGCTGCTAAAGCGGCTAATGAATCCAAGTTTTGGGAGCTGGCACAGCGACTCCTCTCACCAGGGCCTGAAAGCGCCTCAGGATGCTGTCCCCTTCCCTTCCACACAGCTGTGAAAAGTTTAAAAAGCACCGACCCCATAACATGAAACGGTGAGGGCGAATACAACTACAATTAAAAGGAGGGAAAAAATATTACTTTGGCATCCTGAGGTCATTATCCGCAGTTTATTGCCATTTGTACAGTGCTTTTATTTTGCTTTATATGAGGAGGATTGGCCTTTAATTGCAGCATTTGCTTGTTTTTCCTTGCGGTGTTTTTAATTTCTGAACGCTTCTATGCGTCAGGGGGAAAAAAGCTTGTGTACCTTCAGTGACCCCGTGAGTTTCCTCGACAGGCCAATGTGTCCCACCGCCAATCCTGCCGAGAAGCGCCTGGGATCCACCACAATGCTTGTGAATCAGGGGAAGAAGTGGAGCCCTCGGCTTCGAATCAATATTGTCCTCATAATTGTTGCTAATTTCATTGGAGTGCAGGCACTTAGTTGGATTTATGTTAACTCACTGACCCTCAAAAAAAGGCAATTTCTTCGTTTTGTTCAAGTGTCTTTTCTGTAGAGTTTGTTTTTGTTTCTTCCACAGTGGACTGGTTGAGGCGTGAACTTGTGATATAGATCATTGGATCAGAAATGCTAACAGTTCAGGTTCAAGGGTCAGACCAGAATATTTGTCATGTTATCATCTATTTTGTGCGGTTTCCGAAGGAATTGGCATTCCACACATTGCTTTATTGTGATCATGTGCAGCGGCGCTACATCCTAGATGCATCTCATTTCTTCCAGCTTCTCTGTGTTGAAATGTAATAGAAGACAGGCTCCGTTGCACTCAGGACCAGACCACACTCACCCGCCAGTAGAACAATTACATCTGTCCCAGGAATTAAGAACACATTTGAGACCACAGGCCACAAGTATGTTTCAGGGGAAACACGACTTTTCGATGAGGCTACCTTCCTGGTGCGGCTTGCTCGATTGAGCCTTTTGAGAGAGGGTCTTAATCCACTAACTAGACCAGAGAGCACCCTAACTGGCCTAATCCGGAGGCTCCCGGGGGTCTCTCCCAGGTACCGACCGACTGATTGTTGGAGATGGATGTTTGTCTGCTGTAGCGCCGTTCCACCGGGCATTTAAACAACATTAACGTCACTGGATGGGCAGAAAGAGAGAGAGAGAGCACATTATGAACTATGAATGATGGTCTCAGGACAAATCAGCATGTGCCATGACAAATGTGCATTTTTAGACACTCTCCAGTTGCTTCTGTCAACAGAGATGACAAATATAGTAATGGTGTTCGTGCGCGCTGAGGATGATGCATGAATGCTGAGTGGCATGCACCAAGTTTCTGGGTAATTTGGCCTTTTTTTCAGGAATAAATTACATATTACAAGCGTCTCGGCAGATTCCTTCCAACCCTAAAATAATCTCGAATTCTAGCCTTTGTTAATATTTGTAGGCGGTTACCAAGACATACAAGGTCAATGTCAGTTTTTAAGCACAAAAATATAAAGCTGTTGAAATGTTATGACAGCTCATTCTTTCAAACACATCCTCACATGTCCTCTGGGGCCACATGGTGTTTGTGAGGATGTGTGTTAGAGGAGCTAATAATGATTTCAGATTGAATCTGACCACAAGTCATCAAATCAAACAGTCTGCAAAATCCATGCAGCCCCCAAAAAAGTGGCAAAAAGATGATTTATATCATATAGATGGCTCTATATATGTGTATGTATATATATATATTTCAAAGAGACTGTACCAGTGTTCACACAATAAAAATCACTGTACTGATTTTTTTTCAACAAGGTTTCAAAAGTGTAGTCTTTCAAATAAACCAAGCACCTTTTTAGTTTTTCAATAATTATACCAATAAAAAAAGAACTTTAACTTTCTGTTTCTGAATTCTTAACCACGTTTTTTTGTGAAACACTCAGTCCGGAGAGAGATGAGCCTTTTTCTTTTTTTCTTCCAGTTGATACGACACAAAGGCGCTCAGTTTGAACAAATCTGCGCTTTGTGGGATTATATCCAAGAAATTTCTCCCTCCAAGGTTTCAGCTCCCTGTAAAAATATGTCTATATCCTGCGCTCCCATCTCATTAGGAGAGCGTGTACCCGCTGGAGTGTGCGTGCCCTCGCCGAGCTCAAGACTGTGGAGCACCACTGATGTAATTAGAAATTGGTTCACACAGCACATTATGGTGGTCGTTCCTTGGTGAACAAAGCAGCAAATACAACTTCATCTGACATCATAATCTAAGCATTTTCACTCCTATTTGTTTTTTTTTTTTTTAAACACTGCAACATTTGACTGATTTTAACAACAATTTAGATGATTAAAAGGAGCATAAATTGCTGGGGCATAATTGAGCAAAGCAATATCGGGCCCTAATTAAATTATACCCCTCCCTTTTCATAGCTAAATGATAATCATCACAAAGATTCACATGCCCATTTGCTAATAGATACGTTGAAGTTATTAAAGTAATCTGCAGCAAAGGAAATCCATTCAGAATTGATTGTGGAATATGCTGATTGAGGCATGGTATTATTTGGAGGTTGAGTCCAGTGTGGGAGTGATCATTAAGAGATCCTCCAAATGAATGGGAATTATCCTTATTCTGGAGAGGGGGCTTACAGGAACGAGGGCTTCTCACTGAAGGAGACCTTAATTAAGAGCTCCGATGTTATTATCACAAGTGAGAGTCTGCGCTGTAGGACGACTCCTTTCTGGGGGAAGTTACAACCCGTACAGTAATAGATAAGTACCTCAGCTTATGAGGAGAAAGTAGCCGAAGCATTGTTATCAGTTTGAACTGAAGGAACTATTTTATTTCAAAACTTCAACACCTCAAGTGCGAGTTGTCCTTCAATTTCCTTGCGTACGCTGCTGCCCTTGGCTAAAAAGCCTCTCACTTTATTTGCATGCAGCATATTATGGTCTCTTGATCTGGCTTTAAAGAAATCAATGCTGATTAGCCAGATAATATGATTATGTGCATCTGAAATTGATGTTTACTCTTAAACCAGTCAATGCCAGTTAGGCACGAAACCATGCATTCTTTCACACTAAATCTCATTATTACCAAATTGTGCAGGATGAGGGAGAAAATTCAATTGGTGGCAGTTTTGTTCTTTCTGAACTGAATAAAAACCTGATGTGGCTCCTGAAACCTAAAATGTAAAACACTATATGTTTGTATTATTGCTCATTTTTGCTGGAGTTGAAAAACAGATCTAAGTTGAAAGCCTCCAATTTTGACAAAACAATTTTTAATTTTTTCCCCCCACATAAATCAGGTAAATTCAAATATAAAAATTGTGAGATAATCATTTTTTAAATATCGATTATTGAATAATCTATTGAGCACAACCGAGTCTTTCTATCATCTGCACCGTGTTTGCGCGCCGTGCTGTGTGATCCGAAGAACCGAAGGAAAAGGGTACAACAGCGTCTCAGACCTGTCTGCTTTGCATTATTCTACCAGCGAGCACGGATGCTTTTTTTCCTTTTAAACGTTTTTAACACAGAAGTCCGCACGAGCGAAACGCTCAGCGAGAGAGAGGGGAGAAAAAAAAAGTGTGAGCGAGTGTGGGCACACAATCCAGTTTAATAAGATCTGTTATTCTGGCCCTTTTTATGCCCACCTAATCACATGCTCAAATAGATTCTGTGAAACCTCATCTCCCTTTGAAGACACTCCCACCACTCATGTGATCTGATTAGTATTTTACATGAGATACCAGCCTGGGCCAATTATGAGGAGCTGACCAGAATGTTCCAGTCATTTGATGGGGTGGAGATTCACTGAGGTGGAATCATAATTTAAGGCAGTTAAAGACAGACCCTTGGATCAGTGGCTCCTCTAATGCACTGTGAGAAAAAAGTCATGGTGGCCCAATTAGTGTCTACCCGGGAGCGATTTTCTCCGTCCTAACCTCACGTTGCCAGCTCCAGCAAAATGATTAAGTCACCAAATCTTTTATAGTAGTTTTTTAATCCTTCAAAATCTTTTATAATTCCTCCCTTCACAACTCTGTTTTTGCCTGTTGTGGTAGGTGATTTTTTAAAACTTGGCCATCTCACAATTCCCCAAAAATCTTTTGTGGAAAACACGCGATCATGACGACAAATTGATTGATGCGAAGCGGGCTGAGAGATTGATAACGTTTCCTATCTGGAAAAAAAAAAAAGTTTAAGGCGTGATTCTTTTTGGATTGAATGACGAAATTTTTCTTCGCAACAATCTTTTTCACTTTTGGTTTTCTTCTGTAAAAAAAGTGAGGCGGCGTGAACCTTCACACCCCATCAGCGTGGTGACGTTTCGCGGCGCTCTCTGTGGACAGGATAGCCAGAGATAGTGGGGCCCAGAAGAGGGTGCCATAGATCAGAATCCAGGCGCGCTGTGCCTCTGCTTCTGCCTGCTCCTCTATCAGCCGCCGAGCTGCCGGCCAACACACACTCACACACTCACTCGCAGATCCGATCAGCTCGAGTAGCACGCTTCTAGGTAGCAGCCTGTTTCTCTGCAGAGTTCATAACCGACCGTCGGCTCCTAATTCAGAGGAGGAGAGCCGTGTTAATTATCATCTGGTAGGGCTGGATTGAAGGAAGCGAGGGGCCACAAACGGAAGAGCGATTGAGAAAATAGGAAAGCTGTAGTTTAGCTCTGAGGGAAGTAATTATGCTTTTATCCTCAACAACATATATTTTTTTTCCTGCTCTCCTCATTCTATCTTCTCCGTCTCTCTCTTTCTCCTCCAAACCAGTGTGTGTACTCTCCCGCAGGACCTAGGTGAGGAGTTATTTCTGCATCTGGCTTGAGGTTCCACTGAGCTTTTACATAATCAAATCAATATTGCTATGATTCACCCTCTGGCAACGACTGCCTCGTGCAAGTTTCACTGGTGATGTTTGGCAGCTTATGAGATAAAAAAAGACAGAGAGTGAGAGGAAAAAAAACCCTTAGTTAAAAATCTCTCGGCTATTGATTTCTTGCCTTGTTGGTCCTCTACCTACCACCCGGCTTCTCATTGCCCTGTTTTTCCTCCCTCCCTCTTTTGTTGTGTCCTCCATGTTCCAGGTGTGTTATTTTTTTCTTCCTCCCTTCAGTCAGGTAAATAAAGAAGTGGTCCGACAGTGAGGTGGGGTTCCAGGGCAAGGAGGGGCCCGAGGTGCGGCGAGGGTTTCTGTGAGGGAGCGAGGCAACCCGCTGTGTGATCTGTCTTGATGGGATGACGGGCGATAGACAGGAGCAGCACACCAAACGAAATCCTCAATAAAAGCAAATATGACAGCCAAATGTTGGGAAGAGTGTATGGGGTGGGGGGGTGGGGGGGAGAAACACACCCACCGATATCTAAAACACAAAGACAAAGCCCTTGAAAATACTACAGCGAGCGAGAGAAAGAGAGATCTCTGCGCTGGTGTTTCACTCGTTATTGAACTGGGTGGTTGGGAAGCAGGGCTGGGATGCTGATATCATTACACAGTCCTGGAACGATGTGACGAAAAAGCAACACAACCTGCTGAGTTCTCCAGAATCACCAGCAAATGTCAGACACACTGATGTGGTAGAGACATGCACAAAAAGTGGGATTAAGTTTGTATCTCCATCAGCAACAAAACCCCCCAAAAATTGTGGCGTTGAAAGCCAAACTCGGAGTGGTTGGACGCAGATTCCCTCTTACAGTGAGCGCGGGTGGTGCGAGCGCATTCAGTTGTCCTCCAAGATGATAGTCACTCTTATTTTTTTCCTTTGGTCTCAAATCTTCATAAATCGTGCCCAAATATGACTTATTTAAAAGGCTCGTCAAGGGCTTGAAGCTCCTCCAGTCTTTTCATCTTAATACACTGGTGCTGTCTGGACAAGTTCAGCGCGGTCCTGTTATTTGCCGCACCAGAGCATAAATCCTCTCCCTTTGTCACTTTGATCAGCCTCCCTTCCTTTCCGCGAGTGTCCACAAGGAATGCAGCGGGGGGGGGGGGGGGGGACCGTCCCCCAGTATATAGCACATATCGCATCGCATTGATTCGGTCCATTTGGTGGACTGAACATGAACCCAATAATCAGATCTTGCTTAAGCACGCGCTTCCTCAGTAATTGACTCTCGCGTATTGATTAAGATGTTGATGTGTCCCAGTCCTGCTCCTGTGCTAATGCAACTGAGAATGAGCCTGACCCCCCACCCTCAACCCCCCCCCCAAGCACACTGACACCAACACTGAGACACACACACACACACATAGACGTGCATGCATGACCAGTCACAGTTGCACGC
>JASSRZ010000074.1:8779167-8792371 GCA_032164315.1 Malacoctenus gilli
CACACACACACACACACACACACACACACACACACACACACACACACACACACACACACACACACACACACGGAGACGGAGCTAGCAGTCAAGCTACTCAGACTTAACTATTCAACAATGCAGGGTTACAGTGGCAAATCATACGAGCACTCTTGTTTGATATTAACCCTTATCTTGTTGGGACTGCAAGTCCCATGACAAGAAAAATGTTGCCAAGGATCTGGTAGAAGAATCTGTGTGTTTGCGTCTTTTGAAAAGCAAAATGCAAGTGTGTATTTCGGTGAGTGTGTGTGTGTGTGGCCTTCAGGCCTCTCCTAGCCTGCTCCTGCCCCAATGGGAGGGCTGCCTGTAGCGAGGTGAACCATCACTCTGAACCACCCACCCCCTCCCTCCCCTCTCCCTTACTCCTCCATCTCTCCCAGGAGTGGACCGACACCTCTCCGCTGGCCAGAGGGAAGACCAGCGCCTCTCCTGGGCCTCCTTCTATGTCTCCAATCAGCCTGCGCTACCATGGCCCTAGGGCTGCTGCAATGTGATAATCTCTGCCTTTTGCGTTATGCATTGCCCTGATGAATTCATCTTGTGACCACCTGGCACTCGCTGTTAGGAATTCAAGTGTTGTTTTTGCAGCAGAGGCTGGGGCGAACGCTGTGAGGGACTGTTTTCTGACTGTCAGAGAGACCCTTTTCTCCTGCCTCCCCCTTCTCTTCATCTCTCCTCCTCCAACATCGGCAGAATGTTTTAACCTCTTGGAAGACCTTGGCGTATCTGCTGTTGTGGTGGCAGGAGTGGGATTCTTCACCTCAGCAGGACCTGTGTGGGAAAAAGCCCTGCTTGGTATTTAAAAACGGAAGGGCTTTTTGCTGTAAGACAAATTGAAACGCAGGAGGCTAGAGAGGAATGTGGCTGTCAGAGTCAACAGCTGCGAGTTTTTTGCTGTGAATAATCACTGAGGTTGACCCATGGAAGCTGAGGATTGTGTAACACACATTTTGCAAAATTAAAGGTCAATGCAAACATATGGCGAAGCTTGTGCCCCATAACTTTTGACTTCCTTCAAAGCTGCTTTTGTGACCTCAATTAAATTATGGAAATAGAAACTTGAGGCAGACAGAATCACTGT
Source organism: Malacoctenus gilli (assembly GCA_032164315.1). Classification (NCBI taxonomy): domain Eukaryota; kingdom Metazoa; phylum Chordata; class Actinopteri; order Blenniiformes; family Labrisomidae; genus Malacoctenus; species Malacoctenus gilli. The sequence goes on from JASSRZ010000074.1 coordinate 8,780,291, forward strand.
TGTGTTTCAGTGTTGGGTTTTATAATACAGGTTCAATCGAAATAATGAATTAATAGATGCATTTTTCATAAACCTTCAGCGAAAATGTGCTCCCTGATGCTAAAGAGTCCAAATTTGAATATGGTCTCACATGTACACCATGTAGTCACACTGCACTTGAAATAGCTTGTGGCTCAAAACATTAGAATTTCATATTCTCTTCTTGGTTGCTTCAGCGTGTGGATGGGAAGGAGCGAGGGAGAGAGGGAAACAAAGAGAGTGTGTGTGAGCAAGAGAGCAAGAGAGTGTCCCTGGCATCACACCAAATCTATAATTTACACTTTTACATAATTGGACTTTGGCTTTGCTGCTTATTGATTGTGGATCCTCGTCTCCTCATTTTCTCCATGTGACAGAACAGTGGGGGTAAATATTTTAATAAACCATTTGGGCGAAAAATGCCACAGACTTGTTTCACGTCTCGGAACGAGAAACACAATTGGAGACCGCCAGGTGATGGCTGGGCCCCCATTTTTTGATTTGAACTTTAATTGTATTACATTTCAGCTGAGCCAGGATGCTAAACAGAGACACAGTTCTCGCTGCTCAGTCCCTGAACACGACCTTTTTTTTTAACCCCTCAAAAATGTGTTGCTCCACACAGTGAAAACAATCAAGTGAAGGTCTGCCTTCATTTTAATGCCTCATTATGTCGTGCTATAAGTGGATATGATAAATAGAGCCATATATGCCAGGGCACGCTTGCCAGGAAAATCTGATAAGAGAAATATTTACCTCCAGAGTCCTGCCTGTAAACCACCAGTGATGGATGAGCACAAGACAGAGTGCAACATTAATTAGCCAGACGCAGCAATTTTGCGTCCAGAAACAGCCAATGAAATCCTGTTTTTTTCCCCCCTATAAACTTCCAGACAATTTTCGACAATGTCTGTCGCTCCCCAGGTTCATGTGATATAATTTAATGCAGTGTTAACAAAAGTAGTTCTTTTGTTGGTGAAAACATTTGACATGCTGGCAAAAAAAGAAAAAAAAAGTAGCAGGAGGGTTTTTTAAATAGGGTTGAAGTCCCACGTTTTGTAGTCTCAGCAGTAAGTCATCTAAGACTCAGACAAGTTTGATGCATCTCTGGGCCAAAGTTCCAGGATGAAATATTAATCAGAGAGAGGTAGCTTGCCAGGCCGCTGTCACTCTCCTATCATCCACAGGACTTTGGACTTGTTAGCCAGGTAGCTACAGGCGAGGCCCCGTGGCCGAAACACTGCACGAGGAGTTGCTGAGTGGGCAGGTGTCTTTGTGTCGAACCTCTCACTTGTTTTCCTGGACTAACTGTTTGTATTGCTCTGCCTCTGATCATGAAGGGTAACCTTAATCGTGCAGTGTGAAGCCAATCTCTGTGAGCTGTCATTAAAACGGCCCCCACGGGCATGGTAGTGCGGTAGTAATTTTGCACTCAGGGCTATTGAAGTCGCCATCCAAAGCATCGCTCCCTGTTTCTTTCTTTTTTTTCTCCCCCCCCTTTTCAACAAGCTGGCTTCGAATCTCTCCCATCTTAATCCTCGGAACAGTGTTTGATTGAACATGACAGCGCTGTAACTAAACTTCAAAGGGGGCCTCACCATACATGCTGCTGTGGCTTTCTTTGGAAGTATCATCAGCTACTTTGCAGGAAGTTTGAACAACCAAAAATCTGCTGAAATCCTTGAAGCCGGAAACCTCCTCTTTTATCATGCACCACATGATGATCAGAGCAGCGAGGGACACATAGTGTTCGATTTTTATATTATTTCCAGCACAGAAGTTGCTTTCCTCCCTCGCTTTGTTACTTGTGTTCTTTTGCGGCTTTCTGACTAGCAGGGGGCTGTACGGATTCAACAAACAAGGTGAAGAAAACAAAAGTAAAGGCTTCACACCAAACTGTGATGGACTTGGGGCAATTATACATAATTGGATCCGACTGGTTCCCTTAAAGCTTGTCCACTCTCCTCCCAGTTGCGAGTGACTTGGCTGGGAGTCAGGACTGGAGTGATGCCATTGCTCCTGGCATCTGGTGAACTTTCGCTGAGCACTCCTTACTCGCATGGCTTCTTCTTAACCAACCCGCAGACTCGCTGTGACTCCTGTCTTACTGCCTCAGAGTTCATAGCCGGAGCGGCGCACCTTTGGAAATGACAGGCGAGACTCGGGAACATGATTTACAGCCAGAATGTGATATTAAACCCACACTGCACTATAGAAATTGAAGCCTCTGGATCACATTTAAATTCAGACAAACATAGTGGAGTATCTGTCTGGGATGGTAAAAGTATAGCTGAAGCATAATCACACATGGTGAGATTGAATGCGTATATTTTATCGGAAATGAACGATCCCAGTGTGCTGCTGACATCTCGTAATCACCTGCTGTGTTGTGTGTTCTCATTTCGGGTCTTGCTCCTGCTCCTCAAGGCTGCTGCAGACTAATAAGCTTGTCCTGTAATCACGTTAGCCGCCCTGTCGGCCCCAGCCAGGGGACCTAATTGGGACAGAGCCTTGGACAAAGTGAAAATTAATAACTTTTGTCAAGCTCCTGGTGCATTGTCTTACGAAGCAGCGCAGGTCAATTAGAAAGCGTGATACGATAAGGTCCGAGCAGGAGGGGAGAGCTGACTCAATTAGGACAGGGACTGGACTGGCGGGCGCAGAGTCAGATGGGGAGATACGGGGAGATTTCATCCCTAAACGGCAGGTTAATGCACTGCAGAAATGCACTGTTGGTTGCATTTAAATGTCTCTCGAAAGCGAAGGGAACATGGCATCATGCAGACTCACTGGAGACTATCTGGAAACATTTTTCCATCTCCACACCGAGCCGACGATGTGATGACTTTGACCTGCCGCCGTCGTCCAAGTGGATGCACGTGCTTGTGTGTGGGTATGTGCGTGTTTGGAGAGCGGCGGTGGAGCTGTCACTTAGATAGACTGTTCCCATGCAAGCCGTACAAGCCCCTGAAGCATGTATCAGTGATGCGCATCAAAGGAATTGTGTGAAGGCCTTTATAGTTATAATGGATGGGCAGATGCCAAACTGAAAGACTCTTGATGTTTCCCCTTCCCTCTTTTATTTCTCCCTCCTGAAAATGATGTGTGGGACCGCGTCCAGAAAGTATGTCAGTAAATCGGTGGCCACGTTTGCTCGAATCACAGGCCTGTTTTTCTTGATACACAGCCATTGTCGACAGTTTGTTTGTCGTTAAACTTGAACGCCGTTTGCGCGGAAACCTCCAGCCCGGTCTGAGCATGCTCGCTGTCTCTCACGACTTCCTTCTCCCCCTCCTGTACATGTGCTAATGATTCAGACTATCTCAGCACTGACACAACACATGTAATTTAATTATCAGCTTAACTTTGTGTCAATAGTGGCTGCAAAACACAAGCGGCTCAGCGGCAGCCAAGAAACCGGGGCTGCAGATAGTTTTCTCTGGAGAGGAAGAGCGCACTTATCTTTGGTTCAACATATTGTCCCTGTGTTTCCTCTTTTCCTATTACCTGCCTCCCTCACTGTGCTCAGATACTGATCTCAACTTGTCTCACTTTGGTTTGGAATGAGTTTCAGTCCATTTTTTGGTCACACTCTCCTCATTGGCCTGGCTTTAGTTATATATATATATATGGAATAAGTCTTCAAAAAAATATTCTCCGAATCATCACTTGCATCACATTCACATTTGAAAATCATTCGAACAAAACACATTATTTATTCAACTTATTCTTTAAATAAAATTCCTTGCTCATGTCTATGATCCCAAAACTGGTTACTTCAAGATAAATGTGGAATATGGGGTCCATGGATTCTGCTTGTTTTTCACCAATGCATTTTGATAACATACAGATGTGTGCATGATGGCTGCCACTTGCATTCATCTTCACTTGGACATTAATAAACTGTTACAGTTTCAGACAATCAGACATGCTTCTCCAATGGAGAAGGTGCACATTTTTGGAAATAACAAGCATAAACTCACAATTAACTTTCTACAGGTTGACATCGTGGAGGGGGGAGGATCGTTCCAAATCAAGAAGCAGATACTGACTTCATACAGGTAAGCTGTCACACAGAAACAGTTTTTTCGTTACACAATGTTTTTATGACAGGCTTTTTAGAGGCTTCTTTCTATGTGATTCATCCTTTTCACTCCGACTTGAAAGTCCATCCACATGACCCCTTTTGGCCAAATGCTTGTACTCACGGCTTGGTCATGGAATTGGAAACACCTCTGATTGTTCACCTTGTGCCTTATTTAATGTTGACATCAAAAGGGAAAAAAAAACAACAAAATGCAACCAAATAAACTGGTACTTTTTTTCCCCTGAAGATTCACCTTGGATAGTGTGTTTTACACAATCAAAGCCAGTTAGAGTGAGATTTAGGTCAATAAAAAGGTTTTCACAACTTGGTCTGCCTTTGGGAGATGAAGCAGCACAACGTTAAATTGAAATCTAGTGAACTGAACAAAATTCCGTCGGTGTAATGCGATGATTTGAAGCATTATCGTTCTCAGTAGATTGGATATGGCATTATTGAAAGGTTTTTGGTGGAAATCGCTGTTGTTCAGTAGCCACAGTGCCTGGGGGCACAACTCCTGCGCCCAATCCAGCACCATGAAACTGATCGGAGAGCCCCTACATGGTCACATAATGCGATCCTGCCCGCATCACACTGTAACACGAGGCAGATGTCTCAATCTGTACTTTCCAAGGATCCAAATTGTCAGCAATTCAATCTTGGGCTACATCTGTGTGTAACCTTGTAAGGAGTCCCTCCTGCCACCACATTATTGTTCGTCTCCTATCACTGTTCCTTCTTGTGGAAGTTTCCGCTCCTTTCCACACAGGTAATGCGGATAAATGGGGCTTTAATGCTATTCACAGTGCCATCCTACATTCCCTCGCTTTGTCATCAGTTTGCCTCCCCTTTAAACGCATTTCTCGACTTCAAGCAGCACTTTATTGTGGCGTGTTATTTTGCCGGATTGGATTAAATGGACAGTAACTAGGAATCCATTTGAACCTGATCCTTGCTCACGCTTCCTCGGCCAACTCCATTAACTGTCATACTTGTCCAGAAACCCTGCAGTGCAATGGCCAAATGTGTAAGTTGATGCGTCGTCAATAACCATGCAGAGAGAACTGCAAAGTCTTTAAAAAGTAAAACCTTATATTTTACTTCTTTCCACCGAGGCAGCAGATCAAATCAGCAACAGCGCAGGCCCCACTCTAATATGTTTAAACACTGATAAGGCGCAACTCTACACTCCCCTGAATGGGACCACGGCACTCTCATTCCCAGTGTCTCAGCGTAAAGTGGTCTCATCTATGAAGTTATGAGTGTAGACACAGACACCAGTGCTAGTTTATCCACATTAAAGACTCCTTATTGGGGGCTTTCGAGACCCGTGCCCCCTCCCACTACTTCGCTATGAAACGCTCTCCTTTCTATAGAGTGGTCTCTCTCAAAGAGCTCTGAGAGGGGTGAGGCAAAAAGCTTGGGAGTGCGAATCCCCGTGGTGAGCGCTCCTCTTTCGGCTTTTGCTACGGATCTCCCCCTGCTGCCTGTTGGGAGCCTCTCTTGATGTTGTGGAGGAGTAGGACACCAATGCCCTGAGCAGCCTCGCAGATTTATTGAAACTTCATGTCCTGTCCCGATAGCTCATTTGTCAGGAGACCTAATTTACACCGGCCCTTAAGACTAATTGCAAATTTGCGAAAAAATGCTGATGTCGTTGGAACTGAAGAGAGCTTTTTTGCCCCTCCCTTAGTGTCCCTTGCCATGCATTCGCTAATGCGTTTCATCTGTAGAGCATAAAATAGACAGTGCGTCTGTCCGTGTGTGTGTGTGCGCACGCGTGTGCGTGTGACTGAGAGAGGGAGAAGGAGAGGAGTAGGGTGTGTGAAAGAGAAAACGCTCCAAGATAAACCCCTAATGGGACTCCCTACAAACAGGAAATCGTGACAAAAACACAAACAGTATTTACTGTTTAATTCAATTCTGGGAGCCCGATGCCCTCCCATCCTCACTATCACGTTATCAAGGCCAGAAACGAACCCCAGGACACCGGGCCACATGGCACCGTCTATTCTTGGCAACCAGCAGGCACCACATGACAATTAGTCGTACAATTATCCCAGCCACCGGGTTGCTTTATGTGCAGATGGCAATGGCTACTAATGAGAAGTCTAATATAAGATAAAAGACGTGCATGGAAAATACAAAGGTATTCTGTGTGTTTGCAGTTGTCTTTTTTTCATCCGTATTCCTGCTTTTTCTTCTTGCAAGTTTTTTTTTTACGCATTGAAACAGACATGCCTGCATGTAGGTTCAGGGGAAACAATGCCAATCACAGAAAGCCAAATTTCCACAGTGACCCTTAATAAATTCAAAGTGTTTCAGACAGTAAAAATTCTGGATAGAAGAGGGTCTGTAGTTAAAAAAAACACGATGGTTTCACCCTGACCATTAGATTAAATTACATTTTTGACTCCTCCAACAATAATGTTTATGTCCTTAAGAGGGTGTGAACTATTCAGGGCTCCGTGGCAGAGACGTGGTGTGCCGTGGATGTGAGAGTTCTGGGCAGACGTGAATGCAGAGCATATGCCGCTTGATTTGAGGGATAATATGCAACCACATGACTCAATCAGGAGATCTCCTCCCTTCATCAAGGTTTTGACACATTCAGCATACTTTGTGGCCTTTCTCACATGCAAGTATTTAGAGACTGACAGATTCTTGTCTTGGGAAACGTGTTTCAGGAAATCTCCTCTGCATGTGTGCACACTTTAGAGAGCAGGGCTGAGTGTGTGTGTACAAAAAGAAATTGATTTGTGGGTTTTCCATTTTTTTCTTCTCTCATCTCTCATCTCGTTCCTTGTAGCCTTTGCAAAATCTTGATACTGTCCTGAAAGACATGTTGCTTAAATACAGCGCATTCACACACGCAAAAGAACTGGGGGGGAACCCCCCAAAACCCTCCTTCCTCTTTTCATTGCATGTTTTGATGAAGCACTTCTGGCACGTCGCAGCCGCGGCAACACACAAGTGCAGAGAGGAAAAAAGCAGTTTAGGGGGATTTTGAAGGGTTGAGCAATTATCTGATTACGAAAAACATTATATGTCAAAAAGAACAACAACATGTAATTGGCTTGGTGTGTTCGGGCTGCGGAGGGCCAGATGTAGAGACGTGTGCATGCCTGTCAATGTAATGGCTAACAGCTTGACCACGTAGGCCATAAGGCCTACACCACAAGAGCTCCAGCAGCTATAAAATCCAACGCTAGCATTTGTTAGTGCGAGACACTTCAATTTGATTGGTAAAATTCACACTGTAATGGGCTTATAAAGGATTTCTTGGGCCCAGAACAATGAGCTGCAGGGCTCGAGCAGTGCCAGGTCATGGACACCCAGCGATTCACAACATCCCCCCCCTTCTGGGCATGCTTAGTTTCCTCTATATCCACCAGTTACCCTCTGCAGCTCTGTTTAAAAGCCAGTCGGGATGTTCCAAAGGTATTTAATAGTAGTGGTGCTGGAGGTGGAGAAGGGGGGCTTCTGGACCTCCCACATTCAGGTTCAACCACAGAGCCATGGCTTTTCTGTTTTGCCCCACGTCATCTCTCCCCCTCTCTCTCTCTCTTTTTCCTCCCCTACCATATGTGTAATTGTAAAAAGAGAAAAAAAGAGAGAGAAGGCTGTTTAACTAGAGGCACCTTTCCCTTGCACCTTGCTTTCTGCCGAAGACAACACAGAGGGATAGAGATCCCACACATAGGGAACACATTTAGCCAGGCAGAGGGCCAGTGCATTGCATTCCCATGGACCTGCTCGGGGAGAGAGCTGCAGAACACATTTTACACGTAAATATTCAGAATTGGATGTGGCACCCCCCCCCTCCCGCTTTCCTTTCTTTGTCCTCCTCCCTCTGTTTCTCACATGTCTCATCCCCTTCACTCAAATCAGTCTTCCATGTTTTGACTGACCATACTGGCCGCGGTGGCCAACACAGGAGTACAACCAAAGCGGAGCGGCAGTTCGGGATCCATTTGATTTTGATTTGTGTTGCATCAGGAATTCAGACCTGCACTTTGTGCCTGCTCCTCACAAAGGACCGCCGGCTTTACCTCATGGCTCAGACATCCGCGGGTAGCCCAGAGCAGAGAGCATGTTCAACGCTGCGCCATGTGTTTTCCGTGGATTTGTTTTTGTATATTTGCGCATATGTCTGTCTTACTGTCAGCTGTGACACCGGCCCCGAGGGCCTCTTTTATTCTCTGCATGCGAATGTGTAGAATTTCGAGGCCCTTTTGAGACCACCGCGTCACATGTCAAGCTTTTCGAGATGCTTATCTTCTTTTTTATTTTTGTATTCATAATTGGCACCGCGCTGTAAACCCACGTGCACAAGCAGGCCTGATGGTTTTATCGCTGCATGCCTGAAAAACTCTCCATCAACACCTGACATTGGTGGCAGGCCACCATTTATTTATTGTGGCGGTCAGTGACCGAACAGCCTCAGGGCCCTATAAAGTCAGAGCCTGAACCTCAGCTTTGACTGCGTGCGACTCTGTGTCAGCTTGCACTGAGGATTTAGTGAAGGGTTCACGTGATCTCAATCTGCGCGTATCTTTTACTTTCCCAGTGGCGGTGATGGTGGCATCGGTGGGATTATAGAGTGGGTGTTTGCTCCCTTAAACACTCTCTGCACATGGACTTCTGGCTCTTTTGTCTTTTTATAGCCTCCTTCTGGGAGACGCCGCACTCTCCCCGAATGCAACACAAGCCAAAACACCTCTCAGTTCCTTCGCCAGAGTCTGTTGTCCAGGGAATACTGCTATTCCTCCCCTACTTTTCCACACCCACCTTCTCCCCCCCCCCCCCCCACCCCCAACCCTCACCACTGACTGCTTCCTTCAATCCTTCTCCCCTCCTTCTGGACTGGACACAGATTTTTGTTGCTCGAGCGTGAGGGTGATACGTGACTCACTGGAAGTTGGAGCCACAGGTTTTGAAGTGTGACCCTACATGTTCTCGAATTATCATCGTCACCTTTCAGTCACATTCATTTCAGCACACTCACGGAGCAGCGGAAAAAATGTGCACTATTCCTCCCTCTGTGAAATCAGTCAGACACGACGATCTGACTAATTGTAAAAGTATTTTCACCACCAGTGATGCTTATCATCCGTATAACAAATGTAACAGAATTTCAGCACAGTGTTTGAATGCGAGGTCCTCTGAAAGTGATGAAAGTTACTTTAGTAGTTAGAAACGTTCTTCATTAATTGATGGAAATTTTGTCCTTCAGAAATAATCGAAAAAACAAACAATAACTATCACAAGTTGTCATGATAAAATGAGCACTTATCTTGTATTCGTATCAGCTGGATTCATTGGTTCCCCTTCACTTGAAGAAACCAGTTCAGTGACTTATCTGACATGACAAATAAAAATGTTGCTGGAATGGCGAGCTGCTGTCCCACAGTTGGAAAAAAACCCTGTTTCGTCTTCCATGAAGGCCTTGTTAACTAAACCAACTGTTTTGGTAATTCATGTGGCTTCAGTTTAGATAAGTTATCGCCCCTGGTTGTCAGCTTTGCACAACGGCTCCATTCCGCACCGACGCAGGCCTTCCTCCCGTCTCTGTTCCTCACCACACCCGCCCCGCATCCCACGAGTGGCATCAGACATACAGGCGAGCCACTGCACTGACACGGTCGTTTGTCTTCTGACTGCCATGGCATATGGAGAGGGCTGGCACTGCACAGATGTCCACTAAGTGCTGATGAAGGGAGTGAGGGATGGGATGGGCCGGGCCTGAGAGGATCTTTGCCGGTGCTGCTGGAGCCTGGTACCGCTCTGCCCCGCTGGTCTTATTAACTTTACTGTACGGGGGGGGGGCAATGAGGCTCTTCAATAAAGAATGTGTTTCCAGATATCCAGGAAAGCCAGTCACCGTGTGTTTGCATCTGTTTGGCCCTCGATCTCTCCGTGTCTCTAAGTACGAGTGCGCAGGCCGGTGGGTGCTGTCTGCAGGAGCTCTAGTGTACCGAGCGAAAGGCGGGTGTGGATTAAAGCCGTAGGTAGAGCAGAGAGAGCCTGAAAAGAATAATTTGCAGTTTAAGGCCAATAGCTTCAAAGTCATGAATCCTCCTGGGTGGGGCAGCCAAGCTCTGAACCTGTCAATGGTAACTTACTCCTCGGCGAGCACGCCAAAGACTTCAATAATGACATCACCCAGGCATGGGGGTAGGGGGTCGGGTAAGGGAGAGCTGAGAGACTGGCCAGTTTTTCAGGGGTGCGAGTGCGGCCCCGCGGAGTACTTTGAAGTCCCGCTTGACGAGGGCTTTGCAGCAGCCTGATACCGGCCATGTTGTTCTCTGCTCGGATTGGACACGGAAGCCACCAGGGTGGCTTATCAGATTTATCAAGGCTTAGTGGTTGACGTTCTGTGTGTGTGTGTGTGTGTGTGTGTGTGTGTGTGTGTGTGTGTGTGTGTGTGTGTGCGTGTGCGTGTGCGTGCGCGTCTGTGCGCGCGCATGTGTGTGTGTGTGTGGAGGTGGAACCGGGTGAATAGGGAAAGGGTCATCCCTGTAACAATCCACTCGTCCCAGTTAATTTAGACAGCACCCTGGGGTCTGACAGTGAAGAGGCGAGACTTCACACCACTCCTCACTTCAGTCTTTCGGAGTTAAGCCTCGCACGGCACCCATGTAGCTTTTGGTCCACCATTTTTCCCCATCTCGTTAATGCTGCTGTGCTCAGAGTCCTGAGATGAAACGATGTATGACAGAGCTGTATTTATCTCCCTGTGTAAACCTACTGTACGCTACACGACGAGCAACATGATCAAGCCCTTCACAGTCAAATACCAGCGTCTGTCTGTGTCCAATTGGTAAGTTCACCACAGACTAATAGGATGTGGATATATTACCTTGAATCGCGGTGTTCCTGGAGAAGAAAGTGCGCACCACAATCTTGTCTCGGTCAGTTTTCCCAAGCTAAGGTTTCAGACACACACTTCAAAGTCCCTCTAATGAGTGGAAAAACATTTCGCCTGCACGACATTAAGGAGTGCCATTTGTGTGCAGGAGTGGGTGCTGCTGCCGCTGCGTTCTGTTTCACAAGCGTTCCCCTTTCCAAATGTTAGCAACTCATTTTCACCTCCAGCACAAACAAACAGTGAAGTATCGGCTGTTGCAGCGAGAATCAAAGGCAGCATTTGTTAACAATAAAATGCTGGTTTGAAATGGCTCCAACACAGATTTTTGTGCTTCTTCACCGGCCAACATTTTTTATGCCACAGAAATCTGAAAAAAAGCTGAAAGGAGGCAGAAGTTAAAGCGTGTAAGAGAGCTGCCAGATACACTACATGTAACATAGTTAAGTTTTATTTAATTGCCCAGTTGCGAATTCTTTGTTCTCGCCGCTGACATCCCTTCAGTTAGTTTCCCGTTTTGATTGCTCTTGTATTGTTTGGAGAACTTGGCCTGTATTAAAAGCGTATCGAATTTGGGACGTGCCTCCAAGCCTCCGTAACAGATATGGAGAATCGATAAGAGCATTACAAGGCTGTGACAGAATGGCCTCCGCCTCCGCTCCTCTCATGCCTAAAAGGGGGCGGCTGTGTGACAATGGGTCTCACTCATCCTCGAGAGATCCTATCCAGGACAGATCACATTATCCGTCGGGTGGCATGAGAGCCGGTTAACCCTTCGGTGACACGGTGAGCAGAGCGCCGGTGACTATTGCGAACTGAGTCAAAAACCCATCCAGCCAGAGAGGAATCTGAATATGCACACGTGTTCTGTTTCGAACCCAAGCTATTTTGACAGCAAGTTTCTGGCCTCGTCAGTATCGCTTTCTCCATGGTTCCAGTCGCCTGCGCCGCATTTAGCTCCTTTAGCATCGGTACCAATTCCATTTAGGGATAAAAAATCAGAAATTTCTTCCTTGACTCATTCCCAGGTGGTGTTTGTGAGAGAGAGAGAGAGAGAGAGAGAGAGAGAGAGAGAGAGAGAGAGAGAGAGAGAGAGAGAGAGAGAGAGAGA
>JASSRZ010000074.1:8797838-8824262 GCA_032164315.1 Malacoctenus gilli
GGGCCCATATCAGCCCGTAATTTGACCCCGAGTCACAGGAAAAGATGTCGGAGCGCAGGTCGGGGGGGGGGGGGGGCTCCTGTTCATTCACGTCATCACTTTCCTCCGTCTGTGTCGAGTTGTTGACATGAGCCCAAAAAAATCTTTCACAAATGGATGTAAGGTGTTGCACTTTGTTAAAAAAAATTCTAATAAATGTCAAATTTGATTTAGGGTTATATTTTCATTTATTATAGATTTTTCCTTCATATGCAGCCCCCTTCACCACCCCACGCCTGCCCCGCCCCGTTCCTTTCTAATTTAATTTCAGCTTACGATCAGACAAAGGTACTTCATGTCCTTTATTTCCCTCCTTTAGTGACCACGGTACTAATTTGCTAACACCAGCAGCACCCTCTCCTCATGCCAGTACCTCTTTTAATAACTCCATTAATCTAATCGTCCACTAATTGGTCAAGATAGCCTTTTCCCTGATGATTTTTATCATAGGGTAATTAAAGAGCCCAGTAAAACCTGCTGAAATCACACAGTCCCGTTAAAAAGGCTTGATTGACACATCATTTCCTCCCTGTTATAGTTGTACATCGCACACAAACGTTCCTTAAGGCCACTTTACTTTGGAGTATGTCTTTATTATAAAGTAGCTGAGTTTTGATAAGAGTAATAGGAAGAGAAAAAAACATCCAATATGAATAAATGGCGGTGACAAAATGCCAGTGACTGATAAATCTTTAATATAAAAATTGTACAAGAATTCTGATACAAATTACAAGAGGTATTTGGACAAAATATGAATAAAATTCCATTTACATCCCAAAACCCTTATGCATTTTATGCAAAAACCATAGACAGTTATGATACAGAAACAAATACAAGAAAGGCTAAAAAGAAAGAAAAGAAAAGAAAAAACAAAAAAGTCTTTTGAAAAGGATCTTTTTTTTTTTTTTCTTCCTTCTGTCTGCAAATGGGGAACACCTCTTCAGGTAACGTACAGTATTCATGAGGCTTTCAAATCACCATTTTTGACACCAAAGTGACGCAAGCTCCTTTGCTCTGTCTGTTCTTTGCAGTGCGACTGTGTAGCCATGCAACGCTGTCGAGTGCCAGTGCTGTAACACGGGCCTTTTTTTTTGTATAACACAAACACTAAAGCATCGGACGCACCCACACGCTCACACACTCACTCACACACACTCACAGTCACACACACAAATAAAGTGGAAATAAAAATCTCAATTCACCAGCTCATCAAACTATTATACCGTAAGACTGTAAAATATATTTGAAAGTACAATGAAAAACATTTTTTAAATGAATTTACAGCATTGTTTTTTTTCTCAGGATCATTGACAATTCACAGGTTCCAGTTCAATTGAATGAGGAGGGCTTTCCTTGGTGGAAATTAGGACATAAGACAGAAGCATCTATACAAACCCATGTGTGTGTCTGTGTGTGTTTTTTCTATATGCATATTTCTAATGAAGTCCCAACAAACACTTTCACCCCACTTTTGTTCTATGAGCTACATTAACTGGACAGTTTGCATGCAGTGTCCCCCCCCACCCCCCCCGTCCCCTCCGCTCGCGGTGAACAAAAGGGACAGTGATTAACAGGTCAGACGTCTTCACCGTTCCTCTCCCGCTCAGTGTGTAGAATTGCAGAATATTTGATGCCTGATGTGGCGCTAATCAAATATTTAGGATCCACTCCAGTGGCTCGGGCCGTGGAGGCGCTCGAAGCAACACCGTCCTTCTGCCCGCCGAAAAAATTTAGGTTGGAGAATTCTCATGCTTTCTCATGAGTGAATGGGTGGTCATTTCTCAGAGGAAAGCAAGGGGGAGGGGCAGCTCAATCACTCTCAAACAGGCGATCAAGGAGAGGCTAAGTCGGAGCGATGCAGCGCCCCGCTCCACTCCGGCGCTCCCTTCTCTCTTTTTTTTTCTCTCTTTCTTACAGCATCGTTAAGTGGCTGCTGATGGGCACCAGTCAGACCACTTCGTTCCCTTCTCACGGTCCCTCCCTCGCTGCCCTCGCTCTCTCATGGCCGCCCCCCCAACTGCGGACAGTTGTTTACGCGCTCGTTTCAGCCTCCCGCCACCCCTCGCAACGTCGGCTCGACCAGCGACATGGAGGACTCAGTGAGAGCCCTGCGAAGGGAGTCGAGACGTCTTCTGTGACCCTCCCCTCCTCATGATAACAAGAGGGTCTGTCTGTAGCTGGTAACAATAACATCTGCACTGTGGCTGCCATTTGACAAATGGACGATAAAGTTTGGAACATGAGGAAGTGCAGTTGGCCAGAGCGTGAGGTGACTTTTGATATTTTGGGGGGTTTGCTGCTCTCTTAATTCTCGAAAGTTCAAATCAATCTGTGGATATGTTGACCTTTTTTAATAGATTTTCTTCCTTTAATAACTGGCGGCTTCAGGCAAAATGTCACAAATCATTAGCTGTTTAAAAAAAAGGCCGGAACGTTTGAGAATTAAGAAGCAGCACGAGGACCTTTTAGATTTGAAGTGTTTGACCCGATTGTGGTTGTCATCGTTTCGCTGTGCTGGACCGCTCGCTCCCTCCGCAGCTGTTTCGGTCGAGCCCGACGAAGGGGAGGGTTTCATTTCCTGCAGCGAGAATATTTTTTTCCGCGCCCCTGTCTCCTCCATCACCGGAGGTTAACAAGTCATCTCGGTCTTGTCATCCCTCCGAGTGTGCGCCACTCTCGTCTGTGCGCGTGTGCGCTCGCTACGGTTGTGTGTTGGAGAGACAGCTGTCAGCGGGGTTCCCGGAGTAGCACTTTTTTATTTCTGCCAGCGCGCGGGGGCCCGGTGGGATTGAATGAGTGAATGAGGCAGCAAGCGCCTCAGTGAAACCCACTCCTGGGAGAAGGCAGGGGTTCCTGTACTCAATTTTCCCTTCACTTGGGATAAACAGGCAATTACCCATCCCTTTTTCCTATGCCATGGCCGTCCGGTGAACTTAAGCATACACTATTAGCGTGTGTCCCTGTAGGATCTGCGCTGTGGCGTGCGGAGGTGGTAAGTGAGTGGCGGGTTGACGAAATGGGTAAGGCGGTTGTTAAATGACTGCGCTCCGACAGACAAAGAGAAAAACAGAGCGAGGGGCAAGGAATTGAATTGAACTAAATTACCCGCGACCCTGAATAAGGGGTGGGGGGGGGGGGATACGTAGAAAAAGAATAGATGAATTGAACTCAAATTAATCGAATGAGTCAAATTAAATTGTTCGTGGCACACTCTCTCTCCTTTTTTCCCACTCCTTTCTCTCCTGTCAGTGTCACGGTCCTGTCAGCAAGCTCGGCGTCTGGCAGTGTAACGAAGTGACAAGTGAGTTATTAGACAGAAGAAGCTGGGATGGCGGGACGCCTCCAGGTAACAGAGAAGCAGCACATTTTTAATGATCGTTGCTGTCATCCTTTCCTCCCTAGTCAGCCTTCCACCTCCGCAACCTTTCCATCAGCCTCAGCTCCCTGTCTCGCCCGCTTTATCTGTGAGAACAGAGGACTGAAAACTGCACGTGTCACATTGGTGGACTCCTTAAAAGAAGACATGAAATATTTCAGTCGGATAGGTCACATCTGTATTGTAAAAATGGCTTAAGCGTGGAAAAAGGTTGAATTCGACACTGTTATGGATGTAAGGTGTTGTGAATACTGTACAGCACACCACATAACACTGCATATTTTTCCCACTGTGTGTAGCACCAGTCAAGTAAGAGACGAGATCTCCTTGTAATGTAACACATGGCATTGCTAACACATCGACAAAACAAGTCAAACTGAGAAACGATCTCTATTTTTTTTGTTTTTTGTTTGGGTTTTTTTTCTTCTTTTTTTTTTTTTTGTCTTTTTACAAAACGTATTCTTATACTGGACAAAGAAAAGAAAAACATCTCCATGAACATACATCACCCACTAATAAATACCCCTTCCCTCAGCTACTTTGCCCAATTACTGGAAATATTTGTACCGTAAGACAGTCGTGGACACGTTTAAGAAATCGCTGCAACCATCAGCCAAGAAATGGCAACATTTTTTTTAAGAGTATAGAAGCCGACACTCAGCGAAGGAAACCGAAATATCACAGCAATAAGTTTTTTTAAGACTCAAGTGCATCATATTAATCAAATGGGGTAATGATTTTAAGTACAATGTCACACTGGAAGAGCAATTTTAGAAAACATTTATATTTTGGTCACAGTTGAAGGACTATTTTTATCTCTTTTTTTCCTCTCTTTTTCAAACTTGTGGGACAATCATATTTCTCTCCTACTCTTTTTGTGAGGACGAACGCCAGCTCTTGCATTGCTAACTTTGTTTGACAAAATGACTGCATGCTTCAGACCGCTCCGCCCCGAACTTCGTTCGTGTGATTCTCCTCCAACCGCCAACGAAGTCCTTTGTGTTTGTGAGACAGCAGTTCATATCTAAGCAGATGGATTTGTGTTGAAGCGAGACATTTTAGAGACACTTTCCCAACACGCTGTTGAGCAATGGGGAAAGATATCTCGGCTTTATTTCAGGGAGGCCAGATGTTTTTCTGCTGGGAAACTTTCTTTTGAAACTGAGCGCGTGCACCAAAAAAAACAAACAAAAAAACCCAAAACAAAACTGGCACATGTATGTTAAAGGTACTGTCACTTCCCCTCGGCGCCGTAGCCCTCGATGACCCCAAACAACACCTAATGTCACCATTGCAAAAAATCCTCATTAGAATAATATTACACATCCCCTTGTATAGATGCAAAGTGCAAAAACTGAATTGGTATACGAAAGCTCATAAACATAATAGACAAAAAAGAAATCAATAGAAATACAGAGAATGATATCAGTGTAGGAGCCTAAAAAAAGCATGCCGGCAACCTCTGAATATCTAACAAGTAGATAAAACAAGTCACATGATATTCTTTTTTTCCCTAGGACTCGGTTTTAAAACGTGTCTTTGAAGCTAACATAAATGAGTCAAGCTAGTAAGATGCTACCTCTTTCTTGCCTATAGCTGGAAGTATTGTACTGGACTGTAACATAAAACCATAAAGAGAGAGAGAGAGGAAGAGAGAGAGAGAGAGAGAAAAGAAGCAAACAACCATCAACACAACTCTTTTACACCAAAAGCCTCTTGGGACATTATTTACAAATGAAGCGTTCATGCTTTTGTAAGGGGGTTCATTTAAAAGCTATCATTACACAAATACAACAAGAAGATTTTTTCTCAATTACTATCGTTTCTGCAGGCAAAGTCACAAATAAGAGTTTGAGTGGATTCTTTGGAGATGGACATCAACAGAAAGTGAGGAGAGGGCACAAAGGAAAAAGACTGGGTCGGAGGGGAGCGATGAGGAAAAAAAAAAGACCAGCTGGAGTTTAATTTCATAAAGCAAACTCCTCACTCGAGAGTGTCATCCCGTTCTTCCAAAGAAGGAAAAGTCAAAGGACACGATAATAAACTGCATTTAAAGTCAATCAATTTCATAAGACGGAGATAGAAATGTCTGGCGATGACTTACAGACGGCGGGAGGAGGCATATGAGCGTTTTAGCTCCTATTTGATGGTCTTTTGAGGGGGAATAAGGATGAGGAATGAGGGGAGGCGCGGGCACACTGACAGCATCGTAGCGAGTCATTCTTCAGTCTATTATCGTCGAGAAGGGCATGTTTTTATGGAGGTTGGGGTTCTGAGAGTGTCGATTACGGCTGCGCACGGAGCTGAACACCATGTTGCAACCGGGGATTTTGCACTTGTGCATCTCGCGCAGGTGCACAGTCTTGTAGTGCACGCGCAACGTCCCTTTGTTGCTATACATTTTGTGGCAGATGGTACAGAGGATCCCAGTGTTGCTGCCGTTGCTGCCTCCCGTGGAGGAGAGGAGAAACGGTGATGAGGAGGGATCCAAGCCCTCGCCTCGTCCTTTGAGTTCTCCGTCTCGGTGTCCCCCTTCGGCCCGCCCCTCGGCGCCTCGGGAGAAGTCCTCTCCCTCGCTGTTGGCCTCGTCCTCATCCTCTTCTCCCTCCTCCTCCAGGTCATCCAGTAGGATGCCTTCGTCGCTGCCCTCATCAGACTCGTGTGAGGAATGGACACTGCTGCTGGATTGAACACTGGACGTAGTGCTCAGGTCCAACACCATGTAGTCGTCGGACTGGCCCCGGGAGAAGCCGTTGGCGTGGTGGTTTTTAAGGTTGAGAGAATGGTGGGGGTACTCGATGCTCATAGGGGAATGGGCACTGTAGTTCAGGCCGGTGGGCCCGATGCCGGCGCCTCCGAGGCCCATCCCGACTAGAGGGTCCAAGCCCATGTGGTGCCCAGAGTAGATCTTGGCCAAAAACTCGGCTCGCAGGTCCTTGGGCAGTGGCAAGTGTTGGGGGTCCAGGACGATGTCGTCCAGCTCTTTGGTCAGCAGTTTGCGGTGCAGGTTGATGTTGGAGCTGTGCCTGAAGTGGGACGACAATCAACGTCAGAAATCTGGACACGACGGGTGGTTATAAAAAAAAGTACACCAGCTTTCAAACACAAAATGCACAATTACGTCAATATCACATATAATATTCCCCCCTTAATTTTATGAGTGAAAACCAGTCGTTACAGATTTAATATCAAGCAATCACTACATGTGTAGATGTTGTCGTTATCGGTCCAGGTACAAAAGCAGTCGCACACGGAGCAATTTAGCCTGCAGCTCTCCGCAGACAAAGTGCTCTAACGTAGCAATGAGAGAGAGCATCCTGCTAGTGTTTACCACTGTCAGCATGTCTGCACTGCACAGCCCTCAAATCCAATAGAGTCTGACTCAATTAAATACTCCACCATATTGAATGGGAGTTTATCAATTGATTCGAGCTGTGGTAATGTGATAATCGAGGGGAACTGGATAGCATATTAGCACTAGGCCCTGACAGCATTATCGCATTGGTTCCCTATTGGAGGTGGCTTAATCGAGCACCTCAATGAACATGTCTTTATGTAGCTCTGGATTTAATTAAGATGGGCATTTTTCCTAAACACAAGGCAAACTGTATCTCACAATGTGCTACAGCCGATGAAAGAAACTCAGTAACAAGTGCCATGCTCAAGCCAAGATACAATTAGAGAGGCCAGCACACAAAGCCATGCTAAAGGATGCAAAGTGAAATGAGCTTGAAAATCCAATTGAGTGCTTTTTCGCTCCAATTTCACAGCTGCCAAAGGGAGACTGAGAGAAAGGGGCACCCAAGGTACACACGTCACAATAAGAACTGCAAAACACAGAAAAGGAAACTTAAGCAACCAATGACCAGGATCAGCTATGACACACACACGGCCTGCTCCTCACATGTCAGCTGAGCACTCAAATCAAATGAAGGGGGGAGGAAAAAATATGCAAACACTCAGTGCCTTTAATGTGAAGGGGGTTTCCATGCAGGGAGGGCACAAGTGTGTGAAACGAAATCAAACTGAAAAAGGTTAAAGAAAAAACAGGTAATCCTGAGCAGGACGGGCAAAAATGGAGTCACAATGGATAGTAGAGCTTACCAGCAGTGGCAGGGTTGATGCAGTCAAAAAGGGTCCCTTTCCTTTAATTATTTACTTCCCTATCCGACATTGTCCTGCAAGAGGTAAAAATACATTCATTTGAGGGACCCTTTTCTGTGAACCAAGCAACCAGGAGCCCGTCCACTCGAGCATCGTCAGCATTGTAGGGGGAGAGCGTGGCAAATCGATTGGCCGTGGCTGTCACTGCATCTGTGCGTGTGTGTGTGTGTGTGTGTGTGTGTGTGTGTGTGTGTGTGTGTGTGTGTGTGTGTGTGTGCACGCGTGAAAACAGAAAATATACTACTTCCATATAGTGAGACTTTGATCAAAAAGACTATATAAATCCTTTGTTCTTTTTTATCCTTTGATAGTGCAGTTGCACCCATATGGCGTTTACTTATGGATAAAATATGGGAGTCATGATTCAGTGTCTGTTGCGCTGTATCTCTGTCTGTCAAATACATGTGTGGACTCTTGGCTTGGAGTCACCAGAGCATTTCTAGACAGTCTGAAATATGGCGTGACCAGGGAGCGTCCGTCTTTGAGGGGCGCAGTTCCTGCAGGGACGCCGATCGGCGGCGGCAGGCTGGGCGAGTCTGAGTTTACGAGGCCACAGATTTGCTCAGTGAAAGCCTGAAGGTCAGGATGCTGTTGTTGATGCTCAGGTAGGCAGGTCCTTTGCAACATGTCTCCATCTCTATCACAACACCGTCTCACTGCTAATAAGCTCTAAGTTAACCATGGCTATCTCTCAGAGTCACACATGCTAAGTGTCATGCAGTAAGTCAGGGGTGTCAAACTTTAGTTCAGGGGGCAACAAATATGGACCAATTTGAGCTCAATCGGGCTCCACCAGTAAGATGGCAACATTGAGATCACTTCAAATTGTCTTCTGGTTTTAAAAATGAATTCCTTCTCATCAAATTGCTCGGATGCTAACAATAACTTGCCACCATTGGAGCAGCTCACTTTCACAGCTTCATCACCTATTTTTGGTGTTCAGTCGTGATTTTCAGTGTTGCTCTCATCAAAACAGTCTCCTCTGCAGTGGTTTATACTTGATGAGGTGACGGGTTGGACTGAACCCTCAGTTTTGGCTTGCAGGCCAAATGTTTGACATCCCTGGAGTAAGTAGCCTGAAGAATTTCAACAGTTGATACTCAAAATCACACCACATTATTAGGCACTCACAGTGTTCATTTGACAATTATGACAAGGTTATTATTATCTCTTCTTCTTTTTTTACCAATTTACCAGAAGGATGTTAAGTAAATGAAACCGAAAAAGTCTCTATTGCTCAAAAAAATGTTTGTTTGCGGGAACTGAGGAAAAAAAGAACAACATTTCAGTTTCTGTTCATTTTCCAAGTCCTTGTTGCCTCTGACTACAGTTGTCACCTCCTTTTACTTGACTCTCCAACACTATCAGCTGAAATCTCACATAGTAAACGTTCGGCCTGTATCCTTTATTTATCAGATTTCCCACTTCCCTTCATCCCTCCACCTCCATCACTCCTCTTCAGTCTGCTCCAGCTTTCCTCCCCTGAACCCAACTCCTCTGCCCCCCTCCTCCTCCTCTTCCTGCTCCTTCTCCTCCTTCGTCTCCACCTCCCTATTGGCCAGTAATGTGGCTGGCAAACCAATTTGACAGTTTCATCTTCGCCCAAAAGATGGGGGAGGCCTCCAGAGAACCCATTTTTGACTGTGCAGAGGAGGCAGAGCGAGCGTGTGCCCGTCCCAATCGGCGTTAATCATCTTTAGGTTCTTCTGATGGCCCTTGCCCTTGCGCTTGTGTCAGTGCGAGTGTGTGCGTGTACGCCAATGTACGTCATCTAAATGACTCCTAATGTGTAAATGAGATGGAAGACTGAGTGGTATTAAACTGACACCGGTGGTTCTTTGTCTTTCCTGTCGTTCGGGGCGTGTTATGAGGTTTTGGTAGAAGGTGGGAGGACAACGGTTTTTGTAACATTAATCACTCTCTGTCACTGTTTCATCTCCTTTGCATCGTTTCGGTCTCTAGAAGAGTAAAAAAAAAAAAAGCCGCGAAACGCGAGCGGAGGATACTTGAGAAAAATAAGCGAAGAGAGAACAAGCATGCATATTATATTGCAGGTATCTTTGTTTCTTTGTTGATTTCATATAACTTGCAGTGTTCTGACTCAAAGTTTGCCGATGGCAGAGTGCTCGCATTGGCGTGTGTTTGTGTTCATTGAAGAAAAAGAAACTATATTTTTCTGAGCACTACAAAATGAATCATGATTAAGTTCTCAGCGATGAATCAACAGAATGCAAAATTTCCTGCTCACAGCTTTTATTCTGCAGACGTTTTAAGCGAGGGTCGAGTGGCTTTATTCTCTTTTTTCTTGTTTTTGCTTTGATATTTCCTTTATGAGCCCCATGCCCTTTGTTTATGAGAGACAAACGGAGAGCTGATTGTGGAGCAGAGGAGCTGGGCCCACATGCCGTGAGGGGATTGAGGGAAAAGGAGGGAGACGGAGAGGGGAGGAAAGAGACTCTCCAACATAATTAACCTTCACTCGCTCCGTTCGCAGTGGCCCGTGCGGGGACCGTGGGCAGTGCGCGGCGGCACCGTGGGGACGTGGGAGAGGGAGGACACCTGCCTGCTGCTGCGACATAGAGGGAGGCTGGTTGAGATGCTGCGCTGAAGGTTAAAAATAAAAGTTGGATGGACTGATAAAAAGAAAAGTGGAGAAAGTCTTTCAACCGCTTTAATGAATTCTAATAAACAAGGCTTAAATGGTCATGATTATTGGTACGATCCTGCTTCCAGCCTCTTCAACACTTTTGCCGATGCTGCTCAGTCTGCACAATAAATGTGCAATAATTTACAATGTATAGCAGGCAGCCAGAAAGCTAAAGGGACATATCTCACTGGAAAACACGCCCATGTTCTTATTTTGTATTCTGTTTAACACTCAAAAACGTATATTACATGCTGGCTCCGGGGTGCATTAAATAACCTTTTTTTTCTCTCTGTGACTGTGAGTATGTGCAGCGTCCGTGTACAGATGTTTGGGACTTTGTGCGTGTGTCTGATCGGCAATTTATTCGGAGGCTACCGGCACTCTTTGACGCTCCTGACACTTTTACTTTGGCAGTATATTCCCAGTGTCCTTTTTCTGACGCTGTCATCAGCACTTGGTTCCTCCTCAGATCAAATGACATCGTCTCCATTTTTCTGCTTCACTTTGATAGGTGAGCGTTTGATGCTGGTATCTGATGTTGTGTTTATACGTCTCAGACTTTTCACTCGGTCAGTTCGCTCCTCTGATATGCAGAGGTCTTTTTTTTTTTTTTTTTTTTACTCTGGGTTCGTGTTGGTGTCCGCAGCTGTTTGTCAGAGGGAGATGCAGGCAGGTTTGAACATTATCAAGCTGCCTCACTTGGCTATTTTAATTCTGAAGTCTTGTTGATGTTTAAAAGATTAATTCTTTAATCTGAATATTATGAATCAATGTTTTAGTTCTCAGCATCTGAGTCGACCACAGGAACAAGCTGCCTATTAACAGTTATTACGAGTACTGTTGGTGGTGGTGGGGGGGGGGGTGGACTGATTACAAGAATGAATGTAGTTTGACTTATCAGATTTAGTCATAATCAACGTTATTTTGTGCAAATAAATTTATCCGTGCAGTTTCTTAATCTTATCAGTGCGAATGCCCTGATGAAAACAACTAAATTATATTCCCCTTTTATTGCTACTATTACACTCGAACATACATTACACCATTAGAGGATTATCCAGGGACAGATTTGATGAGAGCGCACCGCTCGCGTATTGACTCTTCCTAAAGCCCCGGGATTTCTCTTGCCAGGCAGCGCTGTTTTCTGGGTCGTTCCGTTCCCTCTCTGAACCTGCAGCAGAGTAATATGTCCCACATGCTATCAGGGGGAAGTATGGAAACAATAGTGTGCGTCCCTCTCACCCACCCAGAGCTAAACTGTACACGCATGGCTTAAAGATGCATCATTTTCATTGCAGGTCTCCCTTGGAACTGAGTTGTCTCTGTCTCCCAGATGCTCGGCGGCCACGTTATGCGTTCAAATGGCAATAATTCTGTGCAGTGAAGATCTCTCATCATGTGGAGTCGAACTGTCACATTCATGCACTCGTCCGAAGTAACTGGGCCTAAACTTTGAGCTGTCAGCTGTTTATTGCACCTCATCTCACCTCTCTCTCTGTGAAAAGCCTCCTCCGACATGATGTTTCCCCTGTCACTGTGGTAATTCAATTCATTTTGGGGAAGATTTCCATGTGGCTTTACAAAGTTGTAACAAAATGAAGAGGATGAAATCAGATCACACTGAGGGAGGACAACTTTGTGGGATTGAAACTTTCTGATTCACCTGAGCCGCATGAAACGCCTGCGGTTACCGATGACACTTTACTGCTGTTTGTGGTAAACCCTGCACTGATGCACTTTTGCACTGTGAAGTGTGAATGTGCCTCTCGACTCTATCAGCCAACTTCAATGGTTAAGTTCATGCGTTTGTCCCAGTAAGTGTGTGAGACAGTGTGTGAACTTGCCAAAGTGTGTTTATTTGTGTGCACGCGCACATGTTGCCCATCCGTCTGATCTCGCTTTAGGCACCTGCTAATCTTAAAGCCTCGACAGAAGCAGGGCGTTCACATGCTCACTGGTGGCGGAACACCGTGAGGCAACTGGTGCCGTAATAACACTCGTTGTCATCTCTCTGCTGTCGGCACAGCTGGAGCGAGGTGAGCAGCGGGCTGAAAGCCAGCCTGCCTCCTGTGTCCCTCTCTCATATCGTGATGAAGTCCCATCGTTGTGCACTCTATTTACATGGTGCTAATGAAGAGACGGAGCTAGGAACAGATGCCATAGAAACGCCAATGTTAAAAACAAAAAGCTGGAAGTAGGAAGGGAGCAGCGAGTTTGGGTGGAAGGAGGGCTCACGAGGGGACGCGCGGAAGACAAAACACTCGAGGAAATTGCTGAATTCTTTGTGCAAGGGATCGATTTTCAAATTTAGTCAAGTTGCATCCTGTTATTCATTCAATTTAGTTTGCTTTAGATTGGAAGCAATTTTTGTCTGTTTGAATCAAAGAAAAGATATAATATTGTAATGTAGAGAGGATGGTTTCTAAGAAATACATTCGCAACATATATGTGCTTGTCAAACGTGAAAAGCGATCAACACTATCTGTTGTGAAAAAGCTGAAAAAAAAATCAAACTTTAAAATAAAAGCCTTCTATAACTGAATAACTCAAAGAACCAAAGTTGATTATATTCAAAAAAGGTTTCTAAGAATTGCTGAACTGCACAGTTTAAAAAAAAGAAATTAAAACTTCAAATGGTGAAAAATCAGTTTCTAAATGAAGGTAAAAAATTGGAGTTTGTTCAAATGTGGGACACGAGTGACGGTTTGTAGCGCCAGCATGTGTTGTGGCATCAGCCTGCTGCCAGTTCTCCTCCAGCATACATCTTCTGTGCAGCGACTTACGTGTTAACAAGCTCAGGTGAGTATGGCTCGCCTCACCTTTTAATGCGCTAATAAATGCAGTGGTTTGACAAACCGCAGTCTATGTTAATGTATGCATCTTCATCTGCCTGTGACAAGGTGAGGTACTAAGGGCAGGTAAACAACACACTGCAGCTGGAGGGTTGACGGATAAAGCCGAGTGCTCGAACGCGCGTGTCTGTATCGCTCGGCGTGATGCTGTACTTTTCTCAACTTTGACTTGACACACAGCAGATGTCCTGAATTTGCGTTTCAATTAACTAACAGATGTTAAGCGATAGACAAGCCAGACCAGAAAAACTACACTTTAACTTAATTCCTTGAAATCGGTCGTCCTCAGTGATCCAAAAACAGAACCTTGACTAATGTTAAAGTAAAGGCTGCAAACTCACAGAAAATATGATATATATTCAAAGAGGAAACATACAAACCTACCTGTGGCACTAACAGTTACTTCATGATAGAAAGTGTCCATGATTATACTTTTGTACTAACCTGTCTCGGCTCCTCCGTGAAGGGAAAGCAGCGTTGCAGCCAGCCACAGTGCACACATGCATCTCTTTGAGGTGCACGTTTTTGTAGTGCAGTTTCATGCTATAGGAGCTCTTGAAGCTCTTCTTACACACGTAGCAGATCTTGGGGTCGGGACTGGAACACGGGTCTCCCTCCGGTGATTGCGAAGAAGGAAACTTGGGCGGGCTCGCGCCGTAGCCCATCGACGAGATGAAGCTCTCGTGCAGAGCAGCCATGCTCGCAGCGGCGGCAGCAGCCGCCGCCATGCCTCCGTTGTAGAGGCCGTACTGGCCCATGCAGAACATGTCATAAGTGGGGTCGTTCAGTTCCTCCTTAATCTTGATTTGGGGTTGATGAGGGGAGGGCGAGGAATGGCCCTTTCCTTCCATTTCCTTTCGCAAATGGGCCTCCTCGCTACCCTCGTCGTCGTGCTCCTTGTCCATGCCCCTTCCGCCCCTGCTGTGCTTTTGCTGCTCCTCCACGTCCATCAGGTCATCCCGATAGAACATCTTTGAGTCCGAAGTTTCCGACTCATTCTCAAAGTCTCTCTCGTGATCCTGGTCCTCAGAGGTAAAGCTGTCCATGCAGCGCAGCTCAGCAGCTCCACCTCTGCTGTCGCTGCCAGTTCCTTCCCGACATTCGTCTTCACTTTGCCTCATCATTCCTCTCAGAGCTAAGCCGGGGCTCATCTCGTCCTGGGACGGCGACTGCGGCCCACTCCCACCGCTGTGGTTCCCCGTCCCACTGCCACCATTGTTGTTACAATTTCCGTTAATTTTGACACTGTTGTGAAGCAGAGACGACTGGTGATGATGGTGATTGTGGTGCATGGTGTCGTCGTCATCATCATCATCTCTGTCCTCGTACTCATCAGCTACATCAATTACTTCCTTCTCAATTTTAACTGGCATGCTAGATTTGCGAGGCTTCTTTTTGGGCGTTGGGTCACTGCTGCCAGTGGTGAGGTCCTGATTGGCACAAGGCGCCGTTAGGCGGTGGGACATAGGTCCTGCCTCTGACATGTGAATGTTATTGTGGGCGGTCACAGCCGCAGCAGCTAAGATCTGCTGTTGCTGGTCCATCAAGGTGGTGCTGTTGGTGGTTGTAGGCATGATGGGGCTGGTGGGCAGTGACACAGGGGGGCTGACCAGGTCTGCGGGGGACAGTAGTGTTCGGTAAAACGGTGGCACTGGCTGGACTGGCTGTACCGACTTCAGGGAGGGGAACACCAGGGGACTCTGCAGGGGCGACTGAAGCATCGGGTCCACCGGCGGGGTGGTGAAGCCCAGCGGGGGCCGTCCCGGGCTGGTGAGTGTGAAGCCACCGTTCTTGGTGCTCGAGATGACGGGCGTGCCACTGTTTGAGTTGGCACGGATGAGGTCCTTGTCGCGGTTATTGCGCAGCATGGGCATGTGCAACCGCGGATTTGGATTGGCACTGTGGCGGTTGCGGCTGCGTAGAGAGCTGAAGACCATGTTGCAGCCTTCGATGGTACAGCGATGTTTGATCTTTAGGTGCACAGCGTTATAATGTATTTTGAGTGTACCTTTATCGTAAAAGGTTTTCCCGCATGAGTTGCAGCACACGCGGCCCTTGCGCGAGGTGGCGCCCATGCGGCGCATGCGATGCATCTTGGAAGAAAAAGAAGGATGGTTGATCGATTTGGAGTGTTCCTCCTTGACGAAGTGGTGGTGGTGGTGAACCTGGTGGTCACTCAAGCTGTTGGATTGCTGACTTTGACTTTGGGACTGGGGTTGGCCCTGCTGCTGCTGCTGCTGTTGCTGTTGCTGCTGAAGCGGTGTCTGCTGTGGAGCCTGCTGGGTGGAAGGGGTCGGAGAGATGGGTGAGGCTCGGTTGTTGGCTTCTGTCTTGGGTTCAGTGTTGTTGATGGCTCCCAGTGCTCCGCGGCTCGGGCTCTGGCCTGTGCGGAAGGGTGATAGGGACACTTCCGATTCACTGGTCTCTACCTGCTCTCCTTGGCTTGGCAGGCTGGGCTCCCGGAGCCGCAGCGCAGACTGCTCCATGGGGAGCCCGTTGGGGGGTAAGCCGAGCATTGGGGCGGAGACTGGGTTGATG
This sequence comes from Malacoctenus gilli, assembly GCA_032164315.1. NCBI lineage: Eukaryota > Metazoa > Chordata > Actinopteri > Blenniiformes > Labrisomidae > Malacoctenus > Malacoctenus gilli. The sequence goes on from JASSRZ010000074.1 coordinate 8,813,455, forward strand.
TACTGGAACGGCAGGAGGAAGGCTAAGCTGTTGGGGATGTTCTCAAAGTGGTGAATGCTGGATGGGCTACTGTTTTCCAGATGGGTCAGGAGCCCTGGGCTGCGGGTCCTGTTGTTACTTTCAATGAATGTCCTAATCCCGGAGTCTGTCTTGGAAGAGGGAACTGTAACTGCCTGACCTTCCTTCTCCTGAATGGCCATCAGCTCCACAATGGACTTGGTCTCACCAAAGCGCAGAAACTGCTGCAGGGTGATGATCTCCTCTTCTCGGGACATGATGGTCCAGCGGTCCAGCACCTTGCCTGCAGCATCCTACATGCCCCAGAAGAGACGAGAGAAAAGACAAAAATACAAACCTTTATTGATCGTGCATAATCAGTGTGGTCAAAGGAGAAATAGAGCAGGGGTTAGTTTGTACTGTTGAGCTTTTCTGCTCATGAAATTCAGAAGCCCCTGGAGCGACAAGTAACGAAAAGAGCTTTGTCAAACCCCCCTTTTGTCCATGTATTTCATTTATTCTTCACTCATTTTATTCTTCAAATTTATCTTGTGAGTGCAACCATTAATTACACATCTGAGAGAGTAGGGAAAAATTTAATTCAGTAGAAAGCAAAATCAAGGACCAGAGGCTACGAGCAACTTTCTGTGACTTCAGACAATCCAGTAATTAAAATACTGCGACTGACGAGAGGTTTTCCACAACTGAAGCCGTACTTGGACTCACTGTACACAAACATGCATCAGGAGGAGTCTTTTGAACTGTGGGAGCCAGAAACATCACACTTGACTAATTGTTACAAATTGTGAACCATACCTTTGTTGGCAGGTGTAATATTGCTTGAGGAAAAGTAATAGCTCGTAATGCTTAGGTAAGAATTGGCTCTGGAGATTACCCTCCCAAAAAGAGGAGCTTTGTTTGAGGTTATTTTTGAATTGTTCCTGAAATAATTGTTCCTCTGTTCTGATTTAACCATCAAATCAGTCCGTGTATTAAACATGCTCAGCCTTTTATGTCCTAAGCGTTATTGAATGTCATAAATAGCTTTATTCTTTGACACACCTGACCTTCTCCATTTATCCTGAAAAAGGGATTTAAATTTGAAATTGTAAACGATGATATCGGATAACCAGACTGACTTTGCTCTGTCACTTTTGAAAATGGAAGGCTTGGCTGGTCAGCCCCGTTTGCTGTTAACAGCTGAAAGAGGAAATGTTGACTCCTCGTGCATTGTTGAAAGGCATCGTGACAGGATACACTCTTCAGAACCAAGTAAATGCTTTGGCCTCTAATGTTGAGGCAATGAATAATTAGACAGGAAATTCTGTCGCTTTCAATGGAGCCTTGTGTCTTCCTGGTTCACAGCATTGATGTCGGTTCTGTTTGCAAGGCGGTAAACATCTAGTGATTGCTGTTACTACGGGTATTATAGGAAAAGTGTTTGTGTGAACAGGAACAGACAGTACTCTGACAGAGAGTGTAAATACTGCAGTTTACAGAGGATCCAAGGGGACTGTGCAAAAGTGACATCAAGGGAGTAACGCAGGCGACGACAATTAGTCACACTGAAATGGTAACATTTCTTATGTGCTCCTAGCTGCTGGCATCTATAAAAGATAAATGGCAACTCTGGTGAGTAAAAAGCTGTAAAAACCAACATCACAAAGCACAAAGGGCCTGTAAGGAGAAAACAGAAGATAAATGTTTAAAGAGAGCCCGCAAAAGAGAGGGAGAGAGAGAGAGCGAGAGCGCAAGCGTACGGAGAGACGCAGAGGAAGAGGAGCAGAAACAGAGAAAATAAAAGAGTGAGCGGTTTCATATCATGCCCTCAGAAATACTGGAGAAATAGATTCTTCTGAGACGAAACATCAATAGTCACTGGGGTATTTGTTGTTAAATATACATTAAAAAACATTTTACACTTTCATTCTGTGTGCGCTCTGGAGTTTTAGCCTGGAGGTATGACTTTAAATTCTAGCCTGGACACTATTATTTCATACTGCACGGCCATCTGGGCATTAGTACTTCCATTTGATTTAATTGAAACAAAAAATGAAAGCCGATTAGAAAGTGAATCTTTAAATAGTTCCACAACGAGCATGTTTCTTAAGATATTGGAGTTCTAAGAAGTGCAGTGGTCTCTTTATATTTTCTAGTAACAAAAAACATCAATTTGTGTTGCGCACCAAGTTAGCCTGCAGATACGAGGATGGGAAAATTTCAGGAGGACTGAAAGCAATTTGGCTTTTTTTTGTTCCCATGAATCGCTTTACTCTTTCACAAGAGTCCGAAACGAGTATCTGCTTTTTTTTTTTTAATTAATGGGAAGTGGGCAGTTCTTCTTTAATTCAAAATATCTAAGCATCAATTTCCCATCTGTTTCACATGTATGATTCACAAGAGGGAATAAAAGAAGAAGAGATATTTGCCAAGGAGGTCATACCCACGATGCTTATCACACGCTCCAAGTAATCGTTTCAAACACAGTAGTTTTGAAAGTTTTGACACATCGACGCAACCCCATGCCGAAAAAGATCCATTTGCTGAACCCTGTCCTAATCACTGAGTAAAGGAGCTGGACGATGGTTGCAGCCGCTGCCAGTTTTAACCTGCACCTTCACCTCACCGCTCACAGAGTTAAACAAAAGGCGGAACGCAATGACACCAGCCAAACTTCAACCCATTAGTGTTAGCAAGGGCCAGCCGGCTGTCAGAACAGGTCAGCAGTTCTGTCACGCAGTGGACCTTGTCTGAGAGGAAGCTATCGGAGCGCTCCTTCATGACTGGTCAATTGAGTTCTGAAGGCCAATCAAGAAGTACATTGGTTTGATGGTGGTCGGAGCAAAGAGCCGGCGTGAACTCGAGCATGGAGCAAATCGGTCTTCTGAAGGGTGCAGAGGTGTAAAGTTGACTGAAGTTGGGTCCAATTCTGGAGTCGGTGCAATGGCAAGCTGTTTTGCGAGAAGTACGGGATTTGTTTTCACAAATAAAAAACCAATCAACAAGATGAAAGCAGATATGTGGGCTTAAAATAAGTCTCGAAAGGGTGTTGACACACATTAGCAGCCCCTGCAGTCCTCACTACAGTAAGTCTCACAACTCCACTCCCCTGCATTAGCCCATTGATGCTGTGAGAGAAACAAATATGCCATTAGAAGCACTTTTACAAGTAGGCACTCATCTTCCAATTAGCTTAATGTGGCCCTCTTCCCCCTATATTTTCCAGGCGTGCCCCACCTCTTCTTGTACGCTCCCTCCAGTAAAATCTCATTAATCCATCCCTCCCCCATCTCCCCTAGTGCTATGACATATTAGTCTGTCATTATGCATCCCAGAGTCCTTTAAACAATGCAGCTAAACCTCTGTTTGCCAGGTTAATGACTATTAGCCAATAATTACAGCAGAGAGACGATGGGGTACCCACTTTATCTGGTGGACAGCTTCTGCTGTTAGTTTATTTTATCTGCCTGCCTCCATGTCTTCCGGAATTAATCTAGCAATGGCTGTATTTATTCATCTCTACGCTGCTGCAGTGCTTTCCTAATTCATTGCCGTCTCCAACACGGTGCTGTGTGGTGAGTGTGTGGCGGGGTATCCACCTTGCAGATTGCTGACGACGAGAATGAGCAAATGATGGCCTTGTCGGGGGCCGGGGTACCACTGTCAGTTAAAACAAATCATGCAATTATACAATTAGCAGGTTATGTGCTGGGCTGTATTAAAAGCTGGTAAGTGCAGCGTTGTTAGACGGCACAGTGTGCATTAGGGATTATCAGCTCAACGTGTATATGCTTTTCACTAATCATCACCTATCATGCTCAGTGACGGAGTCTGCGTGGCAGGCAGCGGTAAGAGATGCCCCCCACCCCCCCCAAAAAAGACAACACACAAATTTGCTGTATTGATTTGTGCTGGTACACGGTAACTCAGATGGTAGATGTCAAGCTTTTTTGTCGGATCGATGTTTTATCGGTGCCAGATGATGGCTACCCTGGTTTGATACGAACAGCGGAGCGAGTGTAGCGATTGCACGACAGTTCACATGCAATACGGAGGATCAGTTCTCACAATGGCAAAGGCGAACCATGGGAACCACATTGATTCACCAATCACCTTGCAGCGAATGCGATCTCCACTAAGCCTCAAGGGGAATTTCCATTGATCTCCAGTCCTGCTTTCAGATCCGGTTCCTTAAAAAACCTGCTCTATTCTTGTGTTCGCCACTTCAAGGGAGGTTAAGCAGAAGTTCCTTGTGATCTGAGAAGGTCTTGAACCTTGATGCTTCCTTTTCCATATTCCGTTTCTCTCCCCACCCCACATTGGGCTGTATGAATAATGCAGGAGATCTAGTGGCGAGTGGTGCCATGGGGGATGGGTTCACGCAAAGCCCACTGCCTAAAGCCATCACATCAGAGGGCAAGGGCTCCCAAGACACAGGCTGCTCCCTCATTGGCTCCCTAGTGGCAGGTCAGAGGTCATGTGTGAACAACCGGTTCTACTTTTCTCCTGTGATGGACCACAGGGAAATCAGTAGCTACGTACAGATGTGGGTGGAGGACATGAGTAAGAATCATAGCAGCTGAAATTTGCACTCTGTGATCTCGGTAAACACCTCTTTTATGCTCTGTGCATCAGATTTTCTTTTGGATGTTGGTGCCTGAGATCTTTGATGTTTGCTAAACCGGTCAAGCATAAACTCATCCTTATTGTTGATTGGCAAACTACTGGAAAGAAATGTGTACTGAGGGGAATCACAATACCTAGTAGTTGGATAAAATCAGTTATTTACTCGTGGATTTCTACGCAAACTCTCACGAAAGACCAGGATGCTACATAAAGGATGCTTTCTTGACGCCATGGCCCTGAAAGCGAAGTCGACACAGCACCTTCTGCACCAACTCATACTCCTGATTACACCTTGGAACAGGTCCATTTAAGCCTGATTCCAACTTCATCATTTAATTAACAGCCACGCAAAGGGGCATTGCCTTGGTCAATATTCTGCTCATCACTGCCAGAGAGGACTGTTTGCCGGGCTCCGGTGTGAGTAAATGTGAGGAGGCCGCAGGGTTTATTTCCTTGCAACAGACACACAATGATCCACCAACAGGCCACAGGACACCCTGCCTTCACCTCTCAACCTGATTTAACTCATGGCTTTGGTTAAAAATTCATGACTGTGTGTTAGTTGTTGCTAAGGGCACACTAATCGACTGGAGTGAGATTTATAGTGCAGTTGCAGACGGCAGGGGTGGAGGAGGAGGTCGGGGGGGGGCTACGATTGAAGACTTTACCACAGACGAGTGAGTCACAACCTGGCACATACCAATTTCCAGGTGGCCTTCAGTAAACAGTCTCCGTTTCCTTCCCCGCAGACTTGTCTCGTTTCATTATCATTTTCTGAAAACAGATCCGTCATCGTAGGTCTCAAACCTCTGATTCGGTCTCAACTCGCCTGACGTCCACCACCATCTTCAGCGCTTTTGTCTGAAAACCGGTCCCTCGGCATCTTTTAAAAGTGGAAAGGACAGTCCTCTGGCCACAGCCCAGCAGAGGTGCAGATGGGGCCGCACATGGAAGCCATTTCAGGCCCCGGTGCGCCGCAGAGCGAAGTCGGCTGTTCTCCGAGTTCAGAACCTCTGAAGAACAGCCTCACAGCACTTACATGTGAGCAGCATTTGGGTCTGGCCTGGCGTATTGATTCCCTGTCTCTTTGCACAAAGCGCACAATAACACCAGAACGTCGGCCTGCAGGACCCAACTGTGCTAAGGAACCGTAGCCGTGGTCAGTGTGTAAAACCCAGCAGACCCAGCGCTGAGCTGGAGGGGATGCCTGGGAGAAGAGGGGTGCAGCCGTGGAAGTGGCGAGGGAATGCCTGATGGTTCACATTAATTGAGGATGATTCGTGTGATCTCCTGGGCCTGGATACGGCAGCCAGGTCTGTCGTGGGCCTGGGAGACAGATGTGGGGGCCTCTGTGCTCCCTCCAGGGCCAATGGTGAGCAGTGAGGCGGCTGAGAAATGGTCTGTCTGTCCCGTGTTCGTGCGTGCGTGCATGTGTGTGTGTGTGCGTGTGTGTGTGTGTGTGTGTGTTGGTAGAGATGCTTCTCTCTCGCTCTTATATCACATCTCCTTTGTCTTGATTACGATTTTGGCTCGAGTCCGGGGCAGATAGGGTGCATTAACATATGCTCACAATTTGCTCTTTGGCTACACACTTATATGGTTGTACCTCGTCCTGATGTGTCATTCTCTTCTTTTTCTCTCCGTGTAACACTGGTTATCACACTGGAACCCCGAGCCTGTTACTTATGGCAAAGTACAGTCTGGAGGAAGTAATTGTACTTCAAATCAAATGAATGAAACGTCAGGGGCTTCAGGTCATAAAATCAATATGTGACAAGCTTTTCCTGACTACAACGCCTGTAAAGGCTGAAATGGTGATTCCTGTAAGCACAATAATGCGTTTAATTTTTCCAGGGTTGTTCCCTGAACTACATGGAAACACTGCCGGGGTCTCCGCACAGCCAAAATAATCCCCACCTCACTTTCATGCCACTATGTAAAAGGAAATAGACACGAATGGGTAATGGATTGCAGTGGAGGTAAACCTCCTAAGTCATTTTGTTTTGGTGGAGCTGGGAACAGATAGAGGTGTCTGTAACATGCAGACACACTGCATTAGAGGAGCTTTTCAGCTTTCTCCTCTGCCTTTGCTGTGGAGCATGCAGGAGGAAAGAGAATAAGCTAATGGACTCTTTATTTAATGTGATCAGAGCCATTATTGACATGCTGCCAGGAAGATGCAAGACCATTAACTCGAGCCTCTCTCTCTCTGGTACCTTCCCTCCACCCCGCTCTTTTCCCCGACAGTATTTCACTGCCAGACTGAATCGCATTCAGGGGAAGGGCCACTAGGGGGTCTGGGCGCCCCAGAGGGATCTGTGCCTGTCATGTTAACTAGGAATCTATGATACACACTGTTTGGAATCAGCCAAAAAGTGCTGCTCTGGCGCCGGCAATTACATTTCACTCAATATAACACATTTGAGAGAGAGCGATTACCAAATCCTCCACAGTTTTTTGAAAACATTTTTTCTAATCGCTTCATGATTGATATATTTTCTTTTTCTTGAATTTCCTGTTACTGCAGTGTCGCATAGTTGATTTGCATGGATAAAAGTTTGTGCACACGTGAATGACTTTGATCTTAAATCGATGGAAAATTGTCCATTTATTATTTATTTTTCGAATTAAGAAAAATAAATTTTGATTGCAGTAATGTTTTTGATTATATTTTAATAGTTAGATGAAATTTCAGTTTTGTTGTTGAGAGATCCTTCCTTTTGCTGGCTGCATAAGAAAGTAAAATGTTTCAGACCTTGCGACAGAATAACACCGATATTAATTACCTTAATACTGGACTCGTTATGAAACGTGTTTGTGTTCGTGTGTTGGAAAAATGTTGGCTATCAGGCTGAAATAGTGCAGTAAAATGGTCCCAACTTGCAAACTGTGCAGTCTCCGTCTTTTGAAACTCCCTCGCTGGAATTGGTGCCTGGCACGTAAGTTGGCTCATTCATCTTGTATGCGGACGGTGCCTGTGTGGCTGCGGCGTAATTTACACCCCCAACTTATATGCCAGAAAACATCTATCCCTGTGGCCCAGGGGCTCACAACGCCAGTGGCCCTGTGGATGCGTTCTCTGCATGTTTATGTGTGTGTGTAACTGCGTATGTGCGCGCACGCGTGTCTCTGTGATGATGATGATGTGGGTACAACAGGAAGTGGTACTCAGGTCTCTCGGGGCCTGGGCCCAGGTCCCTGAGCCTGTCTACTGTCATAAGTACCAGAATGGTGATTACTTACTGTTATAATAAACACCATTACCATCTGTGCTGCCTGCCTCTACTGTAACCTATACACCAAGAAAGGCTGTGGACCATCAAAACAGGCCAAACGGAGGACAATAACAGACAAAAATCTCTCTCTCTCTCTCTCTCTCTCTCTCTCTCTCTCTCTCTTTCTCTCTCTCTCTCTCACACACACACACACACACACTGTTAAGATTTCATAGTTCCTTTCTGGAGGCCTCTACGTGTTTGTGACTGCTGTGGCGTTGCATCACACTGATGCTGCGCTTTTTTAAGGACCAGGGATGAAATCAAACAGTTAAAACGCTTTGTCCGTGGCAGATAGGAAAGAACAAAAGGTTTATGGGGATGCGTGGTGAGAAAGGCAAGATTATAGGGGTCATTCAAGACTGTTGAGGCCTCGCAGAGCCAGCAGATGTTTGATCTATCCACGGCACATCTGGTCCGTAACACACTCAATCCATTTCACTCGACTTCTTCTTTTTAGATTTCATTGTTCCTCATGGTCCACTAAACTCTGCCATTCCCCTCGCAGCACACAAATATTCACTCACCATCAGTCCTAGGAGTAATCCTGTTTCTCGATGTGTATTATATATAGATGGTGTCACAATTAAAGCAGTTATACCTGATCACACTGGTAAAAAAAACGGCTTTGTCTTTTCTTTTCTTCTCTTTTCTCCCCCATAATTTGTGAGTTTGCAGCAGGAACCTTCAAACTCAGTTGTACAAGTCCGCAAAATGAAAGCTGTCATTCTCGTTGTAGGAGCCCCTTGGGGGGTCATACAGAGCTTAACGGCTTCATTGTTTTTTTATTGTCTGAAACAGAGGCAGGCGTGTACTGGCCAGGTCTCTGGATTCTGCCGTGCAACGTGACGAGAGGACTGTCAACTCCCCGTAACTCTCCATGCTACTTCCTTTAATAAATGTCAACTCCATGACCCAGGCAGCAAATCCCTGGCAGGCTGGGTGGCCGTGTCAGCAGGCCGACTGGCCACACAATGTCTGGACTTGGCCCTGGTGACATGCGGGAAGTGGAGCGAGCCGCCGCTCTGTTTGTTCAGCGAAGGAACGCAGGGCCACCTGGAGGCTCAGGTCCAAGATCACTAGACAAAGAAAAATAACTCGCGTGCGTGCGTGTGCAGATCAATCAGATGTTGGGAAAGATTGCGAATTTGCCTTTTTACACCGTGTCTGGACAGAATTTGTCGTGAAAGAGGATATGTTAATGCACCGGGTATGAAATACTTACGTGAATTAAAGTGCAAATTGAATGTGTTTGCACTGCTTTGTGCTCCTCCTGATCTGAGCCTAAGTGTAATGCAATCTGCCTGTGTTTGGGTCTGCCCTGGTCTCGCAGTGCTGTGCAGTGCAACGCTATTGATCCCTTTAGCCTTGTGGTCTGCAGGGTTCCTGTCAGTAAACGCAATGAGCCGGAGTACCTTCCATTCCCCCCTCTGCCCCGTGTAGCACTACAAGCTAAACAGCCATCACGGAAACTCAATACAGGCAGACTGGGTCTCAGTCGTCAGCGAGCAGCAGTGCCCAACAACATCCCACGAGGCGCGGGCTAAGTCGATTTAGTGTCAGTGTAGCATCTCACCTCGTAGGCCTGTGCCCGCCTAATATGTCACGCTAATATGTCTCTCCATATGAATTACAAGGCTGGGAGAGGAACCCAGATGCAATAAGTATAGATTAACTAATGTCCAGGTTCTGTCTGCACCTTGTTGGGATCGCGGGACTGGCCAGCAGGCGTAATAGCCTCTAACTGGGTGTCTGACTGTGGCTTGGAGGTGAGATGGGGGCACACGGGGGCCTCTGAGATTCCTGAGGAGCTTGGGGAAATAAACTTTCTTTTCAGCTGCAGGGAAAACGGGGAAAGGGAGAAGGAGGTAACATTGAGAAAATGATTAGTGTAGAACGAGGGAGATGGAAAGGGCGCGATGGGCTGTTAATGCCTTTTTTTCCCTGACTATTGATCAACCTGGAGGGCTTGAGGTGTTTGGGTTAGAGGTCTTGCAGTGCTTACCTTGTCTGCCATGTGTCTGTCTGTTAATGTGCGAACCCATTGATTTGTATGGTACTGGTATGGCTGCCTTGTGTGTAGGCCAAAGCGCCTGACAGGGAAAGAGTGGGATGGGAGCAGAGATTGGAAGAAGAAGCAAACAAAAAGGTGGGAGAGGAGGTGAGTGCCTGGTCAAATGGGGGCGTAATTAGGAGCAATGTTACCGCTAAACTCCATATATTGATCAAGGATAATTCACGCACGCCATATCTTCCCTACAGCCAGCGTGCCTAGGTGCTTTAATTATTGATGTTGCTTATAACTCTACAGCATAGCTCCCCTATATCCATCTGTATGTGGCTGCTTGACTGATTCCAAACCTCTTTTAGAGTTTGTTTTTTCCCCCCTTTTCTGTCAAAGTGGTATCGAAACCACATGCTTGATTGATCATAATAACTGAGAACTCTGGGAAGTTTTTCATCGCCTTTGTTGTCATGTATGTGCTGGTTTCTGACAGAAACATTATTTTCTGCATTTATTAAAGTAATACAGTCAAACAGCTTCGAGCCAACCCTTATATGAAGTGTATATTTGTTTGACAAAGTTATAGAGCTTGGCTTAGAATCCATAAGTTATACTGTCTGATTGAAATCGATGCCATTTCCCAAGTGACTGAGCTTTGGCAGACAGAAAGGTGTTGGAGCGGAAATGTTTCAGCTGAAGCCATTGTTTAAAACTCATCAAAAGGCAAACATGTTTTTTAGTTTTTACTTGAGCTTTAACAACTCGTGTCACATCCGTAGGTGTAAACATTTTTTCAGGCAAACATGTACAGAGCAAACAGCATATGTTATATTTCACACACACACACACACACACACACACACACACACACACACACACACACACACACACACACACACACACAC
>JASSRZ010000074.1:8843820-8854852 GCA_032164315.1 Malacoctenus gilli
CTCTCTCTCTCTCTCTCTCTCTCTCTCTCTCTCTCTCTCTCTCTCTCTCTCTCTCCCTCTCCCTCTCTCTCTCTCTCCCCTCTCTCCCTCCCGTCTTTCCCCTGCCTGTCTGGGTGACACCTGGTTGGGTCTCTCTCTGATCCTGGGACGGCTTTTTCCTGCTGACGAGGCCTTTGCCTGACAACACAGTGCAGCCAGACACGAACATAATAAAAAATGAAGAACTACTTGTCAGAGTCCCTGCCAATGCCGACATGAAATGAAAAGTGGGGGAGAGGAGAGATGGGTGCCTGACAGTTCAGAGGGAGAGATTAAAAAATAGTCAATGGGGTCCTGTGCGATCTGCTGAAGGGCCCGTGGCTCGCTCTTGTGCGGGCGCAAGCCAAACAGGTGTTTTCTTTTATCTTTTCCCCCGCCTCCTTCTCTTTGTACTTTCTTGCCTGCTCTCCCTTTTGCTTATACCCGCATAAAAAACTCACAAGGTGTGGCCCTCTCGCTTCTCTGTCTCTCAAGTTGCTCTGTTTTTTTGATCTGGGATGCAAAAACAAGACTTTGAAAGTAAAAAAATAAAAAATAAAAAAAATACAGAAGCAAACAAGAGCAGGAGAGTTACTTCTTCTGTGCAAAATTAGTAAAACACTTGAGTACATTCACAACCACAGGGAGAATCTGTTTTCTGCAGTAAATAAAAAAAAAATAGGCCCAAAAATTTGGAGAATACTAAGATATAAGATTCATGCTACTGGCATCTATGATAATTTCCCGCTATAGAGAGAACAGAAATCTAGGTCAGGACCTCCCTTTAATCCGCATGAGGAAGCGGCAGTTTTGTGAGGGGTCAGAAACTCTGTTCATATTTATTCATGCCACACATAAACACGCTGCGTCCACATATATGATCTAATCACCTCATTGCACGGTTAGTTCTCTTACCATGAGCTACCCAGCCATGTTTGCACTGGTCACATGTTCGGAGGTGAATCTTCCCGGGTTGGAAACACTCACACGTGCAGTTCACCAGAGTGCAGCGAATGGCCTGTGGGGACACAGAGAGGAAGACGCCACGTTAAAAAGGCAAAGCGTGAAAAATCATCATTCAACTCGAGCACGCTGAGACGACTCCTCCACACATATCGAGTCACTCGCGACAACAGAGTAGTCCAAAGCGGCTAATTCCCGATCACACACGTCAAATCTAAAAACATCTAAGGATCGGTTCGATTCCACTGCGTGAGGTTCCTTCTCCTGTAATGCGGCGATATTGCTGACTTCATGTGAACCAACAAAGGAGTTCCCTTCCTGAAAAACGCTGAAAACTAACTTGTTTTGACTGAGGCTCCATTACTCAACGCTGCAGCTGCACTTAGTCTGACCCCGGAAAGCTTTTAGTAGTGAGAGGTTAAGTGTCCAGACTTGACGAGGGCAACTCAGTACACAGCACAATGCATCGTCTGCTCAGGCTTAACTCCTTCATGAAGGGCTATTAAAAAAAGACTAACAAAGGTTCAGCAACAATTTACAGCAGTCCGCTTGATCAGGTAAGACGTCTCTTATTGTGAGAGCTATAAACAGGCCCTTCCTGCATGGGGGGGGGGGGGCATGTGTGTGTTTTACACAGAGATCTGCCCAAATGAATACGGCTTTATCATCCAAACGAGCGCAACAGCTGCAAGCTGTAAATTTTACACTGACGTGGAGAAACAAGAGGAGAGAGCGAAAAAAGAGGAGAAAGACAAAAAGAAAATTGAAACATGAATCTTAATCAGCAGTGGCAGCCCCGTGTTTATCAAACCATTTCTACATTATCAAGATGAATCGATGAGTAAAGATAGTAACACTTCTACAACCTGAAGTGCCTGGGGGAAATATGCAGCTGTGGGATGACTAATGCAAACCATGCTTATAGAAAAAAAAAATTTAGAGTTCGACTCCTCAGACCCACACGTTGTGTTCTCATTGAAATATGTATTTTTGTAACATGAACACGAAATCTGAGAACACTATCTGTCATGGACGACGTAATAAACAGCGATTGCACATGGGAAGAAATATGCATCGGGATGTCCGTTTTGCACATGTGGGTGCCACATATGACGGAGAGGATGCGATAATTTGTCAGAATGTAAAGAGAGGGCAAAAAAAAATCTGCAATGAATAAAATTACAGCAAAAACTATTTGAGGAATGCGTGAGGCGGGAAACTGGGCGGAGTGTGCCGGAGTGCAGCGTATTTGTTTTGACATGAAGATCCAAACGATCCAGTTGCGAGGAAACTCGTCAGATCAAAACACGAAAGGCTCTCGCTGTCGAGAGGCGTGCGGGTGTCTGTCAGAGACGGCGAGAGGCTGACAAAGTAGCAGCTCGTTGCCCCTCCAAAGCCCCACTTATCGGACACTTTATGAATTTATAGTCGGCGCGCTGCGTGTGCTATCTTGCATTGTCTCAGTGGGTTTTTTTTTTTTTCATAATCCCCTGGTGTGACAAAAGTGTGACACAGAGGGTCGTAGGTTGGAGTCCATCTCTGTGCCAACAACCGATATTTCACAACCTCTGTGACAATCAGTGAGTGCAGATAGAACAGGATGAGCAGGCTTCATGTCACACGCAGCTGAGGTCAATGCTCCAGCAGGGAAGACTCCACATTTTCTCCTCTTTGTTGCATTTGCATAAATCTAACGCAAGCTCACTTTTAAAAGGAACAAACACCTTGTACCTTGTCAGTGGATTAAACTAATATCCTGTTTTCAAGATATTAGATTTACCTCAGTCATAATCTACTGAGGGACCATAAAATCTATCAGAATCCCCCCTCGCTCACCCCTCAGTGTTGTAAACCAGATTAGTTCCTGGAGGTGTCAAAGTGAACACGGACTAATCCAAGATTAAACACAAAATTACACCACTTCTAACCGTGTCACCGCACAGTTTGACACCCAATGAGACAGGAGACAGAGATTATTTGACTTTACACCATTTCTAAGCTCTCCAGGTACGGGCGCGGCAATCCTCGCCGTGTGTGAGGATTACATGCCATGTGTCAGCTGGAGCGCACATTCGGTATGCACTGAGCTGGCGCTCTAATCCAGAACAACGTGCAATAAATGAGCTCAGTGTTCCCTCCCTCAAGGTCGCCCACTGAAGCAGATGTGGCTGCTGCTGAACATGCAGAGGTGACGGCTCGGGTCAAATGTGACCTTTCAGGTAGAGGGGGGACTTGAAGAGAAGTGGATTTCTGGTTATTTGAGTGGGAAAAAACATTTTTCAGAAACATTTTTTCTTATGTGTGATGTTGTTTGAAAACAATAGATCTTAAATGTTGATTAAAAATCTTTAATGCATTTCTATTCACAGTTTTTGACACTTAACCAGCTTAGCCTCCTTTTTAAAATGGTAAAAAATCAGTCACTACATTTTAAACACTGCTTTTTAATGAACACATTTTTTAAAAAATAGTATTTTTTTTCAAAGTGTCAATAATTTATTTTTGCTTCTTTGCAAAAAAAAAAACAAAAGGAGAAAGTTTACTTGTAGTTTCAAGTTGAGAAACAGTGGAGCAGAAAAATCTGGCAGTAAAAAGGCAAAACAAAACGTGTCTTGTATCTCGTGAAGTCATGTTGAACACTTTTGTAAATCACTGAATCTGTCACATCGCTGTCAAAGCTGCGCGCAATCTTTGCGTTTTCACCACATCCGATTCATTTGCCACTTGAAAACTTCCTGCAGTCGTCTTGCAACTATTCCTGCAAAGAGATTTCGCAAGGCCTAATTTAGAGAAGCCGAATTTAGCGCAGTGATGTCACACAACACAGACCTTTTTCTAATTACCTCTCTGTGCAGCAGCGCTAACAGCAGAAGATGGAAATAAACAAATGGAAATATCAAATGCACCTCTGCTGTTTACGAGCTGGGGTCTGACAGCTGACAAGATAGTTAAGGGGCGTCTAATACGGCAATTAGAGCGTGCCACTGTCTGCAGGGCTGCTGCTGTGACAAGGCGCCCTCTAATCACTGACTTATTACGCTGGCGAGCAGCACCTCTCATATCTGGCCCATTAAGCAGACAACAGCATTAAGGAGCATTAAAGCTGCAAGCCCCCGCAACTGAGGAGGCACTGACGGGGGAAAAAAGGGGAAGGGAGGGGACGCACTGTGCCTGTTTTTTCTCAGCATTAATTTGTGCATTGTTCCACATTGTGGTAGGAATGCTTAAGAGCAGAATATAACAGGAAGCCTTTGTGACAGGAGAGCGCGCGAGTTGATCATGCACGGCGCGAATGATGACTGAAGATGTGAAGGAGGCAGAAAAACAGATGTGCCAGAGAAGGCCATTAAAAAATCAAGACCGTCAAAGATGCGAGTCTGCGTGGAAAACAGGAAACAAAACAGCAAAAAACGTCAGGTCCTCCGCCGAAATGCTCACATACTCTAAACTCGAGCGGCCAGCGAGGATCCGGGGTCGCGTTTGGCCGCGGTTTAGCCTGTGTCTGGCCTGGGCTGGGTCAGGGACAAGCTCGGGGGACCGGATCCCGCCGCTACGCTCGCACATATTTGTCACAGCGGGCCGGGGGAGGAGGCTGTGTTATCTGAGGCCCGGCCAGATACACAACATTAGTCACTGTGCGAGCGTCTCGCCAGGGTTTCCTCTTTGGCTCGCAACTAAAGGGGATGATGGTGAGCAAAAGGACAGGAGGAGTGCGCGCTCGGGTGTGTGTGTGAGACTTGTTAAATCCGCAGAAAAACTGAGCAGCGAGAGAGTAAAGTGGAGAAAATCCCACAATGGAGTAGCAATTAGACGCCGACAACGGCAAACCGTCTCTCTCACGGCTGCTGCATTTGCCGTGATGGTCAACAACTTAACCTCGCTGCGTCCAGAAAGCATCGTTTTCAGCCCTTCCTTATCTGGCGCAAGTGTGCGTCTCACTGCTGGGTTTTGTTTAGCTGGAGGCTTGATGTTTCATGGATGTTTTGCTTGGCTCACAGTCCCTGTCCCAGCCCAATTGTATAAACACTGACAGTCAGCAATGGCCAGCCCCGGACTGGGGAGGACTCTCAATTAAAAGACTGTTAGTGGGACAGATGGACTGAGGAACTGCAGGAAAGAGAGGATGTGCACAACAAGATGGCTTCATTATGGACTCTTCCTCCCTCGTCCAAGATCATTTCTGACAGTCTGTAAAAGGCATTGCCCGAACTCGTTGCAGACACACGCAAGCCTGCGCGGCCCCAAACCAAACGGCTTGCGTCGAGGTCAACAGGGACACTGCTTTGGCCTCTGTTGGACCTATGAAACTGTAGAGCCAATCGGGATCCTAAACTAATATCCTGTACTACTGTATTACTACCCTGTCATTCTTTCAGGTTGACATTGTAATCGTATGCCACCGACAACACCACTAAAACACCGGTTGCGTCGTCTGTTTCTGCCTTTCCGTATCCTCTCTAGACAGTGTACAATGGAGCCAGCCCAGACAGCTGCTGGATTTCGGGTGGGTATTGTTCC
This sequence comes from Malacoctenus gilli, assembly GCA_032164315.1. Lineage (NCBI taxonomy): Eukaryota > Metazoa > Chordata > Actinopteri > Blenniiformes > Labrisomidae > Malacoctenus > Malacoctenus gilli. The sequence goes on from JASSRZ010000074.1 coordinate 8,849,320, forward strand.
CTCCACTTTAATTGAAACCTTCACCATGTTCAACACACGGCCACAGACCGCATCTCTTGTTTGGTGAATTAAGCAAAGCCGAGATTTAAATGAAAACCCCGTGTGTACGTCCGCATCTGTGTGCCTGTGTGTGAGTCTTTGCAGCAGCAGCAGCTTCAGATTTAGATTTGTCTCTGCTTAGGGTCACTGTAAAACACTAGGAGCATCTTGTCCTCTCTTCCACCCACAAGATATTATCTCATCCATGAGTTAGCTGCTGAAATGCTGTCAATTTCCTGCCAGAAATGTGCAGCCAACGTGTGCAGGAAAAAAGACACAGCAGCTTTGCGTGTCATAAAAAAAGGCCCGGACTCCGTCAGACAGATCAGGACTTCACAATGTCCATATTGGAAACAGGTGACAAATAAAACACGCCGAATAAAGAAAGTCTTTGTAGTCGGACACAGCACGCCGCAAAATACAGGGGAGCAAATGCCTCATGCCAAGGCTAATCTTTGCTTGTTTGATTTTAAACATTGGGGCCGACTTGAAACAGATTGGACTTGCCCAACAAAGTGGGACAAAATAAACAACAATTAATCACTTGTGCACCGACTTTGGTTGCACACACTGCTGCGCTGGACTGGGCAAAAGTGTGATCCGCAGAACAGAGACTGTTTTCCCTCCGCAATCCCCCCGGCGGAAGAGCCATCCTCCACGTCAGTTCTCGTTTGGAGCCCCGCGGCTGGCAGTCACAGAGCCAGAGGTCCCTGTCCTTTGTGCAGCTGTGCGTCTGGGCTTTGACACGGGGCAGAGCGACCAGAGCTATGCTAATGGGAACCAAATGGGGCGTGAGTCCCCGGTGGATAACAGAAGGAGAAGAGAAGCATGTGTTTTCGTGTATTCATGTGGAGACCTGGGACCCACTCGTTTCTTCCTCTCTCTTTTTTCCTCCCCACCTCCTTTTTTCTTTAAGTCAAACAAACAGAAGTGGTCATGTGTGTTGTTTGCACGCACTCACTATAATTGTACTTTATGACTTCACATACTTGGGATTTATTGCTAAAAAGGTAGGGAAAAAAAACCTCAAGGTGTACTGAATATTTACAAAACACCATGAGGCCGTTTTGTGACTCGCTTAATCTTTTGCCAAGGTGTTTAAAATCTGCAAATGGACATTGCAAATTGAGTAAAGAAAAAAATTAAATAAGCATCTTTCAAAAATGGGTTAAAAAATGGATCACATCTGAAATGCATTTTTCTACGAACATACGGTGTGTGAGTGTGTGTTTGTGTGAAAGCCTGAAACATAACTCTCAGATGTTTGGCAGTTCCTCCCCGTCCTGCTGCACTTTGCCTTCACCTGTTTCCACTGCAGGCTCGCCGGGGCAGCGAGCCCAAAAAAAGGATCACAGCGTGGTCTTGCTTTCAAACATCACACAGATACATATAGTCGAGGAACGAGCGGACTCTGAAAGTGTTACGACGCATCGCGCTTGTGGGATGAAGTGACAAATTGGCCTGGATCACGCCGTGTTTACCGTTTCCCAGTTCCACTTGCATCATCTGTCAAGTCAGATCTGGGCCTCCACATTTTGAGAGCGGCGGCGCTGCCGTGCGCTCGTGTTGAAATCGCGATGCCGTCCTTGAGGCGAATCATTAGGCAAGAATTTGGGAGTTTATAACTGCAACAGCCTAAACAACTGAGTTGTGAGCGACAACATCTGCCACCCACCGTCGTCCCAGATGACACTACATTCCCCCACATACACAGACCGCTAAGCGGTTTCTACACACCGAGCCAAGCCCCCCCCACCCCACTAACCGGTCCACTTGAATTGGCACACTGATGGAAAAATGAGTTTCCTCGTGATCAGGGCCACCCTAAAGTTTTTCGCATCACTGACGGATCACTGTGACTCACCCGCATGATCAACGGCCGCGCTCGTACTCCAGGATGGCCACGCTTGTTTATGAAGTGGACAGATAAAGGACCCAGCTGGCTTTGATATTGCGAAACAGAGAGGAAGAGGGAGCATAATGTAACAATACTGGACCAGGAACACAACCCTGTGATCTCACTATCATATGCCATGCTCTCAGTCAGAGCTGCCCATATGGACGGAGAGATGGACCACACTCTTAACACTGGACTATACTGTTGGTTCAAATAGCGAAGCATCAAGGGAGCAGCAGTTTCTCCCTCTTTTTTTTATTCTACGTTGACAGCAGGTCCATGCAAAGGCCCCCCAGTCCAGGCCCCTGGCCCCTCTCAGCTCTCCTCAAAGCATTTCCCCAGCCAGAGATCAAACCATCTGCCCAGTGACAGAGCTCTGGGTCCACAGACACAAGGCCGGGTTCAAAGAAGGGTGCAAGGGGAGGCAGGGAGAGATGGAGGGAGGAAGAGAGAGGGAGAGAGGGGAGAAACGTATCGGAAAGTTGGTGAAAAAGATAGAGAAGTGAGACAGCGAGGGAACGGGGAGTTGGTTTGAAGGGGGGGGGGGGTCAGGCCGGCTGGTGTATTGGAAAGGTGGGGAAGAGTTGTTGCAGCACAGGTGGAGTGGTCAGAGGAAAGCTGATGAAGGAGGGCAGGCAGGCTGAGAAAGTCCTGGGCCACAGACGATGCAACTTCTTGTTTTCAGAGAACTAAACTATATTTACTTTATTCAAATACATGGACTGATTTCTCAAAATTTGTTAGTTTTGTCAAGTGACAAAAGTAAACGTATTTGCATAAACAAAGGTAGAATTTAGTCTGTGCGTAACTTTACAGTGGAACAAATATAATCATTTAAGAAGTTATGTGATGTATGCATTAAAAAAACTGCAGCACTGTTTGTTTCACAAGCGATAAGGCTTTGGCGTTGACTGTTTATTGTGTCAGTCGTAAAATAAAAAAAAAAAAAGGCTAATAATCTTTCCATTGTTCGCACACACACTCCCCTTATCACTGGCCATTGTGTGGGCAGGAAAGGAAAAGAAAATAAAGACGCCTTTGTCGTCAATATATACTGGATGTGCTCTGACCTTCACCCTGTCGGAGGGAGCAACCTGCCGCAGATACCCACAACTCCCCAGTCAGACATGACACCTGCACTGGCTGATTGCCCTCGTCCGAGGCAAACGTCCCACACTGCTGCATCACACGCAAAACGAGGCGGCCGCACAGTGCGACCAGGCACACGTGTGGTCAGGAAGAAAAGCGCCCCGCAGACAGGCAACGCACGGAAAGAGAAAACCAGGAGGAGAGGGAGAAAAGTCTAATTGGTGAGAATATATATAGAGAGCAGGGACGGCCAGCTTCTTCTGCTCTTTAAACTCGCCCCCCCACGACACCCGAACACAAACAGAAAGTATTAGTCACAGCCCAGACATATTGCTGACCCCTGTCTGCGAGGGGACTTCTCCATGGTGATCATCGGTCGGTGTGGGCGAGGGGACACACACGCACACCACACGGCGCTGGATTGACAGCAGTGTGACCACGAGAGGCCAACACTGCAGAGACTCCCAAATTGACATTTAGTCATCACACAAGTCTACCGGGTGGGACTCCAGGGCTACCTCCACCACTACCTACTGAACCACACACACACATACGCCCATACACACTCGCTCTTTCCCTCTCGTGCAAACATACAGTATGTACACACACACACATACACACGCAGGCTTGCCGTGAATTCCCCGTCCCAAACCAGCTCCCCGCCAGAGAAATCTTGGATGAGCTCCTAGATTTAATCTTGCCAATAACCCTTTATTCTCTTCGACCATTTTTAATGTAAGAAAGCGTGCACTAATTGTGTGTAAGCAAACTCCAAATTAGGCATATGATTTTATTTTTTTTCCACGCAGCAAAACTGAACGCTTCTGTCGACACATTGGCAAGTTTTCAAGACACACGACTGGGCAATAATATTTGTTTCTTTCCTCAGAGTTTTGTTCAAACAGTGTGTCAGCAATGGTGGTTTACTTGTAAACACCTGGGTCTGCACACCCAGCAGCTGTGGAAATACAACACTAAGCAAAGGCTACACTCAAACAGAACTAATTCCATTATTCTGCTAATATGCAACCAGAAATTTGAACCCCTTTTTTTGTTACACTTCAGATATCACCAAAAGAGGCAGCTTTAAAAAAAAAAAAAAAGACACTTTTTTTTACCTCATCCAGCATAGCGAGAAAGCTGTTCCTGAATCAGTTTTGTAGTTCCTGCTTTAATTATGACTCTCCAATAAATCGCTGAACCTTCCATTAGTGTTAGCAGTGTCAAATGGTAAAGAGGAGCAAGACACATGACGGACGGAGAAGGAGGGAGGAGGGAGAGAGGGTTCAGCCAATAGCTACGTTACTGCAATGACAAGCGTGTCACTCCCGAAGCCACACGTTAGAAGACAAGGAGTGTGTGTATGCGTGTGTGCGTGCATGTGTGTGTGTGTGTGTGTGTGTGGTGGGACACAGAGGGGAGGGAGGGACATGGCAGACCAAAGGAAAGTCCATCTGGGTGCTCGCAGCTTTATCAGTCTTACAAAGTTCACAGATAGAGGGGCTGAAGTGGAGGCGAGACGCTGCTCCTGAGTCACAGGTCACACTGAAGACACCCAGCAGGTATTAAAAAAAAAAAGAGAGGTGGGGGAAGGGGGGGAGGGAGGAAAGGGAAGAAACTCATAATTGCACAAGGGAGAGCACAGTGCCAAGTCCTGGTGATTGCCATTCAACAATCGACCTGACCAAATTGCAAATTCCCTCTCAGGACCGTCCAAGTCCGCTTCATTTGGCTAAAGCCGGAATCCTTATTCCTGCAATTATAAAGCTATCGACTCATTCGACATATGTTAGCGTGTCTTCCCGCCCTTGAGTGCTGGTGTGCCATTGAGTCATTAACTTTGACAAATTGTGACAGACTTTTTTATTGCCACCCAATCATGAGAAACAAGGCTGTGGCAAAAGAGTTAATGAGTGGCATGTTTCCTCGCTTCCTTCTCCTTCTCCCACTATCTCGCTCGTGTCCAACCCTTCCACATGGATTCCTGCAGCCCCTCGTCTCCCCCTCCACCCACTCCTCCATATTTATAATTTTACCACATCCTAACAATAACACGGCCAGTCCTCTGCACAAAACACGCGGGCCCTGGCCTAATGAATCTCATGCCTTTGCCGCGGTGAAATGGCCAGTAAGTATTACCAGCTGCGACACTCTCTCCTTCAGTCTCCCTTTCCACTTGGCAGTGGCATTGAGCTTGGGAGTGAAGGGGTGATGAGGGTGGGGGGGTGGGGGGGCATGCAGACACATCTGAGTGCAGCTGGACAAGGGAGGGAGAGGTGTGTGGGGGTGAGGAGGAGAAGGAGAAGGCGGGTGGAAGGGGAGAAAGACCACAAGTCTCCGTGTTTCCAGCTGCCTTTCTCAGGGGCTCGGTTTTCTCTCCCTCCCCCCTGGTTTTTTTGCAAGGCCCTTCTGGTCCCAGCTTACTTGAAAAATCACAAACACACACACACACACACACACACACACACACACACACACACACACACACACACACACACACACACACAC
>JASSRZ010000074.1:8894103-8905616 GCA_032164315.1 Malacoctenus gilli
CACACACACACACACACACACACACACACACACACACACACACACATACTCCTCCTCTGCTAGGGGCGGTGGGGTGGGGGAGAGCGCCATCGCGGAGCAGGAGAAAGGGGAGAGGTGGGAGGCGTTTGTGTCCCCCTGTCTTATTACCATTTGCGCTGCGAGCGGCCGGCACGTCTCAGAGCAACTTAGTTCTCCTGTGGGACGGTCCTGACACACGCGCGCGCGCGCGCGCACACACACACACGCACGCACGCACACAAAGGCTAGCAGACATACACACTGCTCAGTAAAAAGCAGCTCAGTTTCCACCTTAATTCCTGTCTACAACAAAAAAGCTCCACCTTCCTATGTTGCTTATTGTTTGATTGTTTAAAATAAACTAAAAGGAAAATTAAAAATCAGTCGACCACCTTTTGGACAATAATTTAAATAAGAGGTAACCCCCTTAAAAAAAATCTCAAATTGTGTCTTATTATTTAGCCTCTTGCGATAAAAACTCTGGTGCCTTTGTTTGATTTTCTCCCATTCTAATGAAAGACTAATGGAACGCAAGCAATCTGCCACCAGCATGCACCCGAACGCACACGAGGCACCTCCTCTCCCCCTCTCCTCCTTATCCTTCTCCTCCTCCTCCTCCTCAGCGGAGGCTCTCAGATTTTAATTAAGAAAAAAATGAGGAAGAGGTTCCATTTTAGCCAAATTGGTCCCCACAGCAGCAAAGGTAAGGGAATAAAATGAGGGATGGAGGAGTGAAGGGAGGCAGACATGAGGAAAAAGAGACACAGGAGGGTTTAGTAAGGGGGGAAAAAAGACGATGGAGATCTATGCTTCCTTTGACACAGCATATAGGACACATCTCAAACAATAAAGAGACCCCCCACCCCCCCTTCCCACCACCACCCACATAGCAACACACCCTGCCACCCTGTGTTCCTTCTCCTTTCCTTTCCCTCTTTACTCTGGAAATCTCCCGTCTTGTCTCCTCCACCCCGTCTTTTCACCCCTCTATCATTAGAGAAATGACAGAGCAGGTCCTTCAGTCCGCAGCGAGAGGAAGATGTCACAGTGATTGTTCCATCGCAGAGGAACAAAAGAGGAAAAGGGACGGAGACGGAAAGAGAAAGACAACTTTTCCCCTCAGCTGCATTAACTGGCCTCTGATGCATTGAGTCACTTCAAATTTTGTGGACAATTGCTGCCAACAACTGCTTAGTTGTAGGTTGAAACACTTATGTCCCGTGTGCTAATCACAGTTCACTGTTACCTAAATGTACAGGGGATCTCTGTGACTGACAGCGTACAGTGTGCGCCTCACCTTTCTAAACAATTGTGCGATTGTGTTGTTCGTCTCAAGGCGAATCTACATCCTGGCTCCGTCTTCCCCTTTCCTGCCTACATCTTTATTCCAAGCTTTTGTCTTGGGTTTTTTTCCCCCCCTTGCCACTTCCCCATCTCTTTCCCTCATGCTCCCTTTTTCTTTTTTAATACACCCCTCCTTCCTTTTTCATGCTTCCCTCCATTCATCTTTTGCGTAGTGGCCTTTGCCTTGTCAGTAGCCACAAGCGGCGTTGTCGTAAAAAGCCATAATGTGTCACCTCTTGTCCGCGTTCTGCCAGCTCTGCTCTTAACAACTTATTGAAAAGGTAATGCACAAGGCTTAGGCTAATTATATTAAGTGACAATTTAGCCGCCAAGGTTTCTTTTTGCTTCCCACATTTTTTCCCTCTCCCCTCTCTCTCTCTCTCTCTTTCTCTCTCTCTCTCTCTTCCCCTCTCTCTCTCTCTCTCTCTCTCTCTCCCCCCCCCCTCTCTCTCGCCCTCCTTCTCATCTGTAAATGTGCTAGTCTGTGGGTTTTTCAAGTGGCACTCAGTGTTTCAAGTCAAGCTGGTGGCTCAGCTTCTGACCTGGCTGGTTAATGGCTGTTATTTGTGGGAGGGGAGGAGTGGACGCTGCCAATAGTGCTCACTCTTCCTCCACATTTCTCTCCCGCTTCCCTCTCTTTTTTTTTTTCCCTTTCCCCCCCATTTGCCACTGCTGACCGTAATGGCCGTGATGACAGCGGAAACAAAAATGAGACATAAAATGAATAAATTTGGAGGAAAACCTGGGAGAGAGAGGAGGGAAATGGAAAGATGAAAAATCTGCGGAAGTGGGAAAAAGGCTCGAAAAGAGGATAGTGGAGATCCTCAGGCTCCTTTATTAAAACTATTATTGTGCAGGACTTGAGAATTCCCCCTGGGGCAGGGGTCCATGTCGAAGCCCATATAATTAACTAGAGGCTCAGCTACGGATCAATTACCAGACAAGCAAGTGATAGCCGAATCAATGGAAGATCATCAGGCTCGTTATCAGTGTTGCAACTCATTAGAGGAAAAGTGAGGTAGAGAAAGAGGCAGAGCAAAAAAAAAAAGAGGAGGAAAAAAAAGAGGGGGTGAAGACGGAGCGCGAGGGTGGTCGGGTGACGCAGGGGAGAGGGCAGGGTTGTTGGTGGCAGTGAGTTAGAGGCTGATGACTGCGTGCGTGTGCATGTGTGTGTGTGTGGGTGTGGGGGGGGGGGGTAGATCAGGGTGTGATGTGTTGTGTTCCTCCCCAGCTGCCACTGAGCAGCGACAGGAGGGGCCCCGTGCGACGAGTGCAGCCTGCTCTGCAGCAACAGTCACTGAGGCTTGTACGGATCAATACGAGTGTGTGCACGAGGTTAAAGCTCCGCCACAGCTTCCCCCGTCCCCTGGTGACTCACACCCTCAGTTAGGGGAGCCGGTCTTACAATCCGAGCAGTCAGAAAAGATTTTTTTTGATTGAGTTCAAAAAAAGAAGTTTGTGTTAAACTGCTGATCTGTACTCACTTAACACACTTTATAAATGAAAATAAACAAATCACGCACACAAAACTAATTGTAGGTAAATTGACTTCGTCAGTCGGTGGTTCCCAGCCTTGAGTGTGGGTCCTCCTTTGCTTGGGCTCCAGAGATCACGTGGGGCCCTGAACTTTATTGCTCATAATTATCAGTTAAGGCAAAAATTATCCAAATATTTCATGGAATCTCGATCTAAGCTGAGAAAATTCCCCGTTGTTCTTGAGTTTTTTTGTATGTCAAGACAAGATTCAACTGAACTGCATTAACAGACCTGATTTTTGTTCAGAACATGTTTCACTCATCAAAACAAACACGGCACTTTTGATGTATTCACAAACAACTTGGATGCAGAATGGAGGTGCTGCTTTCTATTTTTTTGTTTCATTAGATCAAACGTTTTTGGAAATGTGTGTGTGTGTGTGTGTGTGTGTGTGTGTGTTTTGCCTGGTCATGGTCCTCAGTGAACGCAGGCAGGCACTTGTCTCTTTAGAGCCATCAAATGGTCAGAGTCTGGTCATCAGGTGACAGTAAAGGTCTCCAGTGTTTACCACTGCTGCCACCCCAGCATGGCCTCTACCAGGGGCTTGTGGTCACAACCCGTTATGCAATAGGAAATGCGATGCTGGTTTACTCCCTGCTTACTGAGATCGCTCCTCTTAACAGCCCTTGATTCTTAATTTTTACTCTCTATTGTAAAGATATTTTATCTCTTCATTCACATATGCTTGATATATTGTATGTGAGGCATTGAAAGCCCAAGGTGCACGTCAGGTGAAGGAGAGCAAAAAGTGCATGCCGAGTGAAAGTAAGATTTAAAACAGTCTCAGACTTTTTGTCCTTTAGCCATGAGCACCCCCCCCCTCCCCCCATCATTGAGCCCACATTATTTTACCCATCAAAGCTCTCAGCGCTGCCTGTTTGTTTCCCAAACACCGACAGCTAATGGGTCAAATAGCCTCGAAATTGGGTGCGACAGCTCCGAGTTGTTAGAACTGTCTCAAGAGAACAAATTCACCCTTTCCATACTCTCGAATCTTGAGAGGCAAAGTACCTCGCTTTCCTTTCTTTTTTCCCCCCCTTTTTTTTGGTACAAAGTGAGAAAACCTCTTCAAGCAAAACAACAGTGAGCGTGAAACAGACGCAGAGGTCATCCTTCAGTCATAATTATGTTGCCTCGCTGCTGTGTTATTTCTCTGTGATTTGTGTGCGAGAGAGAGAGAGAGAGAGAGCACAATGTTTCACAGAAAGAAATCACAACTTCACAACTGAGCCCAAGTCAAATTGTATACACTAAAAAGAGGTCAAATCGAAGGACAGAAGCAGAGGGCAGAGGGAGGAAAGTGGAACATCATAATTTGCACCGTGATTGTGATTTTGTGCAGCTGAAGCAAATGATCCAGACCAGTTGAAAAAAGGTTGATGAGTGTCTGTTCGCTGAGTTTGAACGCTGGCGAAACACTGGGTCCTTTCAGGTTGTCACATGAAAACAACATCCAGAGTTCATCCCGTCAGCTGTTCAGTCATCCCAACTTTTTCCCACAGAGAAAGAGGGAATTTTTTTCCCTCTCTCTGTTCACAGCGTGACGATTCAAAGTCAACAAAGAAAAATCAATACCGATCACGGTTTGATTCTGAGGGAAGTGGCATTTCCAAAAAAGTCAGTGCAACCTTTGTGGCGGTGACATAAGCTGGAGCACATGGCTGAGGGCTGCTACTGTTGGTGACCTGATTCATAGGAGATAGTGTGTGTGCATGTGACAAGGAGCGGCGTGGCGATCAGATGGCACAGGGATAGAACTGTCACTGTTCTGCTACCACTACAGGACCACAAGACATCATATGACACCGACACCAACAGCCCTCCGCTTGTGAGAGCGGGAGAGGGAAAGACGCAGAGGAAGGCAGACGAGGGCACCGAAAGGTCTGAGAGAGCCAAGGAGCAGCCACATGATTGCCTGTGTCGCTGATCACTGCGATCTGAGCTCCGCTAATAAGTGCACCTTTGTGGGGGGGTGGGTGGGATGGGGGTGGGGGGTTGTGAGCTGCGAAAGGGGAAAAAGGAGCCAGGAGCATCATTGTTGAGTTATTTACAGTTTTCACTTGTTCTTGTGGTAATATAGAACACCAAGAGGTTAATTGCTGAGAGCAGTCTGCTAATGCCGATTTGGCAGTCCATGACCTGATGACACATGTTGTGCATAAAAACCTCCTCACGCTACTTCTGGTTTTTTGCAAGAAAAGAAGTCTCCACTTGTGAGGTCAGCCAACAAAACTACTGTTTTAGCAGCAAAAAACATGCACACACACACCCCCCCACACACACACTGAACACACTGAACACATGCTGACCTCTGACCCTGCAGGCACCAAACAGAACCCCCCACCCCCCTGTTCTTCTCACCATACTACAGGTGACTGTGCTTGCTTCCTCAGTCCTCTTCCTGCACCCCCTGTTCATCTGCCAGACTCCGGGTTGATGTCCCACCTGCTTCTGTCGCTTCCACTTCACCATAAGTCGTTTCCTTTTTTTACTTTTTCTCAATTAATCTCAGTTATTGGCTGGCAAATTGACCGATTAAGGATAAAAGCCTTACAGTCTTTTGTTCTTTCAAACAGTTAGATATTAACAAACTATCAAAGACAAGAGAAAAAGGCTCTGATCAACCTCCCCTCGATTCAGCTTTTTGAGCAATTTTTTGGTGGTCCTTTCGCCCCCCTATAGAAGAAAGTTCCACCGTTGTTTTCGTGGAGCAGGTTCACCTTAATGATAATGATATCGGAACCTTTACATGACCAGATTTAACCCAAATGTAGCAATATTTCATGGATCCATTTCAAATTGTAGTTATGAATCTGAAGATACTGTACAGAAATTAAGTGGGAAAAAACTTGCACTTTGCTCAGTTGCTGAGTTTCCATCCATTTCAGGGTAGTTAAATTGTGATAACTGTTGTATAAAAGAAAGAAAAAGGGTATTTTGAGGACAGGGCGCAGTTGTATTACATGTGTAATAACAGGGGTAGTTTGGAGGTATTTTGCTGGTGTAGTTTGGGGCTCCTTCATCCCAAAGCTCCGAGTTTCCTCCCTCTTCTCTCCTCGTCTTTCCTCCACAGTCATCCGCACTCACACTTGGATAATTCTCCTCTAATCATCTCCAGCTCTTCTCCTCCTCCACCCTCATTTACTCCCCTCATGTCTCCCTCCCTTCCACTCTCTCCTCACCTCATCAGACAGGCCTCCGCCTCACCCCTCCGCTGCCTCCATCCCCTCAGTCCTGTCCTCTCTCACTGACCCGTGCTCCCCCCCAGTCACAGGGCGTCGTGTCTCTACCTGCCAGGCTCCCTGACAGCCCTACGTCCCCCCCTCACCCCCTGAGAGGAGACCGCTTGCCCATCCGGAACGCTGCCGTGGCAACCCTGCCAGCGCCCCCATTGTGCAGCCCACTACCCCCCACCCCACCCGATCTCCACCGAACCCAGTGCAGAGTTTGACAAAGTCCTCCTCTGCAGCGTCTTTTTCTCTCTTCTCTTTGCTGCGCTAACTTCTCTTTTTTTTTTGTATTTCCTCGTCTCTCATTAATCTGTTTTTTTACCCTCCTTTTCGCTCCTGCTACTAACCCAAAGACTCTCTAACCCTCTGACCTGACTAATATGTCTTCACCTCTTTTAGCTCCCTTTGACACTCACTGAAACACATTCTGCTCTCTGCCCGGATAAAAAGAGAGTTTAATGTCAGAGCTTGTTTCAATGACCTTCATCGCTGTTGGCTGAAGGATTGCTTTGCTGTGTGTTGTGGTGGGAGAAAACACGGACAGGAAGTGCAGCATCAGAGATCCACAATAAACAGCAAGACCTCAAAATGAAGGTTTTCATTGAAGAGTAGATGTTTGTATTCCAACGTGCACTGCAAATTTGCACCCTGGAAGCAGGTCAGTGATGAGGATGGAATCAAGCTCCCGTGTTGTCACCATCCTGTATTTTAGAACCACGACATAATAAGTGCTTTGAAATAAAAGGTTCTTTTATTTTTTAAATTGATGAATGTTTGTAAGGACACTGCGTGCCACCAAAAAGGTTCGTTAAGGTGTGACGTGCCTTTCCTTAAGGTCAAAAAAACCCAATGAGAGAAGAGCTCGCCACTCTGCTCTCTCGTCTGCAGGGATGGAAGACTGACTTCCAAACAAGTTTTGTTCGACAATATGTCTTTAGACAAAACAGCAAATAAGTGAACGGCATCATCTCGCAAAAACCAAACCGGATGGAGCCTATTCAGCGAGATGTTTCTGTCAGAACATGACTGTGTGTCTGCGTCTGTTTGGGGGGGAGTCCTCAGTAAGCAGCTGTGTGTCGACTCAGCAGTGATGTATTCAAGTAATGGGAATCACTTGGTTAACCTTTGTGAATAACAGGGAAGTCCGTGGCTGTTTTTGATAGCCCCCCCCCCAAAAAAAAATGACCTCACAAAAGCTGCGCTGTGGTCCAGGAAGGCTGTGTACCATCTGAAAACTTACCCAAAACAAATGCAGAGCGGCGAGGGAGGTGGGAACAAAAAAACATGTGGGTTACATTAGCCAGGAGAGGCTTTATTTATGGCACACACATGACAAGGAACATAACCGCTAACACCACGACAAACACACAAACACTTGTGATTCTGCTCGCTAAAAAAACTCCCAAATAAACGTCACACAAATCATCCTGTGGTAGTGAAAACATCCAGCGCACAAGCAACAACGTTTGGGTTTGGGGCTGCACTCCCCGAGGTGACGGAGATCCTCCGTCACGTCGGAAAAGTCTCGGTTCAGTTCTCGTTTCGGGCACGTCGAACGTGTTTCATCTACGATTTGTTTTCTGCCTTTGTTCAAAGAAGAAGGAGGAAGTGTTGCTTGAAAACTGATTTTATTTTTGGGTTTGAACATTTGGCAGAGTCTACTTGAACCAAATTACCGAAGCATTAAAAGTCCCTGTTCCCAGTGAACCTTTAAAGAAATTGCTAAAGTGTAATGCCCGTTGCTGCCCTCCCCCCTCTCTCCCTCAGCTTAGTGAATGCAGAAGGGAGACCAAAAAAAAAGGAATGAAGAAATGATTATTTTTCCACCATCAGGTTTCAATTACAATGAAAAGAGGGGGTTAAGTGAACATCAAGTCATATTAAAGAATATGGGAGGCCACTGGCATTGGGGGACTTTGTTGAAAGCTCTCGTGTATTAACACACATTCTTACACGTGGCCAAGTTACATTATTTGATTATTACAACCATAGCCACAGGTCTGGCATGCAAGCATTGAGTTTCTCCCTCCTTCCCTCCCCCTTTCTCCCTCCCTCTCTCTCTTAGAGCCACTTCCACTGTGAACAAGAACCAATTAGACTAAGAAACATTGATGAGACAGAGACTGCAATGTCATGTCTACATCTGGCAGGCGCCGAAACCAGAAACACAGCTGTATGTGCTTTTGTGTGCGAGTGTGTGTATGACCGTGTTCTGCTACACTGGTGGGGACTTACTCTGTTTGCACACCAACTCCAAAGGACTCGCGTCATTGTGGGGACAAATAGAAGTCCTTTTTTTAGGAAATCGATCACCTTCGAGATGAATTTGTGTCACAATCAGAAAATGCAAGGGTTACTTTGAAGTTTGGATTATGGTAGTTATGATCGTCGTATTTGAAATTTAGTTCATAACAAGTTTGCAGCAGAATAGAATTTAGAATTCAGTGTGTGTGAATTTGTTAGTCATCTGTGTGTCATTGTTTTAAAGACACATTGGAAAGATTTGATAGATGAGTAGACACAAATCACCATGTGGTGTGACTGCAAAAACTATGTCTGGGACTTTATCATGAATTTTCAAAGTTTTTTCAAAGTGTAGTTCAAACAACTGATGCAGCTGATTGAACATAATTTTTGCACCAGATGTGTCATAAAAGCCACTTCTTAGGTCCGATGTGTAAAAGTTACAATCACAAAGGGTTGAAGGAAGGAAGGATAGAACCAAAGTTGTATGTCACTGAACCAATTCAAGCATTCAGTGCCGCAGTCCAAGCAAAAAGTGTCGCCAACCCACAATGCACCAGATGACACAATGTTTTCCATACAAAACAAATGAATGACACAATTTTGTTATTCAAATACTTTTTTTTGCTATTTATTGGTTTAGTTTTCTACCGAGATCTTTGAAAGAATGTTGCTTCTGGTGTCCAATGCTAAAGTGTGCTTACACTGTGATTATTACCCAATATTTACAAACTCCTTTACAATTGGAATCATTCACATTGAAGTTGAGTTGAGCCTGCTGTTCGCTCTCTCTCTGTCACATTCAAATCACTTTCGACTCCCACTGTGTTCACCCAACTGTCTGCCTCGCTTCCGCACACAGTCAGTCTTGCCCGCTTTGTCCTCACACACCACCTCACCAGATTCTGTCACCTGTCTCTGCATGTTCAATCACTCCCACGGAGGCAGAGGGACGTCCTCCACATTCCCAGAGGCGAGACATAAAGGGCCGTGAATGGATGGATGGATGGCGAAGGGGACGAAACCAACGACTAAATTATTAAGTGACACTTCGCTTCGAGACACTCACAGACACACACACATACACGCGCACACACAAAAACACACTCATAAGGCAGGAGAGTACACGCATTAGAACAGTTAGCCCCCTGAATGCACCCGACAACTCGAGTACATGCTAACTCGCGTCAAAATCATCAAACCAGGCCCGGGGCTCTTAAAATTTTTACGCTACAGCTTGAAGGGATGTCGTGGAGCCTGGGAGGCTTTCTGAGAGTGAGTGGCTCTGTCATCGCAGCCATTGCTGCAAATAAATAAGTAAAGATGGGAGTGGAGTAGCTAAGCAGCATTGCCACAGGGTTGACAGCACCCATCCACCGGGAGTTTGTGCCCCTTGTGTGAACACCAGCAAATAGGTCTTCACACCTCCGTGTGTGTGTGTGTGCGTGTGTGTGTGCGTGCGCGTGTGCGTGCACATCTATCCTTCCCAACCTTCTGACAAGCTCCAGGGGGGCCGTGGTCTTGCCACCATCTCCCCAGCTAGAATGTGCCAAAGTGGGACTTCATTCACTTAGGGTCCACCTGGCCTTGATTTCCTGTGGATGAGGCCTGAGCACACTGGGAGAGCTCCGCTCTAATTTGCTACATAAAGAGGCAGGATGATGGGCCATTTGGCCACCATGGACCCCAGATCCATAGCAAGGTCTAACAGGGAGAGCAACAGTGACACTTGTATTATTTGAGGATGCAACTGGATGGTGAGGTCAGCTCGGTTATTTCATGGAGGTCATTGTCCGGTCTTTGTTCCAACAGAATCAGCCCCTCCAATCAAACATTAAAAAATTGCAAAATCCTTTGATTTCCAATCCTAAACAGAACAGCCCCGAAAAATCCTCAACCTTCATGAATCACAATGGTGAATAAGGTGAATGTGACTTACTGTGAGAAAGAAAGGTGGAGGAGTGGCTGAATTTAACAGCATCATACTGTTTTGTGTCAATAGGAAAGGAGAGCAATCTAAATGATACAATTGTCTATGTGAATGGACAAAGAACACAATCCGATAGTGAACATCAACCCTTTAATATAAAGACAAATGTGATCTCAAAGCA
Organism: Malacoctenus gilli; assembly: GCA_032164315.1. Taxonomy (NCBI): domain Eukaryota; kingdom Metazoa; phylum Chordata; class Actinopteri; order Blenniiformes; family Labrisomidae; genus Malacoctenus; species Malacoctenus gilli. Next base: position 8,904,587 of record JASSRZ010000074.1, read on the forward strand.
ACTCTAAACTGTGTTTGTGGGTTCAGGAGTGTACTCACAGTCTGAACGTATCCGTTTCACTGTGTGTGTGTGTGTGTGTGTGTGCGTCCGTGTGCACGTGGGTGTGTGTTTATCTGTGGGTACGCTCATTGTAAAGCCAGCTAATTGCAGTTGAGACTCCTTTAATTAACACAAAGAGAGGTCTCGTGGGTATGTATGGGCACTGCGAGTGTGTCACGAGTTTATATCCAGCCAACCTGTGGGACACAACAGCCTAATCAGAGCCTTTTAAGTTCTGCCATGCTCACACTGGAGGATTAGCTGAAGACACACTTTAGTCGTGGAAAACGAGACAACCGAGGATCTCGCTGGTCTGGCTGACAAAAACAAGCAAAGAATTAAAGAAATAAAATAGCCTAAATATGCCGGGAAAACCAACACTTTGAACTAAGTGTGCGATGATGCCGGCAAAGGAGAGCTGCTGTATTCGGAGCTGCTAACGGCTTTATTTGGCGTGCGCGCCCTCCTCAGCTGTAAACAAAATGGTTGCCCGTCTGCTGTTTGTGGATTGATGGTTTTGTGTGTGAGCGTGTGTGTGTGTGTGCGTGGCAAAGAGGCTCGCAAGAGACAGGACACAAGATACGCCGTGATTTTTCTCTCTTCCCTTTGTCCACCCACTCCCGTCTTCATTGGCTCGCTCGTCTCCCCTTGTCTTTATAAAAATAACTTCCTCGCTTTTTATTATTCCTGCCAATTTGGACAGCAGCCCTGGTCAAAGACAGATTACACTAAGTCGCATATCAACCCTAATCAATCTTCAGCCCCTGGAAGGCATCACTCTCCCAATGAATAATTACTGCAATCCAGTTATGAGCTGCCAGTGCCAAAAAGTTGCCACCACCATCTTTTAGGATGCTGGAACCCCTGGCTGATTAACCAATGAACTTTGAGGGAGGAAGTTTGGGATGGGATGTGTGTGTGCGCGCACGTGTGTGTGTGTGTGTGTGTGTGTGTGTGTGTGTGTGTGTGTGTGTGTGTGTGTGTGTGTGTG
>JASSRZ010000074.1:8963279-8982883 GCA_032164315.1 Malacoctenus gilli
TCGCTGTTTGCCCCCACAGAGAGAGAGAGAGAGAGAGAGAGAGAGAGAGAGAGAGAGAGAGAGAGAGAGAGAGAGAGAGCAGCATGGAGATAAAAGTAATGAAATGACACTCCAGGAATGTAAATTGGCATTCTTCTCTGCAGTAGCAGCACCAGCTCATGAAACATCCCTGACACCCACTCAGACCAGGCCAAAATACTGTGTTAGACATTAATCTCTTACACACTCACACCGACACACACTGGCACACACACACTGGCACACACACACTGGCACACACACACACACACACACACACACACACACACACACCTTGCTGATGGAAGTGTGAGTTTACTGTGTGGTGCTTTTAAGAGGTAATATTCATCTCTCTCTCTCTCTCTCTCTCTCTCTCTCTCTCTCTCTCGCCTTCTCGCTGTCCCATTCAGATATGTCCACACAGAGATGTCTTAGACTGATATGAAATACTTCTGTGCTCCTCTGCTTGGCTTTGACTGCCACAGGTTGGTCATGGTCTCCCTCAGTTTAAACAGGTGAAAAGTAGGTGAGATTACACTTTTGCGTTATTAAACACACCTATAATTTAAGATGGACAAAGAATTAATTTGCATTCACAGAACACGTGAGTGCCTGTCTCATGATAAACCAAAACAGAGAGGACAGAAAGTTTCTGGAGAGGTCAGTAAGCCTGAATTTCAGGGGGGAAAAAGCATGAAGTCACACAGTTGTCTGCAAAAAGGAGAGCCAAGATTTTAAAGTAGTTTTTTTCAGGTGAAGTGAAACTTTACAAATGTAGACATCTTAGTAAAGCTCAAAACCATTAAGACAAACACACTTTATCCGCGTCATGGATATTTGCTGTTGAAATAGATTGCTTTAAGTTGTTGTTAACCCATTTCTCCTGGTGACAAAGTGTCTCCAAAGCAAGAAACAAAACGACAAAAGTTCAGCTGGGCAGGCATCTCTTTCTCTTCACACTCTTGTTAAAACTTTAATTGGCTAGGAGAAGTGCAGAGAATTGCGTCAGATCTTTCAATGCACTTTGTGAAATCACACTGCGTGACAAAGTTTGATAACTTGATGTCATGGTGTCTGTGATTAGGGCCTTTATTCACTCACTGATGCCATCTTACCCCAGAATTTTACCACAACAGTAAGCGGGAAAAAGCTTCAAACTATCAGGAGAGCAATGAATTGATTTCTTTGACGAGTGGCATACATTTATGTCTTTTGTGGGGAGACTGGTACATTTTCATGATATGAGAGGACTTCGCAGCGCAGAGGAAAAAGTTTTTCTTCTTCCCTGCTGGGGTGTCTAAACTAAAAAAAAAACCAAAAACGAATAAATAAAAAATCAAAAAGTGTGTGAGCACAAAGAGAAAAAAACATATTTACCATTGCTGCATGTTGTATCGGACAGACCTTGTGGCTGCTGGCACTTTTCAAACTTGGCGTCCTCAAAAAAGTCTGATTTCGCCCTCAAGTGGGGAACTTTCTCCTCTTCAATCCTGCGCGCTGTGTGGCGATCCGCGCTCGGGTTTTTCTTCTCACTCAACTTGGCATCGATTTTTCTCTGACAGTTTTCGCTTTTCACCTGGCAATAAATGCAGTCGCCCTCATCTGTCCCGAGAAGTCGCGGGGTCCCCGGCTCCTTCGCGAAGGTGAGGAGAAGAAGAAGGGGGGGGGGGCGACAAACACGCGCGTCGGGCTGGTTACGCGTCGGAGTGAAACGCGCCACCGCGACACGCTGTCCCTCTCTCCTATCGCGAAAACTGTACAAATCAAGGAAATGGTTGGGATCACTGGCAAACCGTCGCTGAGCTGTTGCTGCTTGTCCTGCCTTGAGGGGGAAATACGCAAAAAAAAAAAGAGAAAAAAAAGATCCGTCTCTGCCGTCTTCCCCGGTGGTTTCCTTCTGCACAGTCAGCACAGTGCGCCGAGGAGAGCCGCGGACGGTCCGGGTCGGAGAGAAGGTGGCCGCTGTGTTATGTTGGGTGAATTCAGACCAGTGGGGTTTTTTTACACGCCGTGTGCGACTGTAACCCCAAGAGACCGCGTGTCCGGAGAGGCTCTTTTTTTTCCTCCATGCACGACACTTGATTTACGACGTTGTGTCAGCATGAAGAGTCACATCTTCGTGCTACGGAAAAGTGTCAGAAAGCCTTAGCCCCGAGATAAGGAATCGGCGCAGAGCAGAGCAGCGCATTGCAGCCTGTGGAAATACTTGAAAAGCAGCAAAGCAATTAGTGAGCTTTTTTTTCCGGGGTGTTTCTTTGCACCACTGGACAGTCAATCAAATGTAATCCCAAAATTTAAAAAAAAAAGGAAAAAATCTTGCACATTAAAATCGACTTGATGAAAGGCGATATATACTTTTAGGAAAGACTACATGTAAGTTTACTCTTACTTTTTCTTTTTTTTTAATTTATGCACAAAGAAATTCAATCCCAAAAAAGCTGTTTGTAACTTTTTCCCACCTTCACCGTTGCACATGCACGCCCCTGTGCGTGCACAGGCACACGTGCCACAGACAGTAGTTTGGAGCAGCTTTTGGTTTCCGTGTGTACAGCAAGGATGTGACACTGATTTCCTAAGATCCCTCAGAAGTGGGCGCACTCATTAAAGTTTCATTGTGCACTTGTTTTTATGAGGATTTGCTCAACATTTGACTAAGACATCTCAAGAGTGAAGAGTTGAAGTGTGTGTGTGTGTGTGTGTGTGTGTGTGTGTGTGTGTGTGTGTGTGTGTGTGTGTGTGTGTGTGTGTCTGAGGAGAGAGGAGTGGAACAGAAAGAGAAACACTCTGTGCTCCTCCGAGTGACTGCCTGCCTCAGCCTGGCTCCTCCGCTGGGGTGAGGGAGGCAGCCGAGTCCCAGGGCAGTCATTTCTATCAAGTCAAGCGTCTGGAAGCCCCACTTGCATGTTTGGTCAAGGGGTAAATAATAGATCAGGGATTAGGCTTGTGTAGAATTCATTCCAGGGTAACAAGCTACTGAGGTCCCAGGATATGCATATTCATTCCTTGGCCAAGGCCGTGGGAGAGCGAGGACCATATGCCTGTTTGTCAGAGGGCTTAGATTGCTAATTAAATGAGATATTACATACTTATGTGAGCAACAAAACAAAAAGCCTTTAAAGGGCTGTCCATAAAAAACCCTGTTTGAATCAATTTTACGTGGACTGCAAAAGTGCTTTGATGTTATTTTGATTTGACTCGTGAACTGTATTGCGGTTCATTAGAGATCGGCACCAGGAGCTGAGGATGAGTAATATGACATGCAGCACACTGTACATCAAAGCTTAACGCGACCTTTTTTCCTTTGTTGTTTCCACGCTGCCAAACTATAGGCTGATAAATCTGTGTTATGACAAACACGAGATGAGATCGTATAGTTATGATTGTGGGTGTGTGGGAAGCCAAGCTGTACATCCTGCTGCTGGTTACGCCTTAGTGAATAATTGTTGTGAATAATTGTGCATCTGGGTGGGCTGCATTGCATGATCGCGGTCACTCACCCCGTTTAGTTGGTTTCTACTGGAAAGAAGGAGAAACTTTTCACAAAGATGTAGCTTGAAGCTCCTTGTGTAACACTCAAGTGACTCCAGCAAACACACGATTTCATGTCTTATATCATCACGTTGAGGCGCTGACAGTTTTGGGGTTCGTCTGAAGCATGTGCCTCAGCAACAGTTGGTGCTGTTTGGGAAGAAAAGTGCAGAGAAGAAAAAGAGCAGTTAAGTAGGAAAAAAACAAATAAATCTACTTGTTCTAACTAAAATCTAATGGGAGTGTACAGAGACCACACTACTTGACAGTTACTGTGCAAATCATCAATGTATAAATAGACTCTCCTGGGGATCAGGTTCTGATTTGTACATGCCTGCAACTGCTTGTTGACTTTATATTGATCCCTACAGCACTTTTTTGTAGCAAAATGCAAAAAAATTTTCAAAGGTTTTAACTTATGTCTGAATTTTTTTTAAAGGATCTAGCTTTTATGACTTTTAGAATGAGAAAGATTTTGATCCTTTAATATATATATATATATGTTAAATGGATAGGGCATCTTTATCGGGGGCCCCTTGGCCACATATCTGTTGGGGTCTTCTGGGCAGGGTCTTTCTGAGGACAGTTCTCCGAAAAACCCAGGACATGCTCGAGGGACACAGGGGGCTTGGAAATACATTGACACCCCCTGAAGTGTCCTGTGACACGGGAGACTGGGGTTCTCTTCCAATACTCCAATTTTACTGCACACAGTCTCTTGTGACCTTTACTTTGGAAAGCAGAAAGTAGATGGATGGATTTTTTCCCTGTCATTCTTTACAATAATGACAAATTCAAAGACCCCCTTTCAAAACTGTTTTTTTTTTTTTAAATGTGGTGGTCAAACAAATAAGCGCTCTTAACAACCTTCTGTGTGTACATACGGCTCTCGAAGACACACAAGTTCCTCTGTACAAGTACCGGTAAAGGCAGCTTGATATGGAGGCAGAGTACATGTTTATTTGTCGCGGTGACAGGATCCCACTGTTCACTAATTACCCAGCGGGACCACTGATAATGAGCTATTGAACCTGCCGCCGAAGTGCTCCACCTCCTGGGATGGTCATCAGCAGCTGCATCGCATTGGTGGATCCATCAAATCCACAGAGGTGCTCCTGTTCATTAAGTTGCAGTCACCACCGAAGCATAGAGGGGTCCAGAAAGGTCATTTCAGCCATCAGTGAGAAACCCTGAAAAGAGAAGCCTGGTTTCGCTATAAGTTGAAGGCAGCTAATACTTTGAAAGGCATCCTTGTATTATTACCTTCGCGAGATGTTTCTTTACGTTTTTTTAGGATAGAAGGTACCGGTATGTGCCAAAAAAAGTCCAGTCAAACTTTTTTACACGCTAAAAATCATAATTTTTCCCCTGAGGGGAACCTTGATACAGTGTAAAGCACGCTTTATCATTCTGAAGCTGTAATCTGTCTATGTAAGAGATTTAGGATAATACAGATAATACTCATTTCAGGCAGTGATAATAATTTAAATGAAAGGATTAATGAGCAACTCCGAGAATGGTCTCAGATGATGAGGTGTGTTTTCCACTTCAGTACTGTAGTTGGATCGCCCCAAACTCCGAGAAAAAGGCAGCACAGTTATTGAAAATAAGACAAATACTTCTCTCATCTAAAAGCTGTTTTCCAACTGAACAACATTTACTCAGAGCGATCAATGTCCCATGTCCTTGGTCTCCTCTCTCACACTCAAGGGAAATATGAACTTAAACACAACCTCACCACCTTAATTTACCCTTTCACCAAGCAAAGGACAAGCTCTTCAGCAGGAGCCCAAGGGAAATAGTCTGACTCCTTGTTCCCACACATCCTGGGGGGGGCAGCCGGGGTTGGGATGGCACACTTGTTGGCTGAGCTGTTAGTGAGTGTGGCTCTGCACTTGGTCGCACTGTGGAAACACACAGAAACACACTCCCATGTATATGGGGCTGCCTTTATGTCTGGATCAATTCCTTCTTTATGAGGCCTCTTGTCTGTTGACGATCGGACCGGAATGTTATCGGATGGGAGTCGAGCAGAAGCGTCGTCTCATTGGTGCTGAGGGCGCGAAAGGAACAAGGGGGCATGTGCGCACAGCGTGTGGTGGGGTAGCGAGAGGGAGGGCTAATGGGAGGTCATCGACATCACATGCAAACAGGAATGCACAGAATGGCAAAGACGGGGTCTTGGGTTTATGGCAAGGCGAAGTTTTTGAGCCGGAGTGGTCCGATTTAAGTGATCCGTCGGCTGAGTGAGGGAAGAGAAGTGGCAATCAATGGTTTCTCTGTCCTGGGGTTTTGTAAGGCAGTCCAAGGTCTCACAGGATTCAGCATGAGGATGGCTCATGCTTGAGGTCAAGAGTGTCTGATAATTCTCCCACAGACTCCACAGAGACAAATGTTATCCCTCCTCGGGGCTTCGCCAGAACAGAAATGCGCACTAACAGGAGCTAAAATCTCTGCAATTGGGCATAAATTTATTGAGCTGTTTTAAAGATTTGTGACGGCCACTTTCAATCTTCAAAGCCACCCAGTGAGATGGCTGCCTATTTGTTATGTAACCCTAGTCAGCGGGAAAACAGATTCATCAGCCATGTTACGAAGCCATGACTGCCTTCAAAGCCTAACTGTAAACCCCCACATGTTGGAGCCTGTTTCATTTCCATGCAGTGGGATTGATGTTTTACTAAACACTGTACCGGTTTGACATCCCAGCTGGCTTTTGTACAATCAGTGTTCTTTTAAAGCTGGGGACTTGTGACTCTTTAGTATCTATTGTCATCTCATGCCGTTCTCAGTTTTCTCGCCTCCCTCAGCATCAAAGCTGGGACACATTAATGCAGACAATATCCCCACTTACCTGAGGCGGCAGGCGGAGACGCTGCTTTCACAATTCTCCATGGAGTGTCATGTTGTTTCCCCGGGATGTGCCTCTCTTCCTTCCTCTGTCAGCGCTGGCACACCAGAGCTTGTCATTTTGCTTCTTGAATTTTTCATGCAGGCACATTTGCATGATCACAATCCTGTGTCACTTCTTCCCCCTGGTAGATTAAATGCTGCCAAGCACTTGAACTTCCCGGCTCCGCTGAGGTAGAACAGAAGTGAGACAAGCGTGCTTATTGGAATTGTCAGTGCAAGAGCCATCTTGTTGCCAAGTGTGGCACTTCACAGTTGGGCAATTAGACACCAGAGGCCCACAAAGACATCTTAAGACAAGAGCCAGTTCACATCCGCGACTGTGCAATTGAGTTGAATATTTTTCAGCGGCGAGAAAAGAAGTGCAATCATGCTTCAGGTTATAAAAACATCCCATTTCACTGGATTGGGCGGTTTGTCTCAGCATCGTATCATTTCGGTGTAGTTCTTTACACCATAAGTGGCCCGCTGTCATCTAAGTGTGACTAATCACTTGACCGTCTCTCTACAAACACTCCGCAAACCGTAACAGAGAGCAGACACAAACCACTCTGTGCTTTGGGTTGAAGGCTCTGGATGTGTGAATGAGATCTCTATTTATTGGAAATGATTGCTGAGGGCTGAGTCTGTTTTCATTCAGCAGCCCACAAAACCCTGTATTGTGCAGACACAAACTAATGATTGCAGGCAGGGTTAATGATTCATACTCTGCTGTGCTTCATTTGGCATCATCCTCTGCACAGGTTATTGTTGTTTAATGAATTTCAATTAAAAGGAACTTGCACATTCAAAGAAATCGAGTTAGCATTCTGATTACAGAAATGGCTTTTTACAGTGCAAACTGCATTCAGTCAATTAAGACAGTTATGATCTCTTATTCCCAACAGATTGATCTTTTTTGAGCTGTTTGTTACAGATATCTTTCGGTGTTATTTGCTCCCACAGCTGAGATGGCGATTTCTTTCTTCATTCTACTTAAATAGGTGGTAAATAAAAATAAGAAATGTCAGTTTGATCGGCCAAATGAGTCTAATGTCTGAATTATGCTCAAATTTGCAATCCAACCCCAAGAAGAAGAGTTAAAAGAAGAAAAAATATATAAATGAATCAACTTTATATTGTAGGTACTACCAGAGTCCAAATATGTTTTTTAAAGGGGAAAGAGTAAGCTAAAATCATATCGCAATCATTTTTTTTATTCTGACATGTTGCTGAATAATTTCAATTTCCATTCGGTGACAAGAATTTTTAACCACTTAAGATGTTGCAAAACAATTTCAGGTACAGGAGTTAAAACTTAACTTTGGTGTTGCAGTTTAAGATGTTGCGTGTTGGAACTATTAAACCACTTGGATAGTTTTAATTTTATGATGGAAATTTCAAAGTGGATGGACAGGAAAATATTCAAAAATATAAACTAAATAAAAAACTTTCTCTGGGTGGATGAAGAAAAAGCGGCAGAAATGAACAAAAGAAGTGACCTTCCTTGTCATAAACACAGGCAGTGCATCACTGGTAATATGATGTGGTTGCTTGTGAGTTTCCTTTTACTTAAGTCCTTTCAAATACTCGGTCTGGATCAATCTGTCATTCGTGGGACAGACAACAAACACCTGAAAAAGAACACTCGTGACCACTTCAAAAGAAGGAGAGAGGCCCTGTCAAAACATGGCAGAACATGTCTGTGTGAAACATGTGAGCAACTGTAAGTGTCAAGGGCCAAATTATATGCATTTGATGATGAAAGTGGGGATAGTTAGAAGATGATCGTTTTAAGATCCCGGCTTCCTCGAGAGATGAATTTTGTTAATTGGCCATATTTTGCAAAATGAGCTTCTTAAAATTTCTCATGAGAGAAACTGTACCTGAACATGCAGGTTTTGTTATGTACAGTTTGACGTGAACTGCACAACTCCAGACCCTGTTGCAGATGCATGATGGTCATTTTTCCTCATGATGTAAGGGAGGTGCTTATACAGAGAGCCCATGAGTCAGTTCGTGTGCCTGAACAAGAAACAAGGGGCAGGCAGGCAGATGTTGTGCATTATGTACCAGTCTACTGCCTCTAAAATTGTTCTGCAAATGAGGGTCTTAATGGGAGGCAGTGTTTGTGGGTCAAGGAACAGTCTAATCTTGCTAAGCCAATTGCATTTTTTTTCTGTGTCTGTGCGTGCGTGCATGTGTGTGTGTGTCCGTGTGTGTGTGTGCATGTGTGAAGCAGTGAGCAGATGAACCAACATTTGTCTGACTGCAGCGAGGTGCCAGTCACCATATTTCTTCATTTTCCTCTCTCACCCGGTGCTCCAAAATCTGGCTCAACACTTAAGTACATTAGCCACACAATATGGATTTGTCCTGTCTCACAGTAAAACAGATGTCAAACACATGTTTGTGCTCATTTTCTTCCACTTCTCTCCTTGCGCGCATCCATCCAGCTCTCGAAACTTCTCTCTCACAGTCAAAATTCATTGTGCACAAAGTCTTTGACCTCACAGCTGATCATTAAAAACTTAATGGGCAAATGTCAGCAGGAGTAAAGTGTCTATTAAAAACGAAAAAACAATATTTAAAACAAAACATGTCAAATAAAGATCAAAACGAAATGTCTTTGCTATTCCTCTTTACGGTCATGTGAGAGGTTGTTGAGCTTTGATATAACTACAAGGATTTATGGCCTTGTAAAGCAGTGCTTACAGACACAGGGGAACCTTTATTCTATGTAATACTAAGCAGCAAAGGTGTGTGTGTCTTTAAATCAAAATGATTACAGGACACATGTCTGAGACCTTAAAATATAGGTCTTTTGGAGGAATATCAGTGTCTTTTTTTCTTTCCATTAAAGAAAAAAGATAACAATAATATAATTATTAAAATATATCATACTGTTTTTGAGTTCTGATAAAGAACTCTAACAGTGTTTTCTCGACAGTGCTACAACAACCAAACAAAATTACATAAATTAATAAATCAAGAATAAAGTAAAATGCTTACGAATCTAATTAACACGTGGATGGTACTGTGATCAAATCAAAGGAAATCGCCATGTGTGGCAAGGTGGTTCAGATCGCCAGTAAAATCTTCATTCATCCACACTGAAAGCATTGGATCACTTAATCTTTCATATATAGTTATTTATAATTTAGCACTAATGAACTTGACCCTTGGTGGTCTGGCCATGGTAGTCGCTGCTCATCGTTGATCTTGATCTTAGCTCATAGTCAGCTAAAATGGGCCTCTGATCACAGCCCAGTGGGAGACATGAGCTGATTCAACAAGTCACAACCGGGGCAATTCAGAAGTGTCTCCCACCAACACAGATCCACACTGGAACTGGGGATGGCAAAAAAAGAAATTGGGGATATTTAATGCATGTTTAAAAACAATGACAAGAATAAAATGCTTGGTTCTTGTTTTGATAAATGACCAAATAAATAAAAAAAATAAAAATGAATACTAAAATGCATTCTCTCGCATTTCTTTCAGGAAAAAACACACTTGACTACCTTTGTGCACTTTAGTCTCAATAGAAAGAAAGAAATGGTGTCTACAAGTCATTTGATTTTTTTAAAAAAAGGCTCATACGATTACACTCGTTACGAGATATAAATAATGTATTGTTTATTGTTCACCAAATGACTAATGGCTCTGTAAACGAAATTTAAACGTCTCAACTTGATTTACACTGCCGTATGGACTCTACAAGTGTCGTGAAGTGACGTAGCGCGCGTGACGCAAATGGACACAAACGGAAACAGCGGGCTTGTTTAAAATAAGAAGGAGTCGTCTCCGTGGTAACTGACAGCTGCGACGACCACTGAAAAAGTTTGTTTTTGAAGAAGAAGAGGAGATACGACCAAGTTATAAAAACTTTCCTCTGTATAGACAAATTCCCTCCCGTTCGAGGCGTGTCGGGAAGTTGTTCGACGCTGCACGTAAAGAGCTGTCAGCAGCAGACAAGAAACGGGAAAAGACCGTTTAGCTGGAAGTGGCTAACGTTAGCTGTATGGCCAGGGACATTTTTTAAGCGCATAGGAAAATAAATGTGACACGTAATGCTTCCAGAGTGTTATATACATCTGCCTGCTTAGCGAATACAGGTAAGCGACAGGCTGAACAGCTCCCATTTGTCTCGCTAGAAGTGTTGTCATGCAGCGTTAACGACTGCTGTATGTGCGATGTCTGATCGTTCACATGCTGGTAATCGTGCCATCTGCATATATTTTTTTTGCATCCACCCTGTGTCCTTGTTTTATTTGCGAGTCTCATCTCATATTTCACTGTTTAGATTGAAAATGTGCTCCAAAGACGACGCTCGCATTCTGGCTCTGGAGGAGCAAGTGAGGAGTTTGTCAGATGAGCTCCTACAATGCCAGGTACTGCTTTCTGATCAGTCTGTGCGTCAATGTTCATTTCGTGATGGGTCGTTATATCGCTGAGCGGGCAACTGTGTAAGAGTTAAAATGCGCTAATCCGGCGATGCCCAGTTTCCTGCTTGTCCTCGTCTGACACCGTCATTTACAAGACGACGCTCTTCCTTTCATATGACTGCACATGCTGCTTTCGCTTTTATCAAGTATAACGTTGTCTTTATTTTGTTTTGGGGGCTATCAGCTTAAACTCACTTAAAAAAATACCTAAGAGTAAATGCAGTGTGGGTCCCTGTTAAAAAAACACTGAATCACAGTGAGGAGTAATACAGTATAAGCAATATATTGACCTCTGATTTACTGATACCTGTTCTGGGTGATGGATAAATACACAGATATGTACCACTTGTTCCAATGGAAACGGGTAATAACGATTGTAATATATCAGTGATTACACTAGAACAAGTAATAGATTGTTTCACTCGTAATATAGACTGTTATCTAAATATTAGTTCCCTGTACAGGGGGGGAAAAAGTGTTATTTTCTACAAAGGATAAAGCATTTTGGACCTCAGCACTCTGTGTTATAAATTCATTCTTTGTTTTTACAACAAAACTACACCACTTAATCATTACAAGTAACACAGATAGCTGTTTCAGAAGCTGTTTCCAAGACTTAGTTTTCTTCAATGAATCATTCTGAAATGTATTAGATTCTTTGTGAAGAAAAATTATCATGTCTATTTGAAATTAAGGGGTTTTTATTATTACTTCTCATAAAACTTTTGGAAATTGTTTGTCTAGATATGTCAAAGGAAAAAAATAAAAAAGATAATTCAAAGCTCTGTTTTGTTTGTCTTGACATGAACAGTCACTTACTGCTATTTATTCGTTATTATGTATTTATTACTTATTTCAGAAATTAATTATATTGACATTTAACAAACTCCCACAAAAGTATATGGAATATATTATGTTAGTTGGATACAAAGCGTCTGAACATACATGTACTTTAACCAGATGTGATAAAATGTACAACAGAAGGAGCAGACAGCAGCGTGCGCTTCTTCCTAAGTCTCCTTGTTCAAATGAACACATTCAGGTACAACCTGCTTGTGATCAGGTCTTAAGAGGCTTTCATGTTAACTTTGTGAGTCAGTGATTGCGGAAGTCCTTGCATACTCACCACCAGGTGGTGTCTAATAACAAGAGTGAATTGTTCCCAGCATATCACACTTTGCATATCCACATTACCTTGGTGCACAGGTAGATGGACAGCTGTGCGGTGGAGCAAATGAGGCGTTGCATTTCAGTTTTTATTGGACTATAGACAGCACCTAACTCACTGGGCAGCAGCATTTGCTGTGCTGCTGTTTGCCTGTAACCACATGTGTGCCTGCTGCTTTTTGCTCCTGTTTTTTTTTGTCTGTGTAAAAACAACAGTTTGACTTTGTAAGTTCACTTTATGGACTTCATTCAGACACAGAACTTAGCAGGAGCAGCAATATAACCCAAAAAACCAAACCGGTACAAATCCATGGATGCCACTATGTTACTCAGTCAGTGTTTCATTTATTTGTCACTCATACATGTTTACACATGAATGATAAAATGTGGTGTAAAATGTTGAGAAGGAATTAAGAAATAGTTGAACCGGCATGTCAGGGCTGGTTTGGAACCACTGTTGCTGGTGGGGGTGCGGAGGGGATTTGATTGGCCACTCCTTGTGCCTCTCCAGTCACATTGGTTCTTCTTATGATGATGCCAGTCGTTGTGTAAAGTTGTTCCTGCGTGGTCAGTTGCTCAACAGCACAGTTATGAACAGGAGGATATGATCTCATTCATATAATGTAAAAGACCACACAAAATCGCTTTCATTTTTTGGTCTGTTGTTTAATTTTTATCGTGTGTCATTTGACAAGGCTGCAATCATGTTCACTCACACCAAGGAAGGTGCTTGGAATTCTGTTGAATAGGTCACATTCTGCTCTGCAGCACCAGATACTTAAGAGATAATTTAACAGTGATTTAAAAATGTACTTTTAAGAATAGCCCAAAGTCTGCAGCAATGTCTGCAGCAACTTTCTTCTTAAGCATTTGTTGTTGCCACATGTGCTCCCATTGAGCCTCCACATCAGGACAAGTTAAACTGTAAGATCAGTCATAGAATACTTGATGGAGTGTCACAAAAGAGTGTCAGTCCTTCCACCTCAGTGTGGCAGGTCCTGTGTAACTCAACTGATCAGTTGAACCATCCTTGGTGGTCTTGAAGCGAATGGGACATCAGTGATTCTGTATGTCTAATAAGGACCTTAAGTTGTGCAGTGTAAAATTTAAATAGTGTCATTTGAATACTACTGATGTCTTAAGTCTCTGGCATGGTGTACTTCAGGACGGCCATTAACTATAAAGAGTCTCATCTGTCAGCCAGCAAATGTTCCTGCTAGACCACACTAATTTTCCTAATATGTGTTGAACTCCAGTGGATCTCTCTGGCATGTTTAGCCCATGGTGTTTCAGTGTCTACATTCGGGATGAATAATTCAGTCATCATCAAACACACATTCGATGCATCTTTAAGTGCACATACGGCTGAGGAGGGCTCTTGATGAGGGTCCTGACTGAACATTTGTCCGTGCAACGGTTAATGGCAGCCAAAGGCCAGACAGAGGGAGACCAAGTGTTTCAAGAGAGCCGCGCTGCCTCATTTAATCGTTAGCTGCGTTCCAGGGTGGATTTGGTGAGGTCTCTATCCCTCTCCCACCCCAGCCCACCCCACCCCATCCGCTCTGTGTACACAGGCACAGGCACACAGATGCATATAGAGACAGAAATGTACAGTCCTTCCACTTTATATGTTCAGCTCATGGTCTTATCAAGGTCTGCTTCTGCCATTTGAGTTAATAATTGATTAGACACTTTTGAGAAGAGGGTTAAAATTCATGTACTAATTGGAGACCAGTAGATTCCAGTGGGAGGGATGACTTTTATCTTATGATGATGTGAACATAATTTATCAGATAATTTTATATTAAGTCGATTTGGTATAATTCTGTCTTTTAATGTCAGAAAATGTAGTTTTTAGATGTCCCTCATTAAATGTAATGTAGCTTAAAAATGTTTGAAAAACCAGCGAGACAATTTGAATTGGAAATGTGTCGGGGGCTGGCTGCTTCTTCCTGCTTGAAGATGACTCTCTCTGTCATCAGTTTCGAGTTTCTTTGGGGCTAGTTACTTTGGCGCTGCGGCGAGAAAACACACATCTGGAAAGCAATTGATTAATAAAGAAAATGCAGGCCTGACTGCTGTGTTTTGATTTGTATCCCAGATCTCCCCGGTCATAAATAGTGCATAATGACAAGTGTCAATGTTCGCTCCCCTTGAGTCGAAGGTCACATCTCAGTGCTGGAAATTGCTGCTAAAAGAGACTCCTGATTAGAGAGGTCGGACCAGATTTATTTAGAAAAAACTATTTTGTACAAGATTTTTGAATTATTGATTACGACCCCGACTGTCGTATGCTAATGCCACTCAGCATCCAATTAAAATTTTTGTTTGTCTCGTCGTAATAACAGCGATATGTGGCTGTTTTTCATTTTTTAAGAGTTTAGGAAATAGGATTAGTTATCTCTCAGATCTGGGCTCATTTATTCCCAATATGAATATCAGCTGCTGACTTGCTTCATCCCGTCTTTTCGCAGGCAGACAAGGAGTTTGTGTGGTCCCTGTGGAAACGCCTGCAAGTCGCAAATCCAGACTTGACCCAGGCTGTCAGTTTGGTGGTTGAGCGGTGAGTAGATTCATCTTTCACATTGCTACCTGAGGAGCTCAGCAGCCAAACAATCCCTTATCTCAGAAACGCGGGGAAATATGTGTGAAAGTCGTTCAAGGGGTGTTTAAAGCACCTTGGCCGTTCTTCTGGGGTTATGACGGAATCTGGTGCAGATGCTGATTTAAGCCCTCTTATCCCCGGTCTAGCAGTTCAAACAGTGGAAACGCTTTTAATGAAAACACCCTTCCTCTGCTGCTCACATGCTGGACAGTTGAAACAGTCCTGCCAAATGCTTGTCTTTATCGGATAAATTGTGAGATTGAATATGACCTCTTTTGCACGGTGCCTAAGCTCGACAAAAAAAATGTGGCATGGGAACTTTTGGAAAAGACAGAGGTTAGTCTCTTTTTTCCCTGATAATGCACATTTGAGTGGATGTACTGTATTCGCCCTCATTAGGAGAAAATGGCTCGAGTTATCAGTTCACTTTGTTTATTCTGTTCAAACTGCCACTGAGAGTAGTTAAAAGCTTCATTTGAATGTTTCGAACTTTTCTCTAAAGGACACGTAAGGTTCCTTCTTTTTTCTCAGGCTCCCATTTTTTTAAGGGGTCTGTCAGTTGTTGGACCCTAAATGGAGGTAAAACTCAGTGCGGCAGCATGCAGAGAGCTCCTCAGTACCTCTGCTTCTCAATTCTACTCCACACCCTCTTCAGTTCCTTATAGCCCCTTAGGAAACCCATCAAAGTGTGTTGGTCCGCTGAGACTTGTGGGGTAACATGCACCCAGAGAGTGTATGTGTATTGTATCACCTGATGCGCAGGAGGATATTGACATGGTAATTGTGTCGACTCCAGTCAAGCGCTGGTGCCCACTGGGAACCGCCATTCATCCCCTCCCTCCCTTCCCTGTGCGGGTCTTGTAGAGTGATTGGTTGGTTGCTCAGGACATGGTGAACACAGCCCCAATATACGAGCAGATGCGGCTCGGCCTGCGCGCGTTCCCGACCCTCCTGGGACGCCAGATACTTATTTCAGTGCCTGCCAGGGGAGCGGGCTGATCAGAAGAGGCAAAGAGACGATAGAGAGGGTCTCAAAGATAGGAGGAGTAGAAGGAGCAAGTGATGAGCGCAGGGGATGGAACGGTCTCCGGTGGGTTGAAGCAGTTGAAACAAACAGGTCCCTGAATGAAGCCTTGTTTTTTGTCTCCCTAAAACTTGATTATGATTAAAGAGATGGCAGTGGGATTGAAAGAAGTTTGAGAGTTTGGTGCTGCAATGCTTTCGTACTGTTCAGCTTTTGTAGTCAATGAGTAAACAAAGATCTTTTTGTTTTCTCCTTCTCAAAGGTTAGGGTGAACAAAAACAACATTTGGAAAACAGTAAGAGGTGCAAAGGGAGTTTTTAAACCTGTTGGACTTCACAAGAGAAGTTGCAAAGTAGCACATGTGCTCTCCAAATGTGTTATCGAAACCTGCATTTTACATGACATAATAAGAGACAACTTCTAATTAAAAGGGAGTATGTAATGTAAAGGCATATTACATCAAAAAAGTGTGTATCAAAATGTTTGTGGTTTCAGTTTCCCTGCTGTTCCTCTTCTAAAAATGCCACCCCAAAATATGTGTACATTTTATTCAGTCCATCTTTAGAAAAATGCTGAAAATATTTTTGCTTGTTTTCTGTTTGAAAAACTTGTTGTTCATGCTCTTCTTCAGGGAGAAGGAGAAAGCAGAGATGAAGGACAGGAAAGTGTTGGAGATTCTTCAGTCCAAAGACTACACCATACAAGAGCTGGACCAGGTACAGTCGTAAGGACTCAAAACGGGGCTGTAATCGTTTGTGTTGGCCAAATACCTGTAAGACACATTCATCCACAAGTGTCACCGCGTTGACGAGCGGCGTTACTTGTGCAAAGTTGGTTGAAACGCACCCCATTGCATATTACGAATAGCAATTTGAGAAGGTCTGTTTGTTTGTGACTCAGTCCCTTTGGCTGCTTTTCTCCCACCTTCTTTTTTCGCTTCTTCCCCTGAGTAATATTTCTTGATGGTTTGATGGCTGATGATAACGACACCACTAATGTAATTTACTTCAAATCATCATCCCCTACACTAAAGCATCTGTCAGTCTCCTTCATTAGCGTCCCTCATCCAGAAATCGTGTTCAGTCCTAATGAGACTGGCTGTAATGGAGTCATCAGCTTGCCAGTACTTTTTGACATTACCCTCCTTAGCAGTCATAACAGAAGCACCTCTCGTGGGACCGCAACAGACGCGATTATCTCACTATTTGTTTTACTGCAAGATGTGTGTCTTTAGATAGAGGGCGGTAGAAGAGAGCACGCTGCCAACATAGTTCAACGTTTTCTCACAGGATACACATAAATATGAATTAAATATTCCCTCAAGCACAGATAATCCCAATGTGCTGTTGCTGAGGCTGCGCACGGCTGTGGCCTTCTCATGAAGATTTGTCATGGATGGGTCTAGGTGTTGCGGTTCAAGGTTCAAAAGCCAGGCTTATTGTTATGTGCAGTTGCGAGCTTGGAGCAGCACTGTCCAGCCAGAACAAACAATAGGAAATAAAACTGTAGCACAGAGAGACTTATTGGTTCAGATGTAAGGGTCACTAAGTAATGTGAAATGAAAGAAAAAAAGTGATACTGTGTAAGGAAAACTGTGCCTGCTCGGAATAATGCTCCAAGTTCGAACGCCCACAGATAATGACTTTGTATTCAGTCGTTAAGTAAATCAACAGTACTGCAAAAGTCAAGGAGTTACTCAGCTGTATGCTGATAAAGAAGTCTAGCTACAGTGGATATTAATTGAAGAATAACATGAGCAGTACCTTTATCACAATGGTAGCATTGCTCTGCCAAAACGTCTCTCAAAAGGGAGACTGTTGAAAACGTCTAAAACAGAACTTAATTTGAACTATTTGCAGACTTTGAAAGTGGAATTCTAAACTGATTTAATTACTGTTTTAACTGTCTAGGAATTTTGTTGTTTTGTTGCCTTTGAGGGAGTTATTTAACAGAGTGGGGCTGAAGTTCAGAGAGCCAACGGTGCTACACTACCACATTTTGCAGGACCTTAGAAAGGACAAACTCAGTGTTGTCATCAGAGAAATTCTCTGATATTCTCTGTGTCATCGAAGTCACACGTTCCCCTGCAGACTTTAGCAGTCCTACACGGTTATTGCAAACCACCAGTTGGGTAAGAAACATCTGTTATTGCTGCATTTTATTTGGTTTTTTAATAAACGGGGGTTGTATGAGCGGTCACACTTTCGTTTACAGGGAACAGTCATATTTCTGTAGGTAAGAAGAACCATGTAGTTCTTTTGAAGAGCTCATTAATAGCTGTGGGCTCTGTGCTGTGTCATCCAGGCCCTTTGACAGTCATCATCTCATCTCCAGTCTTTGAACCTTACCCACAGAGTGATTAATTGGTTTCCCTCATTTTTTGGAGATGTGATGGTCTGCTGAGTCCACATAGGATCTCACATTTTCTCAATATATCAACTCTCCCACTTTGATTTTTTTTTCTTATCTTCTATTTTTTTTCTTCCACCCCATTCTCCCTCTTCTACTTTTGTAACATAATTAGCTTTCATTTTTGAACTGTACAGGGAATTTTCAAAAGCTAATCTTTCTGTCCTAGACCTCTAACTTGGCGGACCTCCCTTTTTTTCCCTCCTCTATCAATTGAGCGCTACTGTGGCTCAAATTGTTCTTGCCTATCTCATTATCAACGTTTGAATTTTTTTTCCTGCGCTCTGGTATAAATCTCTATTTAAAGCCCCCCTTCGTTCTTAGCATGGAAAAAAAAACTAGAAGTACCAAAGAACGCTAAATCCACTATCTGGATATATCTGAGCGATTTCCCTCAACGTGGCAATTAATTGCATCCCAGGGCAGGGTGTTATTTGAGCGGAGGGTGTACCCGCAGAAGGCTGTGGATTACCAGCCAACGCCAAACCCCAACTGATGCAGTGTGAAGAAGCCAGGCTTCCCCAACCAAGGCCACAATGGCTGCCAAAAAACATGGAGTGAACATGCAACAATATCAAAGTGTGGTCAGTAAATACTTGGTGGACTGCATTGGTTCCTCTTTGCGGGTTTAGCCGTGTTTTAGACTCAATGTCGCGGTGTATGTGTCGAATGACCAACTAACAGAAATGCATTTACCCTCTTTAATCCATTTTCCTTTCTGGATTCCACACTTTTTGTCACACAAATCAAAGCATTCAATAACATACAAGCCTTTAGGATTGTGACAAAAGTTTCTCACACTCTCCTTATATTTTAAGTTTGATGTTTTATCAAGAACGAAGAAAAACATTTTTAGTTTGTGCATGCAAATATTTTTGGTTCCTTTTTTTAACATCAATGGAAATAATGTTGAACAGGAGTGGAGTGAACTGAAACTACTACCACTGTTTTAGTCATTGCTAAAATGGTACTCAATTACAGTTTAGATTACTGTTAATAGGGCACAATATTACAGTGGGGTTCTTTTAGCTTCATTTAATTCCGTTGCCTAAAGCAGATGTTGCATTCAATTTCTCTGGACAGAAAATGCCATTTTCTGACAAACAATAAGACAAAATATGCAATCATCACATGTAATCAGACAATTGCATTCAGTCACTTTCGGAAATGAGTTAAATTCCTTCCCATAAATAAATTAATGTGAAAGTAAAATCACCCTGAAATACTAAAAAGTGCAGTAATGTGTGTAAGTTTTTTATTCTCCTTCTGATCTAGTCTTGCAGGTTCTATTCATGTTATAATTAAACGTGTGAATGTGACATTGGACAGCGCTGATTTGAAAGTATAGTGCAGACACTTTTTTTTGTTCTGGCCTTTCTAAGGTCTAGATGCATAATTCAACTCGTGGTCCTTCTGTTTCTCTCTGTGTTGTGCGCTGCCCTTTTTTTGTGTGTGTGTGTGTGTGTGTGTGTGTGTGTGTGTGTGTGTGTGTGTGTGTGTGTGTGTGTGTGTGTGT
>JASSRZ010000074.1:8998430-9009651 GCA_032164315.1 Malacoctenus gilli
GTGACTGTGAATCTGGGTCAACATATGCAGGCCTCACCTCACAGCTTGTTGATGTAGTAAACTTTGACTGTGACATAGTTGGCTACCTTATTTCAAATTAAGATGCCCAGTAGAATCTTATATTGGCCTGACTCTGAGTGTCGTAGTTCAGAAAGGGGGGTGTTGGAGTTTGATTTGAGTTAACTCATTCTCATCATTTGACCCATCCTCCTCCTGCTCTCTTATGACCAACTCATACAAGGAGCAGTGGGCCAGTCTGGGAACCAACACCTGTTTGCTTATTCTTAAGTGCCGGGCCTCCACTGCCCACAATATGCCATATCTGCCCTTTATTCTTTCTCTTCTTTTCTGGTAGGCGTCTTGACACTTGGAGTCAGAAGGCCCCCCTCCAGGCTGTCAGGTGCCGAACAGGTTGATCGTCACTTCGAGCCAGAGGTGCTTCCAAAGTGCTTTGACTTATCACTTACAGTTCCAACTGAAAGTCAGTGGATGACAAGGCTAATGGTGCCGTCTCACAGCCGGTTTCTGTGTTCCTTGCCTCACTCAGTCACCCTGTGAGGCAGAGAGGTTGGATCTGTCAGGTCATGATTAAAGAAAGGGCACAGCTGGGGTGCATAAGCCCCCCCCCCCCCCATCTCCATCCTCCAACGTCCTCAACAGCTAGATGTCTCCCCCCCTTTCCATGTGTAGAGGAAAAAGCAGAGCAGAGTACACAGGATGCGCTCCCTGTTTCCAGCAGTGCAGTGCACTTGCATTGTTTGGGCTGTTTCGGCCTCCTGCCTTCACACCCCCCCCTCCCGAGATGTGAGGAAGGGTGTAGTCCTTTTGTCTCCATGGGATATGGATTCCTGACCGTGGGGGGAACAAAGAGAAAAATCACAAATGCACAACAGGCAGACGCCCGGGTGGAGGGATCAGTGGAGGAAACATTGCAGACAGCCCGGTGTTGCGCAGGTGTTCCCCCCGACATGCAGAGCGGGTGAGGATCTGTAAGGGCTGCAAGTATCTGCGGGAGGAAACTGTCTGAAGGGTGGATTTGGTCTCGTTTCAGTTCACAAGTGAGACCTGCGGTGCTTTCAACAGGTTTGTGTGGCCTGAGATGGCCGAGAAGGCGCAAAAAAAAAATCCCTTGTATCTCCACCGCTTTCACCTCTTCTCAGCACAACAGACAGACCCAGGATCAGCATTCGAAGCGATGTAACGGTCGGCTCACTCTTCGTTCGGAAGTGCGAGACAGAAGTGCTGCTTGTTTACATCTCCCGTGAGGATTCAGCCAAGCCCAACGCGCTTCCTCTTCACAGCTCCCACGCCGAGTAGTACGCGCCGGTGGCGGCGACGTTCTTTCTCTCGCACCTTCCTCGTGTTGCTTGTAAACACGGCTTTTCTCAGAGGCGCCAATCAGCAGCTCCTGTTTGCGGTAAATGCTGCAATTTGCATCTGCTATTCCTGAACTCGCGGTCAGTGGCGGTTGCGCAACGGACATTTCCTCTACGGCACGCCGGGTCACGGCCGAGGCGGACGCGCACCGAGAGGTTGATCATGTGTTTATTTTTAGGGCTTGACAAGAAAACAAAAAAGTTTGGGCAGCTTCTCGTGTTGCTCAATCAGCTGAGCGGCCCCTGTGACTGAAGTCATGTGACTGTGTGTCTGAGGTGTCCAGTGACCTGTTGTGGGCAAAGCGAAGCCACAATCTCGGAAATTGCTCAAACCAAACCAATCAACTGATCGCGAAAGAAAAAAAGTAAGTACTAATGCTAATGCTGAAGCTTTATCATCTTCTCTACTTCTCGATGATTCCAATGTTCATCCTGAACAGCTGACGACAATCCAATCTATGTGTGATGGTCGGTCAGAAGAGTCAACAGCCGCGGCGCTGGACAAGGCGTATGAGTGATGGTCCTCAGCTGCTGGCCCTTTCCAGGGACGAAGGCCGGCCTTCGCTAAAAATACGGCCTGTAATCGAACCGCAGCCTCCCGAGGCGTCTTGCGCCTCCGCCGCCGCCTCTAATTCAGGAGCTCATCCCGGCGCTTTGTGATTGCACTGCAACGCTCTGGCCCGTCTCCTGCCTCGCAACCCCCTCCTCCATCCCTCTCCCTCCCGGGCTGTGATTGATGTCGGTCACGGGCAGGCAGGAAGTGCGTGTGATCGTCTATCTATGTGTGTGTGTCTGCCTGTTGGTACACGCGTGCTCTACGGTCTGAGAGATACGATCTGGTAAGTGGAGAGGAGACATTGAGAGTGAGGAGCTCATGCATTTGTTTTGCCTTTCCTAAAAATAGAACAGCGGGCCAGACAGCCGGATTCTGTGAATAGAAGTATGAAATACTATGCGGCTGTTTATGTTCATTCTTCTGCCTGTTCAAATATATGGAACAGGACGAAGCACTGAAAGCTGCGTCCACTCCAGTTTATCTGCCGGGAACACGCGCAACTTCCTGCTTTGAACATGTGCGGTATGCCGTCCGAGCCTCCCACCTCCAAACTTAGCCATGTACAGAAATAGGCGGTTGATATTAAATGTCACGCACACGGGAAATAAGGTCAGCCGCTTGCTAATGAACTCCCGGGCAGCCCGGTCTTCAGGTATCTGCCGGCGCCGACGCACTCCGGAGCAGCCTTAATAAAGCCGGCACGCCACAGGAACACAATACACGCCCTTCACCAAATGTCCTGCAGAGACGAAGTTTTGCAGGTCTCTGGAATAGACCCAGAACGTTCTCTCGTCGACGCCGGAAAGTAGAGTGAAAGGGTTGTTGTTGTTGTTGGGTTGTGACAGAAATCCATCCATACAGGCCACAGCTTCTGTGAAGGACAGACGAAAAGAAAGGTTTGATGTGAGCAGAATCAAAATAATCACACAAGGATCACACAATATAATCACATAATCACACTATATATATATATATATATATATATATATATATATATGTGTGTGTGTGTGTGTGTGTGTGTGGGGGGTAACGTCTGAACTCTGAATGTAGGTAATGTCTTAGGTAATGTTCAATAAACTAATTCCATTGGTGTGGAATAGAAAGGGTCCTAAATGTAAGACTTCAGTGAATGAGTGACGTCCTACGAACCTTCTGCATGCTCCATCTTTGAGACCGTCCTCCGTGTTCCCCTCATTTGTCTGCAGATTCAGGCGAAACGCTGCATCCCACAAATGCATACTCCCTTCCAAACATGGCGACCGCTTGAAGACGAAAACAACAAGGCTTTTCAACAGTGACAAGCTTTATAGTCAGGTGTCACCATCAGATGAGCTCCACAGAGACGTCAGCAGGTGTCTATGGACACCTTGATGTCACTCTATGTTTCACAGTGGGTGAACGCACCCACGCTCATGAGCGATACACGAATACACTGAACACACCTGAACTGAAGTGATTAAAAAGTCATTGGTCACTGTAATTGTATACCTAGTTTTTGTTAGCTAGCAGAACACTGGTTAAAGGGAAGAAGGCAGAGATGATCTGTGGATTTCGTCATTGTTTGACCTTTGATGACTGAAGGTAACCTTTCCATCCGTGAAACCAGCAGCTGCTGTCTGACAGGAGAAACATCCCGGTGATTGATGAGTGGAGCATCAGGTTGGACCGTGTGCGAGGTGCATCCATCAACGATCATCCATCCCAGGAGGCTGAGGTTTTATTCCATCTCACCTCCTCCTCCTCCTCCTCCTCCTCCTCCTCCTCCCCAACACCAGCCAGCACAGGCAGGGTGCGGTGTCTCTAATGCAACACCTTCAGCGGGAGTACAACATGTATGAGGTAATTGTTGTTTGGTCATGTGAGCTGCTGCAGCAGCTGTCAAATGTGATGAGAGCAGGAGGGATCCTCCAGGCCCCGCCTCCTCTCGCAGCCGATTGGACGGCTCCTGGCCGACTAGGGACCATCGAACAAGAGAGGAGGCTGTGGAGGGGACATGAAACTACACAAGAGGGACGTAAAGAATCTTTATTGTGACGTGTGTGATGTTCACAGTGAAACACTAGAAATGTAGAGAAAATTATGACTACTTTCAAATCACCGTCATGTCACAGTGTTGTGCTTCAGCAGCCACTTAGTCAAGGTTCCTATTTTTCCCTCCACCAAGGAGTTGAACATTCAGGTCAAACACCGAATAAAGTTTATCTAATCTTGTTGGCCGGCTTGCTTGGATAAAAGATGAGACTTCTTCTCACTCCTATAATTTATGATTATCCCTGGATTCATGTCAGACCCCCCTCGGAGCCCCCCCCCCCCCTGCCTTTGACGACTTTTGGCCTCCGGAGGGCAAACAGCTTATGAAAGATGGACTGAATGACTTGCACATGTGCCTGCGTGTGCTCCGTCCCCGTGGCTCTGCCAAAGAAACGATGATAGTGGCAGTTCTGAGCGCTTTGATTCATGGAGGCGGGCCACACCTGGCCACCTGCATCACAGAGGTCAACCCCCCCCCCCACACACACACACACACATCCTCCTGTGGCGTCTCCATCTGCAGTGACTTGCTTCCATCTTCCATCTTCCACCTCTCACACACACACATGCGCGCGCGCACACACACACGTACGCACGCACACACACACACACACACACACACACACACACACACACACACACACACACACACACACACACACACACACACTCTCCAAAGTGAACCTCCTCCCTTCAGTTTCTGTGGACTGCTACTCCAGCTTGCTTTATTCCTCTGACAGCATGTTTGTTTGTGTGTGCATATGTGTGTACCAAGGAAGACTATGTTTATGTTTTACTCAAGGTGAGGGGGGATTGGAATGAACAGAGACAATTCCATTATTGGCATTCACTCAGTGTTTCTACAGCTGTTAATTGCTGCATGCATGTGTGCCTGTCTTTATAAGTGAAGAGTTCTCAAGTTTTCACCCCAATGCTTCTTTGCACACGTCTCCTTAGGGCGCACCTGTGCAGCGGTCCAGGTCTTTGTCCCCAGCCAGCAGTGTTGGGCTTGAAAGCGGGAGGAGAAACGAGGTAGATCAGAGGATTCAAGACCTTGAGGAGCTGCTGCAGTTGAAGGTAATTACTAGCTAATGTATACAAATACACATGATATCTGTGTCTTTTCGCCCTCATCACTTAGGCTGAAATTTCCCGGACTGCCCTCCGGTGGTTCTGCTCACATCTTTCTTGTAGCGGTTTTGGTGGTGTCTATTGATGGCTGTAACTCCTTTGAAGTGCTGTCTTGGTGCGTGGTGCCACAGGGCTCTGTCCTAGGACGAATTTTATACTCTTTTCATCAACTTCTTTTGGGGCCTTGCAGCAAGATATTTTCTTCCCTCGCTATGCATACAACTTACAGCTGTACTTGTCATCTTCTCAGCATTGCTGCCAACAGAAATCTTCATTACAAGGACAGAGCAAACTTCCGGCTACCTCCTGCATACACTTGGCATACTAATTCAGCATATGGGCTCCACTGTCAAGAATCTCCATTGTTGAAAATGTGGTTCCATCACTACTTTTCCTCGACTACATTTCAGCTGCAATTACAGTGTCACTTTTAATACGATAACCTGATATTGATTTTAGGCTTCACAGTATTCTGTTTTAAGTTGTTTTGTTTTGACTCTGTTTGGATCGAAGTTTTATCTTTGCTTTTATATCTCCTTTTTTTCCAGAATTTTTGTTTTGTTTCGCATTGTTATTCACAGTTTATTTGATTAGGTATTCTTTCTAAGGGTTGTTTTAAGGGAGCTTCATTACTGCATTTCATGTTATAATGCACTGAACATATTTTTCTATTCATCTATTCAGTCGCTATTATAGTCCCCTTTACTCTTTATATTTTAATTCTAATTCTCCACTTTCTTTTGACTCAAATTATTGTTTCTGCCATTTTTGACTTCAAGTTTTGTCTCTGCCATCTTCACAGTCCCAGCAGCAAAATAATAGAGTGGTATTATGTGAACAGTGGTCTTCATCCAATGGTGTGTTCTACCAGACAGGCCTAATGGAGCCGCTTGTTGCTGTGGCCACTATCGTATATATATGATTGGTGCTATCAGCCGCTGAGGTTCTGGAGGGGGTCGGCGGCACTGTAACAGTCGTGGTTTCTAGAGTGTTCAGCTGCACTGCTGCCACCGCCACTTCCTCCATGACCTTCTTGCACGGTGTTTTTCAGACACACATACGTACGGTGTATGTGTGCACACACACAAAACAGAGTCTGCGTAGGCAGTGAAGCAGCGGGAGACAAGCTGCTCTCGTGAAAGTGGATGCAGCAGGTTTTTTTTTCTTTTTTAAACGAATCAGCTTTATTGGTCTTTTAACCTTCACGTGCTCTCTTATGTTCTTCTCACACTCTTTTTCACTCCCTTGTTTTTTGTCTTTCTCTTTTAAATTGAGAGAAACAAAAAAAAACAGAATCGGTTTTCACCTCGAACTCTTCTTTTTTTTTTAAGGGCTCAAAATTTGACTTTCTCAGTTTTATTTCATGCCACCAGAGTATAATTTTCCCTTTTTATATTTAGAGTTCCCCTCAAAGCCGTCCTCCGTCGTGCCTCTCTTTATCCTCTTTCTTTGAGGCTGACCAGTGTTTGAGTGATTACGCAAAGGTCATCTCCCTTTGAACACAATCCCAGGAACACATTAGGCATCATTTCCTTGTCAGATCTGAAGTGTCTGAATTACATCACTGGCAGACACCTCGACGGTAATGCTCAACATAGATTCAGACAACACGCATGACTGTCTAAGTTAATGGTGCCATTTACTTGTCTGGGAGTGGAGGGGCATTTAGCAAAGGTATGCACGGGGAAAACGTGACCACAGTAATGAGGGCATTAGTTCAGAGCACAATTTACCGGTTTTGTCCTTTGCTTGGTTCTGTTAGTGAGCAGCATGCCCTCCATCGGCTGTGCTCAAGACTTTACCTCCAGCAGCTCACATTACAGCACATCACTCTGAGCATCTATTGTTTTCGAGCTGATCCCATCCAGCTCTTTCCGATAGAATGCCTTTCAAAAGGGGTACAGCAGCCATAGCATTGACATGTTGACCTTAGCAGCTAACAGCAGACAAACAAACAATTCTCTCCATAATGACCTCCTTTTGTCTTCTGCACACTTTGAAGTAAAAAGAAGTTGCTGCTCTGTAATTATTTTTCAGCTTGAAAACGTCCAAAGATGTGTATGCTGGCTGAGTAAGGGTGTGTATTGATCGGCGGGCAAGGGTCTGTGGCCTGATGACCAGAGCTGGGCCGCCCAGGGGAAGCTCTATAAGGAGCATGGGAAGCCATGATGTGGCTAATGCCCTGCCACTTGCTCCATCTCACCCCCACCACCCCACCATCAGTCAGCCACAGCACTTCTGTGTCTTCCCTCAGCTCCTAGTTCCACCAGTTAACACTGCTCTGGTCTGGCCCCTTTCATTAAAGCCTTGTTTTTGAGAGGTTGGGGGCAGCTGGAAGGGGTCGAGGATGTCTTGCAGATGTCCTTTGTGAATAATCCGCACTAGGGAAAATCCATACTTGTCACATTGGCGGTGTAGATGTGCATAGCTTGCGTGTGTGTGTGAGTGTGTGCGCACACCCGTAGTGTGTCCAGCGCATGTTTGTGTGCGCTCTCCGTTCTCTTTGTCCTTGTTAATAATAACAGGGCTGAGGGCTCACATTTCCCTCTCTGCAGGGTAGCCGTGTCATATCAGCAGTAAACAAGCTCCTTCCCTTCAGAAAGCGCTCGACAACTCTCCCTAGCCCTGGCCACTCAAGCAGAAACCTGTCCTGCACTCCTCCTTTCACTTTTCCTTTTGCTCTGTTCTCTCTCTCCTCTTAATTTCTCTGTTCTGCCTCTCTCTTTCCTTCACTTTCATGAGCTGACTTTCTCCCTTTCCGTACTCTCGTTCCACCTCTGTTTGTCCTGCCTGTTGAAAGTGTTTTCTCCATCGCCCTCGCTGTTAAGGTCAATGTGATGGAGAGGAGGGGGCGCCCCTGACAAGAAAAATCTATATGTTGCCTTCCCTTACTCCTACTTTAAAGCAGGAGCCCAATCTGGCTGTGTTTTAATAGCTGTCAACAAAAGTGTCAGCAAC
This sequence comes from Malacoctenus gilli, assembly GCA_032164315.1. Lineage (NCBI taxonomy): Eukaryota > Metazoa > Chordata > Actinopteri > Blenniiformes > Labrisomidae > Malacoctenus > Malacoctenus gilli. The sequence continues at coordinate 9,006,483 of JASSRZ010000074.1, forward strand.
AGACCACCACAACCTCCACATCACAACACAGGCCGGTCATCAGTTGGTAGCTCCAGTTAGTGAGTTTCTTCGCTGGTTTAAAAAGTGGGTGTCTGCATGTGCGAGAGACTGACTTGTCATGTAAATGATGCTATTGATGCCTCAGGAGCAATGGAGGAGCTGCCGCATATGGAGGGAGCGAATAGAGAGGAATGACGTTAACTTTTATGTTCAGTGTGGCAACGTTTGATTTGACTTTTTGAAAAGAAATGATGGAGCACTGTTCTTCACAGATGGAGGAGAATGAAGAGCTGCGAAAGGCTCACAACAGACGCCGGGAACGCCTTTGCTTGATCCACTCCAACTACAAGGCGGTCAAAGAACAACTGAAAGAAATGGAAAAATCCAGTGGAATGTGAGTACGTTTGGTGTCACACATCCTTCAAGAGATCTAGTGAATACGTATTAGGATCCTAACATATATCTCAGCCTCTTTGCTTTACACAAGGCAGAAAACATGACACCTGTGCACACACTTGCTTACGAGTTGAACTTGTAGCTTCACGACGTAAGAGCGAATGAGAGAAATTTAGAAGTACATACCTCAACTTGTCTAATGTTGAAGTTGATCTGAAGCACTAGAATGCTCCAAAACTACTCACAAATAGTCTTATGGCCCCACTGCTCACCACATGTTGTCTTACAAGACCTGAGTGCTGGATTTGGGAAAGTGGGAGAAATTCCTTCCTTTGCCTTTGAGAAGCTCAGAGGTTTTAAGCCTGGGCAATTTGGGCCGTTTTGTGCCAAAGTGTATGTGCGCTTCTGCGTCTCCTCTCCCCCAGCGTTCATTAAGATGTGAGAGCCAGCGGCTGGAGGTGTCTGGTCCTAGGGGTGCAAGGTGTTTGAGAAGGCCTGTGGAGGGTGGAGGAAAAAGAAAGCCATTTACTGCTTCAACCTGTTATCTTCACCAGAAACCACAGGATTTTTTTTGCACAAGGCGGAAAATGTGCTGGAAAATGTCATTAACATACTGTTCTCTCTATTGTCTCCCTGAGTCTTTTCCCACTTTTTCTGTCTCTTCCTCCCACCAAACATCACGGAGGCCTTTTAAAGTCTAGCTAAAGGTGCATATGTTTGGTGGCCGTGCGGGAGCAAAGTGTTGACCCCGTCAGCTGTTTTCTCTCTGGGTTAATTAAAGAAAACAGCAGTGCAATGTGAGCCCGTGTGAAAGTGGAGTGAGTGAGAGAGCGCGCTCAGCCCTGGGCTCGACTGGGCTCATGTTAGCTCAGCGCGGCTCAACAGCATGTGTCTGAGACAGTGGGAACAAAGACAGAGATGTAGAGACAGAACTTCAACACCAGTTGTGCTGCTGTTATACATTTTAGCGAGTTATCAAACAAGTGTTATCCCTGGCAAAACTGTATGTTGTGCAAAGAAGTCGATGTAAAACTCTCACTTATTCAGGAGATATGTTTGCGGCTTTAATTAATGAAGGGCTTCAGTTTCAGAGAGTCACTGTTCCCGTGTTTGTATTTTGTGACTGATTTGACGTGCAATGGATGCAATAGGCAATTTTGCCCTTTTCAGTAAGCGCCCTCTGTGGCACCAGTCAGTCACTCAATGTTATGATCTTGGCATTCATTTGGCATTAAGCCACATCCTCAAATAGCTGTTGAACCCACTGGGGTAATGCCAGTCTGAGTGAGAAGACAATAGAAAATTACTTAAATACTCCCATTAGTGCTTGAAAATCAGCTCCCTAACAAGTCAGTGGGGAGAGGCGTCGAGTCTCATTGCATTTTGTGCTTGTTATGGATCTCCCAGTAGCTTCCATGCTGTGTTGTTGCTTTTTTGGTAAGATGTGGGGGGTCTGTTTTGTTCCCTTTTTCTTGTGCAGGGTCAGAAAGTTAAGACACTGTTTGCCCCTCCTGGCCTGCCTCACATACACACCTATAGACAGGTGTATGTGGTGTGTATATGAATCTGTATATTGTAAATGTTTGTGTTATCCTCCATTTAGTACATCAGATTTTGCACAGCTGCTGAAGGATGTCAACAACCTGTGTGATAACCAGTCCCACCCAGGATTAAACTACCAGCCAATCACAAAGTAGACAAAGGGGCTCCCTGACTCATCAGTATGCATCCAGCGTGCAGTTGGCCAGTCCCAGTGAAACCACACTGCCATTCACCATTACTGTACCACCATATTTTCCCAAAATGGCATGAAGGAGAGGGGGAAAAAGCCAACTTCTTATTTATATTAGAGAAGGGAAAAAGTTTTTTAATCAGACTGGGGATGATGGGGGTGAGCAAATAAAATTAAAGGTTATTAAAGCATCCGTACTCTGATCAAAGTTGCGCCCATAAACAGATTCCCCCTGATTCAGAGCAATTAGCCGCAGCAGCGTGGAAAAGTTCTCTCTATTTCCTCCTGCTTAATAATGGAAACTAGGATACCATAGGGGAGGATGCACTGAGGCCTGAAGAAGATAGCTCTCTCATGGCTCTGTATTCAACAGCTTTTAGGCCCACTGTAAACAAATTAAAATGTATAAAGCTTTACCATGACTTAATAAAGCTTCATACACCTTTCTTAAGGAATGCAACTAAAGAACTGCAGACCTGAAAATCATGCAGAGAAAAATAAAACGGAGTATTGGAGAAACAGGCTTTTTTCCCCCTTTTTTTAACAGCACCAGCATCCTCTGATACAGATAAGGCTGCATTCGCTGTGTGCTCGCAGTAGAGTAACTATATCAGTCTCGATGACTATACAGTACTGTGAGATCATCTGTAAAACAGCTTTACACTCTGGGAAACGAACACCAGTCCAAAGATAGTGCACACATACAGTCACACGCATTTACTACTGAGAACTACAAGGGCTTCAAATTGCTCACAGGGGCATTAGCAGTATTAAATGAAAACATTTGCCATTCCTCAGTAGCCTCTAACTCCCAAGCACAAGGGTTTAACTAGTATTAGCGTAGCGTGGCAGCGTCTACATAGCCAATAATGACCATGGAAAAGGAGCCCTCCGCCGTAGCAGTGACCCTCACAATCCATTTCTACACTTCTACCACATTGATTGAGTGGAAATGAGAAACTGTTGTGCTTTTGTGTGTGTGTGTGTGTGTGTGTGTGTGTGTGTGTGTGTGTGTGTGTGTGTGTGTGTGTGTGTGTGTGT
>JASSRZ010000074.1:9009751-9024463 GCA_032164315.1 Malacoctenus gilli
GAGAGAGAGAGAGAGAGAGAGAGAGAGAGAGAGAGAGAGAGAGAGAGAGAGAGAGAGAGAGAGAGAGAGAGAGAGGTATTCTCTTTTCATCTGCTACCTTTGCAGTCTGTGGATTTCTTGGTAAAACCTGTTTTAGTTTGCAAATGAAAGGCTAATTGGAATTGAATGTGTTGGCCTCATGCTGATTGATGAGTTGGATGTGTGCTGGGATGCAGTTGGAGGCGGTAGGGATGTGTGTGTATGTGGGAGAAAAAGAGAGATTTGAAGACAAGTTCAATGGAGGTGGTGGCCACTGTGCACAAAGTGTCATTAAGTATTCATAAGCGAGGTGTAGACATTTGAATGACCTCGTTTGCAAGTGTGTTTTTGCCATTATTTACATTTGCATGGCACACAGGGAATGCTCCACTGCCCTGCCACATGGGCAGTGCCCTGGGCTTTAACAAACATACGTGTGTACATGATTTGCCACTGAAATGTCAAATTCAAGGCTGCTCATTTGAATACTGCTAAAGATGGCGGAATAACAAAAACAGAGTGAGACTAAGGGGCATTGTTACCCCATGTGAATTCGCTAGAGGCAGCAAGGTGATGTACAGTGCTAACCATTTTCCCTTGTTAGTATGTTTTTGCTTTCCACGTATATGTGCCAAGTGAGGCTGTTTGTTCAATTTATATGTCTACTTTCGCTTGCTTCTACGTCTGTACTTTCTCACACTCACATGTTGTGTGTGCGTGTGTTTGTGTGTCCAGGCCAGGTGGAAAGACACAACGCGCTGCATCGTGGCAGCTCCGGCAAGAGAACAGCGATGCTGTGTGGAACGAACTGACCTATTTGAAAAAGCTCAACAGAAAACTCTCCGTCGAAAAGTAAGTCCCTTTATGTCATCCTCACCTGCCTGAAAAAGCGCCACCCACACATGGTTTCTTCCTCTCTAATGCCTACACATGTAATGTCCCCTCGTGTTTGTGGTAGGTAAAACTCAAACTTGCCCTGCTCAGCTTCACAGCATCCACCTAGCTCTCCACATCATTACCAGCCAGCAGGGGCAAAAGCAGGATCATTAGACTCAGCTCATTTGTGAAGTTGGCTGCCCAATGATTCATGCATAAATATGCAGGAAGTAAATTCTTACCATCAGTTTCTCAAGCTGAGTGTTTGTAAAATAACAGCATTTAATGAAACCAAGTCTTAGGCCTTAATTTATATTTGGTGCAAAGTGTGGAGGGTGAGCAGCTTGTGATAATACACTTTTCATTGTCCCATTTCGTGATCACACTCATAAACCTCCATGTAAACGCACATGGCCGTTTCTCTCAACAGAAGAGGTCAAGTGCAAAAAAATACTGCTACTTTGAGGAAAAGTAATTGACTCAAGAAATGTCAACTTAAGATTGTTATCTTTTTATCTTAAGGATGCATCAGACAATGCACCCATATGGTTATTAGAGATTCTCCGTGTTTGTTGTCGACACTCAAGGTTATTGCTAAGACGATGTGGGAAGATGAAGGTGTTTTTGTTGCTTACAGCTATTTGTAGAAATCTCTCCTTTGGGCTGTTTTTAACGCACCTACTGCAGCAGGGGCAGAAGTACAGCTCTGCCCATGGCACCAGTAACTTCATTATTAAGCAATAATCATGACAGGACACGATCGGTCAGGATCAAAAAACATTGTGTGCTTTTTCTCCACTTGTTTTTTGCAGTAGCTCTCTTGAACCCCAGCTCCCGTTTTCAATATTTCAATGACAAACCAACTGCTTTCCAAGCATCGAGTCAAAGTATCACGCATAGCTCTCTGGAACTGAATAGGGATACAATTTGGTATTTTCAAGACTACTTCGAAAGTGCGCATGATGTTGTTGACAATAAATAAAGCAACTTTAAAACACTCAAAAGTAATGGCAGGTTCTCAGAGTGCACTGAAGTTCTTTGAATAACCTCCTCAGTCTCAGCACTGTATTTGTTGAGCTTTTTTAAGAGGCCACCTTCTAGTGAGATGTCACCATCGCAGTTTGTCCTCGCGAGAAGACAAGTGCACATACTTTTTTTTTGTTGAAGATTTCTATACTTCAATTTCTTTCTGACCATCTTTGCTCCAGCTTTTGTCTTCAGTCTGTCTCTGGACGGGGTGCAGCCATAGTATTGTTTGATCTGGAGAAGCCCCAGTAACCGTACCACTAACACTGACCCTCCCTGATGCTACACAAAGCTTGGCCTAAAGCCACAGTCTACTTCTTTCTCCCCAGCCTTCACCTCTCTTCACCTCTTCCCTTCTCTATCATGTGCCTCTGTACCGTCCTCTTCCCCTCTTCCTACTTGTCTTCCCAGTTGCCTCCCTCCGGCCCTCTGTGATGCTGCAGCAGGCTGAGGCCAGAATTCTGGTACTTGCCTCCCCTCTGCTGCTTTCCCCTCTGTTCACCCCCTGCCCTGTCCTCCTAATCCCAGCTGAGCTCATTATGATATAGCCCGGCTGCCTCTCTCCAAGCCTGAGCTGTCCGAGCTAATTACAGGCCAGAAGCCCCAGCGCCGCCGATGCTGCCTGTTAAGGGATGTCCGTCCGCCTGCCTGCCTGGCCACGACTAAAACTGAGCAGCAGCAATCACCGGATGGTCCGGGGGCGGGGCATACGGGGCCGAACAGACTTCAACCAGCACGTAGGGTCCTTGGACCTGATCTGCAAAGAAAACCATGAGGGATAGAGAGTGGCTCGTCTCTGTCTTAGTTTTGTGACCAGAGTGTCCTTTCAATTTTGGGGTGATCCTCTTCATGTGCCCCTCACCACATCCACCTTATCTACTCCATTGCTGACCCTGTGACCCTTTGTGAACCAGGTGGCTGGTGCACAGTGCATTTGGCAGAGATTTTTTAGAGCTGTTTTGTAACAAAAAGTTAGTCACTGTACAATAATGTCTCAGTTCAATTCGTTGTTGACTTTAGATGAGTAACCCCACATCACTCTGGTGAATCTCAGCTCAACGAACCAGCTTTACTTTCTTTTTGGAGAAAAATGCAAATTTCTGTGAGCTGAAACTGTAAAATTGTCTCTATTTAAATGCAACAAGAGTGAGAGTTTCTATAAGCAAGCATTAGCTGCAGGGAAACACTTGGGGCAGGCAGTTAAGCCTGTTGTTCCATTGACCGTACTGTAATGATAGTGCTTGTGAAGGTTATGTTAGATAAGTGTTAGCAATGGTCCACTAATGGCTAATTAACTCGTGGCAGTTGAAAATTTTAGGGCCAAATAAAGGCCCCATATAAAGCTTTAATAACTAGTGGCGGGCTTTCGAGCGGGGTGTCTCTTTAAACTCCATTTGTCCCTCATTTGCTTTCCTCATTGTCATGATATCATATACAGATGCTTCCTCTCACCTCTCAAAAACAGCCCTTGTAAAACACTGTCTGGAGACCTCAAATGGCCATTTCCCACAATGAATATTGCTGTGATATATCCTGCACAGTGGGTCCCCACAGTGTTAAGAGAAGGTTATCAAACCCGCCCCACCCCCTGTATCTTTGCTCTTGGACGAGCGGTTGGGAAGGAAGGTGAAAGTGGTCTGATGCTTTGCTTTCGTTATGTATGTGTATGTTCCCTGTGGCCCAATTTAACCACTTAAAGATACATAAAGAAACTAATGACAATTCACTGACAGCTTTTGACTTAAACTTGTATGTTTTTTCTACAGCATGAATTACTCTACATTACTAATGTGTGCTTATCTTGCAATAGAAAATACAGAAACACTTTGTAACATATTAACATTTGTTTAAAGGAAATTGATTTTACACTTTTAGTAGCATCACTTGTGGTTTTTTTGGACACTACTTGTTTTCGAACTCTCATTCCTGAAACCAGCTGAAAATCATGCGGTTTGTAGCGAACAACACTTCGGTGTGATCAGAACAAACTCTTGTGGGACTTGTCTGTTTGTGCTGTTCAGCACAGAGATGCTGGACATCTGATCCCTGGTGGGATTCGAACCAACATAGACCAAACTTGTCATGGTGCAAGCTGGGTATGACAGGGACTTCTAAACAAACGCTGTTGTTGTCCACAATCCAATAATCCGGTTGGAAAAATGGACCAAGGAAGTAAACACTGAGTGAACTCAGTATGAGTCATATCCTGTGTTTCATGGTTATATAGACAATGATCAACTCCTAACAGCTCGCAGAACATTCGAACAATTTCAGCAAGATTTAATTTCTGTTTTGATTTTGTCTCTAATCAAAAACACCAACATTAAAATATAATCTCAGCACACCACTTTGTTTTGAAAGTTTTAGGTGAGAATTGGCTCTCCTTCTGGTTTATTAAGGAAAATGCCAATTTTTAAAGCATTTTTACCCAAACTCAATTATTTAAAAAATCTTCTTGTTCCATCTAAACAGCAAAGTGAAAATTGTACAAAATACTTTCCGTAATCATGATCTGACCGATTCTTGTTTCGTGCGCTGTTTCTACTTTTGACTTTTACAATATTTCTTTCCCTTTTTTTGAACTTTAAAGGTAAAAAGGTACACATAAACGGAATCATTGACACCAATAACAATTTCCCTCTGCTTCTGGTACATTGCTAAGAAGTGTGTCTGAGCAGATTTAGCTGGAAAATATGCAGTGGTATAATTTTATCCGCCTCATTATGCATGTGTCTGCGGCACTACATGTCCATGCTTGTTAATTGTTGGTAAAGGTCTTTTGGTAAAAAGAGGCAGGAATTATTTAGGCTCCATAAACAGAATAAACACATACAGTGCACCCTCAGACTTGAGATGCTACACTCAGACGACATCAAAGCATAAATTAGCCAGCGATTACTGGGGAAAAAGCCTTTGAGATCATTTGCACTGCTCCTCAGTCGAGAGTGACCATTACGGACGTGAACCTCCCCAATAAGTGACGTTGACTCTCATTAAGTTTAATAAAGTTTACCCTGATGTTGCTCATATTCCTCGATTCCTCTTCGTTTCATCTTGATTTGCTAAAAGGTATTAGAAGTAATGAGAGCCTTTTGCCCCCCGGCCCGGGTTTAGTCGGAGGAGGGACAAATTTGTGCACACACAAACACCAAATGTTTAATGCATGTTTCAAAATCAGACGACTAAAGTTTCTCCTCCGTTAATTATTTGGTAAATCAGTTGTTGTGTTGACAAAAACCACATTCATCTTTTACACAGCCTGTCTTATTATCTGACTGTAATTGACGGATACATGCAACCTTACATAAGTGTCCTGTTTTGTCCTACAAATAATTAAAAAAAAATCAATATTACAACATTGTTTTACTTCAAATTTAGACACCTTACAGCATCAACAAGCCTCTTAAATAGTGAATACAGCAGACAACCCTGGCTGTGGCCACGAGTGGCAATAACCGAGTCCCAATTTGCTTCTCATATTACTGGCTTTTGGCTGAAGAAGCTCACTCACCTCTGCTGTGGCTCCTGTTGCTGCATTGCCCACAGCTAAAACATATCATTGACGAATGCGAACACCAGCAGTCACCATTTCTGCTGAGTGGCTTATCCAACCCAACTCCCTTCTTGAGCGAACAGCTTTGTAATCCGGCTTGAACCGTCAGGGACACCCCCCCCCCAACACACACCCCAAAACAAGATCCTTTCCCTGGTTGTAAAAACGCCAGTGGTGTTTTCACTTTCTCACCCTGTGCCCCCCTCTTACTGTTTTTTTTTCTCTGTGCCGAGCACAAAACCAGCAGCGAGCTGGCACAATGGTCGTTGATGATGTTGTGTTGTACACCCTTGTGGATGAAGGCTGGCAGTTTGTGCTCTAAGCTGTGCTAGCCGCAGCACAGGTAGAGACTAGATCAAATGACACAGAGTGGATAGCTCTGGGCTGAAGTTCTAGCGCTGCATGAGAGAGAAAATGTTTTTTAAAACAGGGCCAAAAGAGCGGCGTGAGACACAGACTTACATTGTGGACCGCATCATTACCAAACATAACGCCTGTCTGTTGCCTTTAGTTTAGTTTCTACCGAGAAAGTTCTTTTGCTTTTATGCCTGCTGTGTGTTATGCTACCTCAGGTGAAGCGGTAAGTTGAGAGGGAATTGAAAATTGTACGGCGAGCTTCATCTGCCTTATAAACCAGATAAAAAAAATAAATAACTTGAAGTTCTCTGTAGGAGGTATAGCTGTAGAGACCATCTTCTCCTCTGTGATATGTAGGATATGACAGGAAAACATGGTTTCATTTTTGATAAAAACGCAGGTTACTGGAGGTTGTTTGACATAAGAAAAATGCACATCCAACACGTGTCTCTGTGAGGCTAAAGTGTAGCTTACTGGTGCCATGCTGGCCCTTCAGTGTTGTGCTGGTGTATTTTCAAAACTCTGTTGCATCTCTTCCATTGCCAGAGTCCCACTAGTAATAATATACTCAAGCTGTGCACACTTGCAAGGTAGCAACATGTGTAGAGTGGAAGTGCAAAAAGAGGCAACAAACAACAGCTCTTCTGAAACTGAAGTTTTATGCAGACGAAATAAAGTGTCATTTTTCTGGTGTCGTATGTACTGAAACTTATCAAGTAGCAACTTTTTAAGATTTTCAGTTCAAGATATTGCATACAAAATTCTGAATCCTTTTAGAAATTTGGAGGAAAAATATAAGTGAAAAAAAGTGAAAAACAAGTGGGGTCACAGTCCGTGCAGGAAGATGATGCATCTTCAGAAACGATAGTCTGGTGACTGGTTGGTAACGATTATAACTGCAATGTCGGGCCTGCTGCTGCTCTATTGCACCTGTGTGTCTCATGGTTTACTTACATGTATATTCGAGCAAAACTTTTCACATTTCTGGTTCTTAAATATATAAAACCTGTCTTCCAAAAAAGTCATTTTTAAAAGTTCTTGTATCATATCGTCATTCGAGCATAAACGTTGTTTTAATTGTTCTTGTATCACCCTGAACTCTGGCACTATGCTGCTTTCTGCAGATAGAAACACAGAATACAGCTGTCTTCCTTCTCCAGAATGTCTTCTTGTGAAACAGGACGCCTCTGGCCAATAAACATGTGAAATTCAATATCCTCTTCATCTAAGAAAATATGCTTATCCTTCAGCTAAACTCAACGTTTGGCAGATGAACTTTGGTTTAGCATCAATACCGTCAGCTTTTGAGAGGGCATAAAAGAGAAACATGAGATGGAACCAGCTTCTTGCACATGTTACATATATCAGCTCTTTTGTCCCATTAACAGCCTGGACACATAAGGCAGTGCCGGTACTTCATCGACTTGAGTTCATTTATGGAGAAAAATCTATAGCGGAGCGACACATATCCATCGGCTTCCTCGTCACTCCTTGGGGAGAGTCATTTGTGTACTTATTTGAGCTGCGGTCAGCCATTACACCATGCCTCGATTGGACCTTGTGGGCTAAGATGCTAATTACCTTCTTTCTTTGTGCTAAAGTGAAAACATTCCCCAAGTCGTCCCCTACATTATACACGAGGAGAAAATGTTTGATCCATCCAAAAAACTTGATTAAAGCAGATAGCGAATACAAGTGATTCATTGTACTGTTCCTCCTTTTTTACTTCTGCCAGAGAACCACTTTAAGACTCTTCAACCTGCATGCATGTTACACTCACATGTGTCAAGAAGTCAATCAGAAGGAATAGCTACTTCTGTAATGGGGTTAACTGAGGAAAGAATGCCACTACAGTAGTAGGAGCCTGTTTCCAGTGTTTCCCGCTGCCTCTGTGGAGCAGAGGGGAGGGAAATTAGGTGTGTGTTTCAGGTGTGGTTCTCTCAATGGGCTTGTGAGTAATCTCAGTAGACTTCAGTTGGGGTCCTAATAATAACTTGAAAGTGCAAAGTCTAACGCATGGCTCCACATAATTAGCCTTTAGCAGGAATCAAGTTAATTGCAGAGAGGTAATTGGGCACGCTTTACAGTCTGTTTGTCTGTTATGATACACACGTGTGTGCACACACAGGCACACCCGGAGTACTTCCCTACCTTGGCGTTTCATGTTCCTTGTCACTTTGATTTCCAGATGAGTTAAAAAGTGTTTTAATTAGTTGATTTCTTCACCGCGTCGTCTTCTCTGTCGGTTAAAAAATAAAAAGCAAGTGCAAAGCTATCCATCTAAAGGTGTCTCAAAAGTTTGTGCCAGAATTTTCACTGTGGAAGTTCTAACACACTCATTATAATGCACTTGTTATGATAGTGAGTCCAGCTTGATATTTGTGATCCTGTTCATTAAGAAAACTGTTACTGGAGTAACAGTGTTTATTTCTTGCGTGTCCTCAGAGTGGGCCTGGAAGAGGAACTCGACATGCTGAGAGTCCAGGCTGCGATGGATCGCGCCACAGTGAAGGAGCTCCACCTGTGCTTTGGCAACGAACACCAAGGTGAATCCTCTATTCCCTTTTTCTTTTTCTTTTTCTTTTTTTTAAACTGAATATTTCCTCTAATCAGCCTTTGTTCAGTTGGTATTTGTCCTTCGTTCTCCCAAATGGTTTGCAAAATGTTGCCTAATGTGCATCCTCCACAGCGCTCCATGTGTGTTTATTTCACTCTGCTATTTTCAACACTGTGGCCAACGGGTTCAAGCTCCAAGAACAAAGTGAAACCAGACGAGTCCCTGTGGATTGAACAGGACAACTCAATTAAGACTTGATCAGCTCCTCGCAGATTGATTGGGAAATCAAGTGGTGTCCACCCCGTCTCCATATATTGTTCCCAATGTTAAAAAGCACATCGCTTTTAATCCAATCTGCTCCCTCGTCAGATGCGGCCCACTGCAACCAGTGGCTTTAATTAACTAGTTCAATACCAGATCTGTTCTCAATCACTTTAATTTTCTTCACGACCAATGACGGTGTCTGTTGGAGATGCAAGCATGTGATTTAAAGGATTGCACTAATTAAAATACTGGATCCACTCTTATTGACTGTCTCGTCAGGAATAACAGAAAAAAAGCTTGTTCAAAAACACACACTTACTTTTACATCTTGTCAGACAAATAGTCATGCTACCTGAAATGTTGTACAAGACAGACTTTTATTCTACATTACTGCATGTGTCGATTCCGGTGTTTGCGTCACTAGTTTTGATAAAATTCAAACAAAATGGAGTTGGGAACTTTATTGGTCATTTGTCTTGCATTTTTAGAATAAAAAAAAAAGTTTTAAATGAGATATCAAAATTAAAATAGGGTACACTTAAGTTGTTGGACCATGAACAATATTTGTATTTATTTGATTTGATTTTTTCTTGGGTTGTCAAGAAAAATGTGTTTTTGAAAAGGTGATAAATTAAGCAAATATATTGCTGCACCAGATGTAAAAATTTAGTTCCGTAAGTGATTTTAAATCTTTCGTCACAAAATATTGAAGTGTAAACTAAAACTGATTTACACTGAATTGGAAGGAAGTTAATCGTATTTAGGAAAGGAAAGAGAAGAATGGCCATAACATTTACTCCTGCTGAACCTCTGTGACCTGATCAAAAGGATAAAGGGTTGGAGCGCTCACACTAGGATCACACTAACGAAAAGTAGCAGATGAAAGGATCGAGGCCTTTGTGCTGCATCCTATGAGGAGACATGGGAGGGACGTTAATGTATGCTGCGGTGCCAGAGCCTCCTTCCATGGTGGGTGACTAGGGAGTCACCGTGTCTTCTTATCAAGGTAGTGCTGAGGTGCCAACTCCCATGCCACCAGCGTTGGAGTCGGATAATTGTCTCCCAACCTGGTTATGTACCCAGTGAACACAGCAGCCCTCCTGTCCGATTTGGTGCTCCGTCTGATTGGATGTGACATGTTGAGAAGACAAAAGGGCAGGCTAATTCAAAGTAACAAACTTCCCTGGGCAAAGCGTCAATGCAAAGCAAGGAAGCAGCAGCTCCTCACAGCAGAACCCTCTCTCTTTCTCCTCTCTCCTGCTATGGCCTCTTTTTCCCCCAACTCACACTCCAAAAGATCAACTGACCTGAAAAGTCAAGGTACTGAATACTTAATGTCGCCAGCCTCATTGAACAAATTATTTTGGTCGTGCTGTCATTAATGTTTAAGGGGGGAGAATGAAAGGCAGAAAGTTTCATGTTGTTTTGTGTTGCCCTTTGCATTTGGGCGAGCGGGAGAGGTACTTCCACTTGAGCTCATCGATACCGAGTGTTAAACTGTGGCACAGAGGCCTGTTGGATTTTTTATGTGCTTGCGTAAATATGTGTGCATCGAATCCCCGAGCGATTGGACTCTTGCAAGCATTCTGTTGTAATCATAAAGCCGTAATTGTATGTTTGCCAAGGCCACTGTTGAAGTTCCCAGAATAAAGCAGCATGTTTGTCTGTGGAGATTTGGCGTCCTTTGGGAAAACACAGTGGACTACAAAGCAGTGCAGCCTGGGGCTATGTGTTCACAAGAGATTCAAGCACTTCTCTTCGTTTGTTTAAGATCCCCTGAGAGAGGTTGTGCATAGTATCTATCAGCTTGTGCTTTTGAACATTGTTTTCCTACTTCCTCGTGGACTACTGAATGGAACACCTTCCTGTTAATCAGGGGTTTAGAGGGGGTACTTGATAGGACTTTCAGAACTGGAGTGAAAATTTCAAGTTTTTATGAAAACAGCTTAAGTGAGTCCGCGTTCCCTCTTACACGATTGACAAAAGAAGAAAGGAAGAACTGGTCCCTTAAAAAGGAAATTAGACCTGTCTAATGCTAATTGATTTCACTTAGCTTTTTTGTTATTATTCTTTTGATTGAGCACAGTGGATTTGACACAACGTGCCACAATAACAAGCTTTTTTTCCCCCTCTCTGCAGAATGGCTTCGCAAAATTGTTGAGGAGCATCAGGTCAAAAGCAGCACTCCGAAAAAGCCTTCTATGTCTTCAAGCCAAATGGAACAGTCATTGAAAAAGGTACAGCGCTGTGCCACCACTAAGTGCTCTTTGTTATTGCCAATTAAAGAAAGCCGGCAAAGCCGTAACTATGGCTAAACGTCTCTTAACAATTTGGTCTCGCTCTTTCAAGAAGGATTTGATGATGTTTCCAATCTTGAAATTTGGTCACAAAGTCATTTTTGAGTCCAATATCAACTGTCGAGCAACAGGTGTTCTTCAGAGCTCTAAAGCACAACACAATACTTGTACATAATCCATGTATACTTTGTGAATTTGTGGTGAAGTCAAGTTTATCTATGTAGCACAATTCGTTCACGAAGCAATTCAAAGTGCTGTACAGAGAAGACAGTTGAAATCACATTCAAAAGCAAATAAAATCGTAAAATTGTTAAAATTTTGGAGTGATTCTGTTTTAAGACAACCTGTAATTAAATGTCTTGATGAAAAGCCTGAGTAAACACAATAGTTTTGAGGCCTGATTTAAAAGAAGTTGCTGAGTCTGCGGTCCTGAGATGATCTGGAATTTGGTTCCAATAACGCGGAGCATACTTACTGAAAGCTGCTACACCTTGTTTGGTTCTGACTCTCGGAAAATGTGGGTTGGAGTGGAATCTGTTTTAAATATGCTTTGAGCACCTGCTTGCATGAGGTTGTGTTTCGCTCCCCTTCTGCCTTCATGGCAGTGAATCATCAGCAGTGGGGATAGCCATCTAATTGTGTTTGAAAGGTACCAGGCTTCACCAGCAGGCAGAGTGAGAACCAAATAAAAGGGGAAAAAATGCCTGGAGGCACAAACCCAGCAGGCATCCACTGTTCTCTTAAACAGTCTCCACCAAAGATCTGACAAATACAATAAGTGCTGCTGGTTTCTGTCTAGTTAAAGGTGATAGGGCTAAGAGGGTGCCAGGCAGATGTCCAGAACCTTACCTGGCTGGAAAGAGAAGGTGTTGCCATCACCGTGCTCTATTCAAAGCGTGTCAACTACGATCACAGCAGTGAGGGAAACTACTCCATGCATCCTATCTCATTGATCTACTCATAAACTTTCTCAAATGTTTCACAAACACAGCAACAAAACAAGTAGAAATTCAGGTTTGACATGTTTTCTGAAGCCAGCAGTACAAGGAGCAATATGTTCAGGAGTTTGAGTATTTATGGTAAAATCCACCAGCATGCAGGGGGAAAAGAAGCTATTTTGTACCACTGAGGCCCCATATCGGATTCTTTCAGATTGAGCAGCTGGAGCGGAGGATGATGTCCCTGGAGGAGCAGACAGTGAGGCTGAGGGAAGAGAAAGAGCAGCTACTCGAGGCCAATGAAGACTTGGCCCACAACTGCCGCAAACTCCAGGCCTCTGTGGATCATCTGCTGACCCAGGAAGCTGTCCGGGAAGAGGAGGCTCACGCCCAGGCCGTGGCCCGGGAAGAGAGGCACCGCGAGGAGACTGCTGCTCTCGAAGCCCGTCTGGCCGAGTCTCAGAAAGGGACTGCCAGGCTTCAACATCAGCTGATGAAACTGAGGCAGGACCTGGGGATTCTGCGAGCGGCGAGGGACTTCTACAGGAACAGTGCTGCAGGACAAGCGCGGGCAGGTGGGACCGCAAACAACATTAGCTGCAAGGTCAAATTCAAAACAACTCGGCGCCGAGGTCTGCTACGCCAGCGCAGCCACCAAACAATCAGCCCCAATCAAGCCATCAGCTGGCAAGGCCGCAGCCCCAGCCCCACTAAGGACGAGTGGGAGGACCTGAGCATAGATAGGTAATGATACACATGCATACGCACTCATTCTCACTGCCTGCCGCTCATTATTTTTGGTAGCTCGTGTTGAGAAAGCAGGTTGGCTGGATCGCGGGGGGTACGTGGCATCGAGGGGACAACGTGCATATGCAAAGCGTAAGCAAATGGGTGATTGAATTTCATTGTCTGTCTAGTTGGTATTCAGAAGCCAAAAGAAGAATGTGAGCAAGAATGATAGAGAGAAGGAGAGAGGAGGGGGAAACTACTGTCAGATCCTTTGAAATATCCTGGGACGCCTTGCTTGGAGCTTATTGACTGAAATTTGCATGCAAAATTAGCCACCTCTCTACACAAAGTTGAACCCATGCCAGAAAAGCCCAGGGATGAGGGGGCCGCCAAAGCCTTGATACCTTCCAGTGATGCCATTTTCATGCAGTAGTCACGCTACCCCGAAATTGACAGTTTGGCAGTTTGATTTAATTTACTGGTTCTTTGCATATTTGCTAACCCCCCCTGACAGCGGTAAGGATCCCCCTGCAAGGACCCCCACCCCCCCCCCCCCCCGCCCCCCCTCAGTACACACACAGCCATATATGCTTGGAAGCGAACCCCACCTTGCGTCTAGTTATGTCGGTTATCTTGTGGCATGTCAATTCACAAATGTGTGTGAGCGCTGCTCTTATTTCCTCCAGCCACCCCTTAACCCCCTCCCAATACACACATACACTTCCTCTCCATCCCACGCTCTCTCCTCACTGCTCGCTTTAATTTGGTTAGATAAATTTTGAATGACCCTACTCGGATCAGTACCAGATGTCTACAAGCTGTTTAACACCCTCTAAATTAAGAACCATCGACAGTAATTATTTCATGTATGTTTTATGCAAAAAAGCCACTGAGCCAACGTCTATTGACTGATGGTTGGGATGATTTGATTTCAAATTCTCGCTGATATTTATTTCCCTTCCCTTTCTCTCCCTGTACACCTCTCTCCCGATCCGCGCTCTCTATAGCTCAGTCCCGCTAACTCACTTTCTCTTCACCAACTAATTCATCAGACTGTAATCCAGTCCAGCTCTATCCACACGAGGCCGTTTAGTAGGGACTGGGTGCAGCGATGCCCTGCTTTCCTAATACCCCTCCATGTGGCTAATAAGCAGCAGTCTAATAAACGCCTTACCTGAGAGGAGGATCTAAGTGGATTTGTGAAGAAGGGGTCTAAACTGAGATGTTGTCTTATTTAAGACACCTGTCAACTGATTTGCTACTGTAAAGCCCTCTGTGCCTCTCATCTTCCAGGGGTCCTTCTTACAAATATGTCTGGTAGCTGCTCCCAGAAATACAGTATATCCACCTAAGGAGCATTGGCCTTAATCCCGCCAAAATAAAGATGTCAGACTCGTTAAGGATGCTGACAAGTTTTGTTTTTCTCTTCTTTTTTTTTGGTTTTTCCCTTCGTGTTTTTCTCCCTGCCTCTGGCTTCCTATTGCTTCCTCTTAAGTTTTGAAATGCTCGAGGCAGCCGAGCGTTTTGACCAGATCAGCAGTTTTGCTGCTGCAGACAGAATGAGAGCAGGTGGGTCTGGAAAAAAGCATATATAACCGAATGGTTCTATTTCAATGAACACATTTGGTCGCAAGCCTTGTTTTTATTATTTCTTTTACAATAATATAACAATTGCAAGGTAAAAGTTACTACAGAAATCATCAGGCATCTTACTCATGTAACGATTGATCATAACACAGCTTTGCCTTTACCTGCGTAGAGTCTCCGAGTTTCTTATCTTCAGTCCGTTTCAGCACGATCATTTCACACAGTCTCCATATTCAACCTGAAGTTATGACATTGATTTTATTAGTTTAAAAGTTCAATGTATTTACAGTGTGATACTGTGGAAAGTACATGTTGAAATTAGGACTTTTTTATATTAGTTGCATTCAAATTTATTTTGTAATCAATTAAAAAAATCTTTGTTTTGGCCAAACTATTTTCTTTCTCACTAACATGTAGGAAGTCAAACACATTACTTCCGTGTGTGTGTGTGTGTGTGTGTGTGTGTGTGTGTGTGTGTGTGTGTGTGTGTGTGTGTGTGTGTGTGTGTGT
>JASSRZ010000074.1:9056526-9067041 GCA_032164315.1 Malacoctenus gilli
GTGTGTGTGTGTGTGTGTGTGTGTGTGTGTGTGTGTGTGTGTGTGTGTGTGTGTGTGTGTGTGTGTGTTTGGACGCCAGTGTGTGCGCGAGATCGAGAGAGTGAACTCTCCCCGGAGGACGGAGGCAGAGGGAGATGTCTCAGCAGTTACTTCAGTATAGTGGCTCTCTGAGGAATATCACCGTGTGTTTGATGCATCCAATGCTGCTGGAACTGACTCCCCAACGCACACAAGTACACACTCACCCACACTTTCACATATACTCACCGGCACACATGGCCTTGCGTTCACAGCTCCTGTTACCTTTAATGAAGAGGAGAAGATGTCAAGGACTCTGTGTGCGTGCGTGCGTGCGTGCGTGCGTGCGTGCGTGCGTGCGTGCGTGCGTGCATGCCTGCCTGGGTGCGTGCGTGCGTGCGTGCGTGCGTGCGTGCGTGCGTGCGTGCGTGCGTGCGTGCGTGCGTGCGTGCGCTTGCGCGCGCGAGTGTGTGTGTGTATGTGTTCATCCTGTGCAGATGTTCAGTATTTCCAGCCAATGCAATAAGTTTGTGTTGACATCTTCACAAATATGTTTTCAATGTTCTTAATCTTGTTTTAAAAGGTAGCATTTGTTGAACTACTTACGTGGGTTTATTTTGGTCTTCTTTACTAACCCCACATTTATCTTTCTTTCATTTTCAGTCATGATTTAGTTTGTGAAACAGTCTTGGGAGCTTTTTTTGGCCACAACCCCTATAAAGCCGTGTGAAATGAGAGATTTTAACAGTTTTTCTTCACTCAAACAGGAAGCTCCCGTAAAATACCTCAAATGCCTCAATTCAATATTGATCACTGATACATAACAGATGCATGCTTTTCATGAAATGTCCAAATGACCACAAAGTCCTTGTGCCATTACTGGAAAAAAAAGACATGCCAACTCATATTCACTTGTCTTTCTTTCCATGTGTGAAGTCTATAGTCGTTTTTTTCACGTCTTTTGTCTGTCTCAGTGATTCTGTGGACATCAGATTTTCTCACCATTCCAGCACCGATAGAGTCGAATCAAAACTCTCCACAGATGACACCCTGTGTCCACTGACGCTAAGCATGCCCGGAGGTGCATTAACTGAGAAGCGATCGTGATCTTTGTCACTTCCAATACAGACAGTTGTTCAAACATACAAATGGACATCAGAGGGACTTTGGGACAGACATTCATTTTTTGAGACTGATTGCAAAGCGAGGTGTGGGTGCACCCTGTAATCGAGCGCTGGTGAGGCTGCCGTGCTTCCTGCGATGTCAAACTCCTCAACATGAGAGGTCCCTCAGAAGTCTTCGCGTGTCCTCCGGCCCCATCTGGGCTTCTCTTGTTTCTCGAAAACCCAAAACAGGCCCTCTGAAAAAGTGCCAGGTGTCAAAAACCCGACTCTCCTAAAACAGTGGTGCATTTGTGTGTTTTCCTCATTTTCTCTAACCCTCTTCTACCTCCACCCCCACACCCTTTTTTTTTTTATCCTTTCCCTCCCCTGCAGATCCCCTCTGCCGGCCAGCTAATGGAGGCTCTGCGCGTGAAGATGAAGGAGAGGAAAGTGCTGACAGAAGAGCTGGCCATGCTTGCAACACCAGTCAGCGAAAAAGCCTGACTCCCTGGGCTGAGGCTGGGAAAACTGTCATCCACTTCTTTTCCTCCCTCCCTCCTTCTCTCCCTCCCCAGTTCCCACTCAGTGGGAGCCGGGCTGAGCCAAGCTGAGCCGGGGCAGCAGAACCAATATTTGTGAGAAAAGCGCTGTCGACTCACTCTGGGCCACTGGCTCAACACAGCACCCCGGCTTTTGTAAATGAGCCCTCGACATCTGTGTTAGCACTCACTGCACTATGTCTATCAGACAGGGGCCCTTTAGTGCCAAGCTAATTTACAGTGCAGCCACTCTCCTCCACTCTCAGCGCAGACCTGGGGTGATAAGGCGAATGCTTACACTAATGTTTAAGTTACACCTTTTTTAACTTTCTTTTTACCTCTCCCCCTAATTTATCAGGCATCTCAAGGACCTCGGGGCGCAGAGACTTGACCTTGCGATGCCAAGTCGACACTTTGAGTAAAGTCCAATGCAGCAGAGCGGCAAAAAAAAAAAATCCACTGAAGGAGGTTCGATTCATTTAGGAAACCTGATAGTAGCGTTCTCTTGAAGACGCTGATCAAACCCTCACTGCAGGTCCTCATGTGTGAAGGATGCTTAGATTGAGAGTTTTTGTTGTTTTTTATTGTCATAATTATGTTATATTTGCTTTATTTGTTTTTTTTCTGCTGAATAAATCAATTTGACTTCTCGTTTGTCTGGACTTTGATCTCTCTCGCCGGTGTTGTGATGACCACGCGTCTGGTCGCGTCTTTTCCTGCCCGTCCGCTCGGCTGTCAGTCAGAGAGCGATGGTGACTGAGGGTCTCTGCTGGTCAGCAGGGTTCCCCACACCTCTCCCATGATTGACAGTCGCCTGTTGGCAGGTTCCTGTTCGTAACAAGTGACCCCCGCTGTTGACATCATTAATAAGAGTGTGAATGTGCCCACACAGTGGAGGCATCCTTGACACAGCTACCTCCCATCCCTTTTATCTGCTTCCTCTCTTCTCGCGTTTTTTATTATTCATTTTGAATATTAAACCTCCATCCTGGTCTCTGTCCTTGAGTTGGCATCCTACACAAGAGACCCCGAGACTTTTAAATCGCTGCTTTTTTTCCCCCCCTGCACTCCTTTTTTTTTCTCTCCTTACCTCTCTTGGCTTTTGTTTTCCTCTTCCTCACTTTCCCCCCTTTCTTTTTATTATGTATAATTAACAATGGTGTGAAGAATCCGCCGTTCAAGAATTAAAAAGAAATAATTCCACTTTTTAATCCCCCCTCCCTCCCAAAATATATGCTAATGATGTCGTTTTCCTTTATCTTTTTATAATAAAGGATTAGGCCAGGACTGTCTCTCGCTGCAACTCGGGGACCAATTTAGCTGGGATCCAGGAGAGACGAACCCCAGTGGTTAATTACCATTCATTAACATAGTTTGCATCTTTTCTTCTCCAATACCCAGGAGCCAGCTATTGTCAATATTTGTCCCATATAAATTTCTTCAGTTTTTTTTTTCCCTCCCCAGTCACTGTCCTCCAGCGTAATGCGGCTAATGACAAACATTAATAACTCAGAGAAATCCGGTGGCACAGTGGGGGTAAAGAAGAGCAAAACATGGTTGCCACACAAATTATCTCAGAGCAACCCCCCCCCCCCCCTTTCGCTGTCTGACTGTCTTTATTTCTCTCGCTTCCTTTTAGCGTATAATGCAAAGTCAACATATTTGCTCGCCATCCGGCCTCGGCTGACACAGTCGTGCTATTTCTGTGACATATTCAAATCCGGGCCCCCTCAGCTGCTCCTCCCTCGGGTTTAATTAACCTGGCCTTGCCTCTGACGCTCCCTCAGTGAAGACGTTAAAACGATCTTGAAAACACCCTTCAACCCCCATCTTGAGTGCACGCACACACACACACACACACACACACGCACACACACACACACACACACGTTGTTACTGCTCTGCATTGTATATGATTCATCTCTCTCTCTTTTTTTTGTCTGTGTAAGAATGGCGTGCCATGCCCTTCTTTTCTTCTCTTTCACTCTCTCCTTGTCTTCCATCCTTCGTTCCTTGTACAGCTCTCATTAAGAGGGATTTCCTGTGGGAATTACTTTGATCAGTAGTTCCAAATGCAAAGTTTTCCTCCCTTCCTCTTTTATTCATTCCAACACAGTCAACGCGGTGTCATTTTTTTCCCCCTTTATCCTCCATCTTTCTCTCTCTTTTCCTCTCCCTGACTTCTTTTCAAATCCAACTTTCTTCCATTTTTTTTCCCTCCTCAGATTCCTGCCGGAGATCACTCCTGAAGGGGTATCAGGAAGGTCAGGGTCACGGGTTGACGCTGGGGTCGATCGATGATTTGTGTACATGTGTGTTTGTGCTGCGCGCGTGTCCCAAGGCTTCTCCATTGTACTTTTAAGTTCCCTTTGTCTGGTGTGAGTGCATGCCACTTGGGTGGGAAGGCGGGTAGACCACAGTACAAAGAACAGTCAAAGCACAAACTGAGAATTCCTGCAGCCTCCAACTGATACACAATTAGTCCTTGCAGATCTCGTCCGCCAGCTGTGGAGTGAACAGAAAACAGCCTCTGGTGATTTCCCTTATTTCTCTGACACAGTTTCGCACCCTCGCTACCGCTGCCAATACATCAGTCTGCTTTGATTTTTGCAGGCACAGACACTTGGCACTGTCTGAAATAACAAGGTACTTGTGACATACAGCCAAATGTGTTTTTTGACAAATGTATAATGCAACATGTTTACAGCCTCCACCGTGTCTCTCCACTGTGTCTGATCCGCTGAGAGTTGCTTCTGTAACAAAAAAAAAACTATACCTTCTGTTTACGGTGACTCTTTTGACGCACGCTGTGTCTCTTCTGATGCCAATTGTTGTTAAAAGTCAAATGTCTCTGAACCGGCGTCTCCGCGTGTCTACGCGTAGCGGTCGTTTGGCGCCGGCTCGGACGGCGCCGTGCAAAGAAAAAAGGCACCTCGCTGTCCTGGTGCACATATGCTATGTATACAACCTCATTGAACTTCGCTTGAACAAGTCCCTTATCCTCCTCTACTGTGCTCCAGACATGAAACGGCAGCAGATTATGGGTGGATGCGGCCCGCCGTGGGAAGCTGGGGAGCAGATAAAAAGGCGAGCCACTCAGGGGACCAAAGCTATGTTTTGATGCTGTGTGATAAAGCAGAGGCATGGGGCGAGAGGAAGGGAAAGTTACAGGATCCATCCACGGACATAACTTGGACGTACACCCCATATATGTATTCTTTTTTAGGGGGGAAAGGAAAGGGTGGGGGGTTGGGGGGGGCTTCCACCTCACTCTAGCTCGTCTTTTTTGTCGTGCCCGAGCTCTTCCTGCACTTTTATTGTTCTTTGACACTCACACTTTCTCCGTCCCCACGGACTGTCCTAAGCCTTGCTCATGGCAGCTGTCTCTCTAAAGCCGTGGCCTGAGCTCCCGGGGAGAAAAGAGAGGGAGCGTGCGGTTTGATCTGGCCTCTAATCCACCTTTTCTCACAGCACAGGAGGGAAGCTGCAGACCTCGACATCACCTCAGAGAGAAGCGACTCTGTTCGCTGTGACTGCCTCGGCCCCTCTGGTGTCCTCGTGATGAATGTGGGATATTGTTTCAAATGATGTAGAAAACGTGGCTCTAAATACTTCAGATCAGTCAAAGTGTCAGAGAGAGGAGCGCCGCGTCCAGCGAGGCTTGATCTGTCTCGCAACCTTTCATACACGTGATGCCATTTCTGGGTTTTACGAAAGATGACAGGGGGGGTGAGAGAAATGATGTACATTCAATTAACACGAAGAGTGATTTTTTTAAAAAAATTAATAAAACTCAATATCGAATGTTTGAAAGTAGACAAAGTAGTAAAATGTGATAAACAATTAAAAACAAATCCAAAAATTGTCTGACAAAAAAAAGCTGTGAGAAAACTTTTTTTTATCTTTTGTTTTTCGAAATAAATAATGGAAAAAAATCGCTTTAAAAAACTGAATCCAAAAAATAGATGTATAAACCTCAAGTATTTCGAAGCAGAACTGGAGAGGCCGTTTGAATGCACAGATGTGGTTCGCTGTCACATTTCAGGATTCAAACCATTGCTCATCTCTCAGTCAAGATTTTTTTTTCTCCCCTTAATATAATTTCGGGCTTCGTTTTTAATGAGTTGGCTCGTAATCCACTGTAGCATTTTGTTCGGAGCAGTCAGAGTCTAAACAGCCAATGCAAGATCAGTCTTCATTTGTCTTGTTTGTTGGAGAAAGCGGCAACCACCCTTTGTTTTCCACTCCAGCATATATAATAACACTCAGTCTGGGGTATATAGCTGCTCAAAGCACCTCTCCACCTTGACTAACTTTTCCAAGCGCTCATTAGCGGACTGGCTGAAGTTTGGAGGGTATGAAGCAGCCTGGCAGATTACCCCCTGTAAAGTAGCACACCTCAGGTAATCACACTAATGAATTCAAGCATCCCCACCTCCTCCTCCTCCTCCACCTCCTCCACCCATCCACCCCTTGTTCCTTTTCTCCATTTCCCTCCACTTGCTTTCTCCCTTTCTTCCACAGTGGCGGCTCGGTGCAAGAAGTGCCAAACAACAAAGTGTTTGTTTGCATAATATTAGCGCTGCACGCTCGCACACAGTGGCGGGGGCCTGACTGCAGGACTGACTGGAGGCTTCCCATGAACACAGGTGGAGCAGGGCGAGCATCACTGGGACCAATTAGAGCAGAGCACAGGTACATTAGCATGTTTGAGTGGAGCGGGATGGCGTGGGGATCAGCGGACCTTCCGAAACACGAGAACACACGACTGCAGCCTGGCGCGCGTTAGTTCCGCCTCCAGTGACATGACTGGCATATGTGTGACAAATGACCCCTGCTCTGCTGTCAGAGACCGCTGCGTTTCCTGCACCTGCGGGAGAAGCGACTGCATCCTTTCCTGAGGACCTGAGAGTTCAGATCAATATGTATGAAGAGGTATAAATATCACAGCCTGCTAATGTGAGAATTCATGGACTAAAGTGATGTCAGTTTCTTGTGGGTTGTTGTGTCAGAGGTGAGCCCAAGAAAACAAAGATCTGCTTTACATTGAGCTTTGTTTATGAGATTCAGAGAATTAATATAGAACACTAACAAGGGGATGATTCTCACACCCTCGTCTGAATTATTGGTCAGAAATCAGCGAAACAAATGACTCAGTTGAGGAAAGTTATCTTTGTTGCTTGCAGACGAGCGACAGAGAAGATTCCCCATCACAAGTTCGACATTCTTGAGCTGCGTTGAGAGCAAAGCTTCCTGAACCGGACTTGGTTGGTGTTCTGACCACAGGACTTCGCACTGTGACTGAAGGTGAGCGCCGACACTTTACAAGAGCCGCTTGCATCTGTGGTTACATTTTTCAGTCCCTGCACAGAGTTTAAGATCAGACGCAAGGCCTGCGACGGACCTTTCTCCAGGTAAACGATCCAGTGAACCAGGAGGAGGAAACGGCGTCTCTCTGGATTTTCCTCCTGCAGAGGAGGAGAAATATCTCATTAAGATTGATTGTTGAGGAAAATATTGTGCATTTTGATTTTAGACAGCGGGATCTGAAGAATTGGCCCAAAGATTTTTTAACAGAGAGCCTGTTGGTGCCTTTTTTTTAACGATGGCAGATCAATATTCAGTCATTTCAAGCAGTATTATAATCTGGAGCTTGAACAGCTGATGTGAAGATCTGTTGTACAGTTGTTTTGAGTCACGGTAAAGTCGGCTTCTTTTTTAACTCTGTAACCGTGTGGAGTTTATGTGTTTTTGAAGTTGGTGGGATCAGGTGAGGCGAGCTCGGATCAAGAGCTGCATGGGTTTAAAGCAGAAATCAAAGCAAGAGTGAGGGGAAAAACAACAATTTGTTGGTCTCGGCCTTCAGATATGGTGTTTCTTCTCAAATATTCTGGCCTACTTCAAATAGGTTTAGTGACAAGATGCCAGCACAAATTCTTCCTGTGCATAACTCTGAGATGACCTTTTCTCAAGTCAGAAATATACTGCTTTTCAGGCCGATATGGAAGTACTTGTACTTGTCATATATACTTTTGTCACTGGCTTTCAGGACTGGTGTTTTATCAGCCATGTCCCGCTAAAAGACTGACTGATTGACACTCGGGAAAGCCCAAACCTCCCCAGCAAAGAGAAGAAAGTAGATTTCAGATGAAAGCACAATTCAGAATCACCATTTAGATTCAGGATAATAAACCACCTTTGGCCTTCAAGAATAAACAGAAACATTTGAAACTTTAAGAAAAACATTGAAAGCAAGCACGCTCTTTCGGGCACCGTGGCCCTCAAAACGCTGCCAGGGGAAGATTTCATGACGATTGACCAACAGGCTCAGAGCTGCAGAAACAGAAGGCCGCGAGCAGTTCACAAATACGAACAAATCAACCTTCTTTAGATGGATGAAAATAGTAAAGCGGGTTTAAAAACGTCAATCTATCTCACTTGCAGATAAGCAAAGAAGTGGCGACCCCACAGCAGGCAGGAGCTGCAAGAGGCTGAACGACAGTCAGGTGAAAGCGCCACATAGGATGAGATGATGGCTGGCAGACAAAAGGTCCTCACTAAATGGTTCCGTTTGTTTTAAAGTCCAAAGCTTGGCTTGCTCTTTCCACACGCGCGGTTTTAGTGTGAAGTCGTGAGTCGGATACAGATGCCATCACATCAGCTGGTTTCCTGAGAGCTCCCAAACTTTTTGGACGCTCTATTTGAAGCCTAAATTCCCGCTTCCAGCTTTCAGGTTCGATCAGAAATGAAACGGCGAGGCGAGCGTATTAAAAGTCCGCGGCGGCAATCTGATCTCTGACTTCATCCGTCTGTGCAGCACAGCTGAGATTTATTGTCTCCTGAGTGAAGACGAGTGGACTCTCACCTCGGGTCACTCATGCACACACGCGGACCACTGAGCCGTGGGACTGAGCAGTTTATCAGAGCAGCCCGCTGAACCAGTGAGCAGGAAGAAAGGCGCCGGCACAACTTTCAGGGTGCGGAAGAGGGACCGCGGACTGGGACGAAACCTGCGTTTGTCCACTAGGTGATGCTTCAGAGTGTCAAGTCAATCCAAGCTGATACCTATGAGCTGTGAACAGAAGTAAGAAGAGTGCAAGTTATTTTACTAATCTACAGTTGTTTTTGTTTGGTTACAAAAAGCATTTGTGTTCAAAGATTTTCAAGAAATTCGACAAAGCAGAAGGAGAAAAAGCACTTATCGCTCGCTCTCCACAACTGGTCATTTTGTCACTAGGAGGGATTTCTTTAAGAATATTTCTATTGAAAATGAAACTCGAGAAAAATTTTAGATTTTGGTGATTCGTTGTGTTTGAAATTGTCAACAAAAGGTATCCTTTTCTTTGTTAAAGGTGTCACATCGTTTCTAAAAACGCAAGACAGAATCATTCATTTGGAATTTTGGCTGCTCTCAAGCATGTACAAGATGTAGTTTGTATTGACAAAAGTATGAGTAAAATTCTTTAAGGAAGAGAAATCATAAATAAAGCAAAAACTGGTTACAGTAATCTAATTCATTACTTTGGTGCAAGGCCGTTCGTTTCTCAGCGCTTTCATTTCCCACCCTCGTTGTGGCATCATTTTTCACCGCTAGGTGGAGGCAAATCATCAAAGATGACAAACAAGCAGAGGAGGAAAGTCACTTCTGACGTTGATGCCCCTTTCAATGTACTCACGTAACTTTGTGTCGATAAAGTTCGATTGTTGGCCAGTTTGATTGTTGAATTCATTAAAGCAAAATGCTTCTGACTCGTACTCGAGTGCAATCCTGAAGGGGGGGGGGCCTCACTCCTCTTAATTTTGCCCGCGTCATTCATTTAATCTTTTCTTTTTTTCCCTCAAACGCCTGAATTCTGCTCTGCCAGATTGTGTCCAAAGCTCCCTCACAGAGTTACGTGACTGGAGACCGTGTCATTTAGTAAAGGTTTGGTTACATTATGAAAAGACTTTTGCATTGTCCTGAATGTGGACATCATTACAAGCATTGTGGACATTCGACGTTTAGGGAATCAAGATTTTACTCAAAATGTTCTCTTGAGTAGTTTTTATTGCAACTACATTCATACTTTTACTCAAGTAGTTGGAAGCCTCCTCTCTACTTTTGCAGGAATTAAGGTCTCACAAAAAACGATTGTTAATCTTCGCATGTTTGACTTGAATTGACGGATTAAGAGCTGAAAGTTTTACTGTTTTTTGCTCTGTAAAACAAACACAATGATGTGAAGCGAGTTTTGAACGACAGATCGTTTTTTTCAACGTTTTATCTACATTTCACCACGTGATGGCGCCACTATCTCACCAAAAGCTTTTCCTTAGTCGTTCCAAGCACAGCAGCGGAGGCAGTGACACTTTGAGGACCTTACAGGCAGAGAACGACACGATATAATTATACCTAATTACCTGCTGATAGATTACACACGATTATGATCAAACAGTTAATACGGGTTTGCCTGGAGGCGTGTTTGTATAAACAGGACTTTTTTTTATGTGTCTCCATCTGCACAGCTACACTGAGAAAGGAGGGTTTGGAGTTTGTGTTTTGAGAGTCAATCCGCTGATATGATGCGTTTTTATCCAACTGTCTTACTTGAATCCTCACACAGACCAGCTGCCTGCCAATCTGCTTTCGATTTTTGCACTGAATCTGAGAAAAATCATCAACAGTATTCGGATATCACCTCTTTTTATGTTTGCTTCCCTAAGAACATTATTTTATACCCAATAAGTTTTGCATTTGTGAGAAACGCATCTTCCAACGTACACCTTTAGGCGCAACTTCACTGTCACACACACACACACACACACACACACACACACACACACACACACACACACACACACACACACACACACAC
>JASSRZ010000074.1:9072115-9086598 GCA_032164315.1 Malacoctenus gilli
CACACACACACACACACACACACACACACACACACACACACACACACACACACACACACACACACACACTGTTTTCCTCCCGAGGCTCACGTTGGCAGAAGGCCCCCCCAACCCCTCTGTCCCTGTGCCACAGCCCTGTAATCCAAGTCCAGACTTGTATAAGAAGTGACCTTGCAATCTGGCTACTTGTGCACAAGTACACACACGCACACACACACACACACATTCACCATCCCGTCACACATACATTATAGAAGGACCCCCAGCAAAAAGAGAGGGGATCAAGAGATTACGAGGGATTTCAGATAATCAGACAGCAGTTTTTGGGGGGGAAATGGCATCTGAATTGATAGGTTTTACTCAAGTTGTGCAGTTTGTTGGTGCTCCTCCCACCGTCATGACTCACTGCAGCTTAGAGCAGGCAGTGTCGATGAAGTGACGGAACACGAATATGAGAATCTGTTCATGTTTGGATGATCGGGGAAGGTTTGGCTCCATTTAGACATCTTTTCCAATCGCCTTGCTGCACAGATTTACCCAGTTTGTCGATCTGAAAAAGAAAAAAATCTAAAAAATAAAATTGTTTGCTGAAAATTTCTTGACCAAAATGAAGTATGTGATATGATTTGACATCATATCAAGTTAAGTAAATGACAATGTGTGTAATTTATGTAGATTACTGATAGAAGTGTAGATGATTTTTCTTTAAATGTGGGTGTAAAATTAAAAGTAGAAATCAATGCCACTAGTTCTATGTGCAAATTGGAGGACAATTTGTGTCTTGAAATGCTGCATTGACCTTACAGCTCAGTGGGTCGCTAATTGCTAATTAGCTGTGCAGCTTTGTCTGAAGTTAAGTGAGCAGCATCTGTTCAGGAAGTGACGGGGAAACTCCCGTCATTGGAGAGTGAGGCGCCTCAGAATTCCTCCGTTATCGACTTTATGGGGAATGCAGAGTGAAAAAAGGCTCATAAAAGGCAGGATGCCGTGAAGAGACTGCACACACGCGCGCGCGCACACACGCGCACACACACACGCGCACACACACAGCCTCGGTTTCACCTTCCCACATAGATCACTGAGTAATTTATTTTACACAAACACAATCTCACTGTTCTCTGACAGCACACATCTCTCTCACTCTCACTCTCTAAGCACAATAGCACACTAACACACACTCACACACACACACACACACACACATTCACACTCACACTCCCAAGGACATGGAGGCTCAATGTGAAGCATTAATAACGGAAGCCATTTTTAAAGAGAATGGCGGCATGGTGCATGAAGGGTAAAAACCAAGAACATTCCCTTAAACAACCTCCTTTTTCTCCAATTATGTAATTCATCTCATTCTAATAACGAGTCTTGACACAAGATTCACTAAAACACGATTTTGTTCACGAAGCCCTGCCATGACAGCGACTCCACGTTTTTGTCCTCTCTTGGTCTTGCACCAGGAAACTGTGTGTTCATCCATCATATTCCTAAAGGTGACGACAGCTCGCTGTTACGTCACGAGTCAACTTTACCTCCGAGTCAAGTGAGTCATGCTCAGACCAGATGCTACTTTCGCCACAGCGCCGTCAGAATCGGGATCGAATCGTGTGTGCATAACAGCACGTCCACGTGCCTCTGATTCAATACCTCCTATATTGCGCTGTCAGCTTCACGACTCAGAGATCTTTGTCATGTTGGGTTTTTTAAAAATAAAAAACGAAGCGTGAACAGCAGTTTCTGGTGTTTCGTGCTGACATTTTGGCACAGTGGGGTGAACGTTTGCAGCGAGGAGGAAGACAGAAACTGTGCTCATCGAGTGGAAGCTGCAGGAGAGCCCGAGAGAAAAAGAGGAGGGGGATTCTGCCAGAGTGAGAGAGGAGCTGAAAGACGAGTGTTTGAGGGGTTTTTTTGTTTTGCGTTTGCAGCTTTTCCAAATGGTTATTTTTTCTTAAACTGCCAAGATGGAAATTAAAAAAAAAGACAGTTGGCAGGTTTCCCTCCGATTCTGCATCTTTTTGCATGTCGAACTATTCCGAGTCAATAATAACCTTCAGTTAGACCTTGGGCATCTTCAGGAGTGTTTTTTAATCAATTATTTTCGGCCCAGGAACTGATGGGCAAGTTCACAGCTTGTGCAAGTGGTGACTAAACACAAAAAGGTGGGATTTTTCCAAGTGGAGGGTCTTCACATGGAAGGTTCGCGTGTTCTCAGCATGATTTCTCCCTTTTAATTCCTGATAAGAAACAGTGATGGATGTAATTTGGGTTGCTTTTTCATTCTGTCTTATCGCATTTGGAGATAAATGTGACGGAAATGGGCCGAGTTGTAACTAGAATCATTAGATAAGCTGCGGTATAAACCGCAGGGCTTCATCTAAAGATGTCGCACGTTGGACTTTTCACAGTCAAAGCGTCTGGCAGCATCCCGACAGCTTCTACTGTATCCTTGTTGTTGGTAAAAAAAACTAAACAAAACAAATTTAAGTGCAAAATTGCATCACAACATGTGACAGAAGAGCTGTTTGTGCAGCGTGTGAGTTTAGAGTTAATGGCGTGAGACTTCTTTGTCTTGCTTCACTTAAATGTTACAACACATTTCGTTGGTGATCGTCTTGTCAGTTCTGCTGATAAAAGCAGCCTAAATTGGGAGATAAAATTCATTGCCGCTGCAGAGGAAGGAAAGTTGGCTGAGCAAGCCCCCCACCCCACCCCCCCACCTGCCCTTACGCAAGTCCCCCCGCTTCACTTGCATCTTGAATACTAAAGAGCCCTTTTCTTTCAATCACATCCAAATGAGCCTCTAATAGCCTCCTATGGTGAGACGCAGTCTTTCAGTGGGTGCTCAACCTGCCACATCTTCATCTCTGTTGGCCACGGATCAACACCATATGCCTGCATACTATACAGCTCATTAAATACAGCGGAGGGCTCCATAGTAACAAATCAATCGCAGGCAGAATGCTGCACATCTCTGTGCCACAACGCGCAAGTCGGTGAACGTGACAGACAGGCGTATTTACCGGAGACAGCCTGTTCTCCCCCAGACATGGATGACAAACAGCTGCACGAGAGGTGTGAAGTGTCGGCCCCGTTCTGCTCCCTCCTGTCTACAAACGCACTTATCTGTGGAGATGCAGGAGCTGCTGAGTGGGCGTGTGACTGCGTCGCTCTGCGCTGTAGAATCACGAAGCACGCACCAGATTTGGCCGGTGTAAGTTTTTTTTTGTTTTTTTTGCAGTGGAGGACTAATCCTTTATTTGCAGTCAGGCTTGGTTCGACGAGAGATTTCCCAGTATGTGCGCTGAATGCTAATATTGAGCTACGCCAGTGGTGTCACCCAGCTTTACCATTTGACAAATCATTGTACTTTTTATTATGATGGCAGATAATTGAATACTGGGAGCTTTTCCTGAGCCCGTTTACACACAAATCTCCCTTTTTGTGTTTGCACGCTCTCGGTTCTCCGGCAGGCGCGCTCGGCTTTTTGAAAAAAAAGGAGAACGTGTCTGCCATGCGAAAGCATGTTTGTGAACATGCTTGGATGTACATCCGTGCCCGCCCTGGGGACAACAGTGGGGTCTTTGGATGTGGTCGACGCCTGCAGGGGCTTTAGGGCAGCAGATTGCGAGTGGGTGACTCATCGAGCCTGGATCCTCGCTGGGCCTACTGCAGTGCAGCGTAAAACAGATCCAGCTGGGAGATAACAGATGGGGTGGGAGGGACAAAGAGAGCCGAGTAAGGAAGGAGCGATAGGAGAAGACAAGAAAGAGAGAAGAGGCAGATAGAAATCAGCCTTGAGCAGGTAGGGAGTGGCAGAGAGAGAGGGAGAGAGAGAGAGGGAGGGAGATTTCCGCCAAGAGGGGCTGAAGGCCGAGGCGGGAAGGACAGCCAAGTGAAACAGGACGGCGTGTGAAGAACGAGAGATCTGCAGGGATTTATTCTCTTGCAGGCTGCAGACGTTTTCGAGCCTGCTCAGTGTTTGTCAGCTGATAATACCACCAATACACTTCAGCGCCATTCGCAGCTATTTTGTTTTTGGACAGTTTCATCCAGACTGAATTTCTTTGTCATGTCATTTCTCAAATTTCATCTTTTATACGATTTTTTTTTTCACGAGTTATAAGAATCGAAGGTGTTTCGCAGCAGAGTGACGGTGAAAAAAGGTCACAAATGATGGGAAATGACACGACTGTGGAGTTTAAATGGTGCTGCCCCCTTTTAGGAGAGTGTGTGTGTGTGAGGGGAGCAGAAAAGTTCACAGGCAACTTGGCGGAGGTTTGCGCTCTCTGAGTGCTTGTAGTTTTGGATGATGTTGCACATTTCTGATTTTACACTTTTTCCTGCTTCCCTCCATCTTTGACGTGATTCTCTGATGACTGGCTGCACATAGTTTGGTGCAGAGTCCACTGGGCTGCTGCCATCCTATCGTGACTCAGACAGTGTTGCCGATGCTGCTTCCAGCCGATCCGCTGCATTCTGATCTGAACTCGTGAGGATCGGTGACGCTGCAACCAACAGAATCCACCAGCAACCATATAACTGGCATTATTCCCTCTCGCTTCTTTGCCTCTCATGCTCTTCACTTTCCTTTTGTTTGCCTTTGGGCTTTATTGGAGGAAAAAGCTCTTAGTTACCGCAGCAGAGCCGCCACACTGCAGCGTTTCCATCAGGAGACCTTTTCCTCAGGGCTCCCCTGTCATTCTGCTCCAGCTCTCTATACAGCCACATATATTTGTCAGCCCTCCGACATGTGCACACAGCACATTTCTCAGAAGTTGATCGCAGTTGAAGTTTGATCCTGTCTTGAGGTTTTCCCAACAAGAAAGTCGGTCCCCAGTGCCCAGACATCATCACACGCTGTGTGATGGATTAAAAGGCAGATGTCAGTGTTTTTTTGTTTTTTTTCCCCCTCTTTGACAAGTGTGAAAGTCAAATGTCACCTCCATCATCTCACTGCTAATAAATGACCTCATTCATTTTACGTGACACCGCATTAATCCTGCGGTGAAACATTACAGCTCCAGAGCTCTGGTCGTACATCACGGTGCGAAGGTGTGGTCAGAAACAACAGAGGAGTGGATGCATCAATAAACCCCGGTTGTTTACTGAGACCAGCGAGCGGAGTTGAGCGTCCGCTTCACTCCAACTCATCTAAACTTCGTGCAAACGTTAAAAAAAAAAATTCCTCCTCCAGCTTTGCAATCTAAAGGTTGCTGGTGGTGCTGCAGCTGATCGCAGCTCACAGTGGGCTCAGGTGGGGTTACACCTGGGACGGGTCAGCAGGCTGTCACAGGGAACCGATGCGGCCAGACCACTAACCGCTGTGCTAATGTCACCTACGGTGCTAATGATCCTTAATTGTCCAGAGATTTTTTAGTGGATCACTGCTTGTGAACTCTTCTCTTTTGAGAGTTTTGGCTCCTTTCAATAGATGCAACATGAATTGTAGCTTCAACATGTGTAGCAAACCTTATCATATATGAATCATTCTGAGCTGTGTTGTCTTAGTTTTAAATATAAAAAAGTTTTCTGGCTCCAAAGTACTATTTCGTTGGTGGTGCTGGTGGTGGTGGTGGTGGGCGGGGGGGGGGGGATTGGCTGACTGAAACTGGCTCTCTTGGTTGCAAACGTCCAGTCTGGCAGCAATATTACTTTTGACAACAGTGCACGTGCACAGTGGCCAGAGGCACGAGCGCTGGACTGTGGCGCGGCGAGGTCAGCTCAGTTCGGTGGGGTGAAAGACAGACGGACAAGGGGGCGGGGGGGGGGGGGGGGCTGCGCTGCTCCTATTATTAGCCGGTCCTGTGGTCAGAGGGCTGTCGGCGCCGTTTTTCCTGCTGAAACTCCTTAAACGCCCTCATTCAGAGGAACCGTGAATGAAAAAGGATGCCAGAGATTCAGATCTGTCAAAGAGAGAAAAGCTGAGTGAAGGCAGAGTTGCCCGCTGTTCTGCGGAGTCATTCGCTTTTGTTCCGACAGTGACGGCTGAGAGAGGCTTGGGCCTGCGAGGGGAACGTGTGAGCTGCTGGTTGTTGCTGTCTGCTGTTGGGTTTCTTCTCATTTATTCCTCATCCTCTTCCTCTCTCCCAGCATCAGTATTCAGGCCATGGCTGATGTTTTATTCAGCGGTTGTATATTATATATTCTGGGCATCCACCACTGCAGGAGAGACGAGCAGTGACTTGAGGCTGTAGGAGTGAAATTCTCAGAACCTCTTATTAAGCACCAGGAAGCGCTTTGGCCTCACTGGATCGAATTAGCTCGTGTATCCATTTTGATGTTATTGTCCATTAAAGTGATGTAGAGGAAAGCTCGGTGATGCCACGCGGCAATCTGGCCTCACAGATTTTTGGTGAGCTGCCGCTCCTGCGGAGAGATTGGCTGTCTGACCAGAAAATGGCTGGAACAATGATCAGATTAACCTCCAGTTCAGGGACATTCGGGTCACATCATCATTAACTGAATCTATAACGCAGCAGCAGCCTGTAATGCACTCTGCTCGGAACCCTTTCACAGCTCCGCTTATTGGCTTGTGTCTGGCTCGCCGATGCGTTGTGGCCACCATGGAGGGCGGGCGCAGTGTAATCTGCAGATATGGACGCATTTATGGCCCCCCGAGACCTTGTGGAAGGTTTTACCTGCTTCGTGTTGTGTAAAACAGCTCCGAGCTCAAAGGCCAGCAGATGCTCAGACAATCGGCTCTCTGTTGAAATATTTGACCGGAGTAAAAACCTCAAAGAGTCGGTGCAGCTCTCTGGAAGGAAACTGCCGAATTTGCGCTCAAGCACGATTGAATGTGTGTTTGAACGATGTTTTATCTGCTCAATGTTTGCACTCCACTTTGCGAAGTGACACCGCTTCCTCTAAAGATTAGGATGTTGAAACAGGCACAGGGGGGCTCTTCTGAAAGGTGCTGCAGAGTTGCAGATTAGACCAGTCAGTCCCAATCTCTTCGACTTGCGACCTTCCTCCCTCAGAGACGTCTCGAAGATGTGAGCAGTGTCACCTTTTAATCTCTCTGTGGGATTCAACGAATCGAGTGTTGGACAAAGATTATGATGGGAGATTAGGGGACACTCTGTATATTTTACTGATAAGGCTGCTGTATTTTTTTTTTTCACCGGCTCCTGGTACAATATTGAAGATGAGCTTGTGTTTTGCACTGAAAGTGTGTTTAAGTGGAAAAGAGGACACTCAGGCAGGAAGCGTTTGAAGCAGAAAGAAGGAGCGCCGCGGAAAAACCGTCGTAAATGGGGTTGAAAGACACGAGCGAGCAGGAAGCGAGCGAGTGGAGGAAGTCATGGAGGAGAGCGGGGAGAAGAGGAGGATGTTGCGAACAAAAGAGGAGAGGAGGCAGCACATCGCATCCTCAGTCTGAGGCCCAATTTGGCTCATGATGGGACAGTAATGAGGGACGGAGGGGACAGATCCCGCCTCTATTCTGCGTCGCATTAGTCTGCGAAAGTGACTTCCCTGCAGTGTTTTTGTGAGAGGCCACTAGGTATTTTAGCGAGAGGATGTTCCCTCCGTGGAGAAAAAAAAAACCCGTGTTGTTTCATCCCAGCCGAGGACGCCGAGTTAAACCCGCTCGCCTCCCACCAGCTGCAGAGCCCAGGCTGAATGGCTTGTCAGGGATTATACTCAGATTAATCAGAGCACAGTGACTTTGCATCATATTGAAGCTGCGTGTGTGTGTGTGTGTGTGAGAGAGAGAGAGAGAGGGGTTGGGGGGGATTCAGATTCAGAGCTGCAGCGGTAATCTGTGAAAACGTGCTTCATGTGCCGGACAAGGCTGCAGACCCACCATGTGACGGGGTCACAGCTTCCTGCCTCTGCCGTGTACTATGTTTTAATATCCGAGTTGTATTTTTCATCGGATATCATCGGATGTTCTTTGTCTTCATGTTGTTTGACTTTCACCTTCCCCCAACAGCGTCTTTTCTTTTTTTCTGTGCCTTTTTAAAACAACATTCCAGCGTGCGATTCAGTTGGTTTTTGATCAAAAAATGAACAAACAAGCCTGTGAGATATGACTGCCTCTTAATCTACTGCTTGATTATAGCCGAGGCCCCTCACTTTAATAGTTTGTTACCGTCTCTATGTGGTGTTTGTTTTGCAGCGGCGTCATTATTTAATCACAACAACTTGATGTAAAAACAAGTGTGTCCCTCACGCCTGTAGACTGCGCTGCAGCAGCGCTGCAGGATAAACAGCGATATTTCTCTGCCTCTCAGCTCTAATGTGACAGAAACCACCCACAGGCTCAGCCAGCTATCAGACACCTCAAATTAAATGCAAATGAAGAATAGCTTTACGATTAGGAGAGGCTGGCAGACATTTATGTCGCTGGGAATTTTTGCAGACCTGAAAAATGAAGGGAAAGTGGCTTATTTTGAGGAGGTGACTGTGGCCATTATGTGGGAGGAGAGTTCAGAGCGAGTCATGGCAGACTTTGCCTCACTAACACATTTGCATGAAATTGATCCTTTCTTATGTTTTACTTTTTGGAGGCAGGACATTTTACGTGTTTGTGACAAATCGTTCCATAAAGAGAGGTTTAGTGAGTCTTCATTAGCGTGATCTCACTCCTCCTCTGGCAAAGAATGAGAAGAAGAAGAAGAAGACGGCAGGTCTGATCCTCCAGGAAGGTGCTGCCATCTTTGGAGTCTGCACAGCGAGCAGCGACAAACTCCAACCACTGGAAGAACCGCGGTTGCTTCTCTTGTCGATTTTTGAGCACGTAGCAACTTCACTCTGTTTCCTCGAGCGGCAGAGCGTCTTACCTGAGGTCATGACCCCCAGGATCTCGTGACCTAAGCAGGGTTTGAACCTGCGGGTTCAAAGCTTTCACCAGTCGGCCACCGAGTCTTTTCTGAAAGCTTGCATGTAAACGGCCCACGAGCCGCAGCACAGGAAATCACTGTGTAGGAAAATTATACTTTCCTTTATAAATAGATAGAATTTAGGATTTGGGCTTTAATGCGTGTTATCTGACAACTGTGAGGAGTCTTTATTTTGCCTGAGTAAAATAGTCAAGTGTTTTTTGCAGCAGACTCGATAGAAAACTGATCAAATTCTCCACCGTTTTCCCAGAGTCCATGTAAATCCTGCATCCAGTGTGCATATGTTTGTGCTTCACTCCATAAATGATTGATTTCACCTTCTGTCTTTGCACAAGCAGCACACGGCTGACCATTTTCTCTGAAACAGCTGCAGGAGAACTCACCGATGACCCGACACCGTGCACGCCGGCGTGAAGCCTCTTGGGCTGTGACAGATGCATTTGTTGTCGAGTTTGGATCAAATGTGGGAGAGAAAAAATTCCCGTTGTTCCGGAGTTAGTGTGAGCTGGTTGACCAGATCTTGTGGGCGAAATGATGAATTTAGTTTTACAGATGCTGCAGTTCAGCCTTTTATTGATCCCTTTTTGTGATATTTTAAATTCACCTGCTGTTTTCATGGATTTCTTGCCCATACGAGCTGTTTAAATTGGTAGATATGAAGAAGAATGATGAGTATATTTACTAAAGCTTGCATATAGAACAAAAATTACCTCGTTACACGACTGCAGCCAGCGTGTTGCGGTAAATAATCGAATGCAGTGTTATTTTCTATTAACTTGCCGCTCATTTGAGCTCTAAACGCTGAATAAATGCATTCTCACACTCGCGTTGACAGAAATGGTTTCTGTGCTGATGGCAACCTTCAGCTGTCGCCGTGAGGTTTTGGGTTCTGGTTGCGTTTCTGGTCTGTCTGCCGCCTGCTGTCATGACCTCCTTTATGGGCAGGAAATCTAATCAAACAGGACCAGAGCTGAATAGCTGATTGTCAATATCAGATTTGGAGTATGTTCGTTGACTGGGGCTTTTCAATTACCTCTGTTTCATTGGGTCATTCCAGCTTCTGGTGCTGTTATTAATATTGTAGTGGGGGGGGGGTTCCTGTGGTAGATTTGTGGTATTTGATTTAAAGCTTCAGGCGAAGGATGGAGGAGGTAGAATCACGTTGTTTGTTTGTTTTTTTGCTGTCATTGATTTTTGCTGTGAATGCTCCACTGCCTGTTTTTCCCAGGCTCCATTAACGTGCTGCAGCTGAATGATAGTTGAAGGACATTTTGGAAATGAAACGCATTTATCTCCGTTAACAACGGCAGTGAAGTCTGTTGTGCGAGGGGGGAAACCTTGCTGTTGTGTTCAGCGAGCCTCGGCGCGCTCGGTCCAAACGCTCCCAGTGAGCAGCAGCAGTGGCGTGTTTTCACCGACGGTGCAAACGGAGGCTTCCTGCAGGCACGCTGTCACAGCACCCAGACGCACTGTCCTTTCAGCTCGTCTTATTTGTTGTCCTTCCTTCTCACTCGCTCGCTTTCTCTTCGGCTCCCCTTTCAAACGCGTCCTCAGCTGTCAGCTACTGTTATGCTCGCTATTCTTCATTGAATCACGCTGCAACCCTGTGAGTCATCGCTGAACATCATTTTATGTACAAAAGAACCTCTCGTATTTGATATCTTTCAGCATCACGTTTTTGTGTTACAAAATTCACCCGCCGATTGTCAGTACTTGTTCGATTCAGGTGTTTGGATTTTGCACCGAGAGGACATGAGAACTGTAAACAGAGGGATCTGGTCAAGGGTCAAACTTAGGCTGAGGTGGTTTGACATCTGAGCATCGGCAGAGGTGGACACTCCTGGTCCTCGAGGGACGCGACGCTGCGTGATTTTAATGTGACCCCATGTCAGTTACAGCTGAGTAGCAGGTCAGGAGGCTTCCTGCGTGATGACACAGTGACTGGATTCAGGCACAAACATGGAGAGACACCCAATAAACTCGGAGGCGGGGGTTTTTTTGGGACAGGGGGAGGAAGTTGGGGGAACACCTGGAGGTTCCGCCTCAGGTCGGGAATGTTGTGTGGACTCACTTGTTGTAGCCTTCCGGTTGTGGTCTAAGGTTAAAAGGGAGACACAGAGTCCTGCGATTTCATTGCACACAGCTGATGTCACAGCTTTTCTCTCGTTTTCTTTATTGATTAATGGTCTCGTGTTCGGGGGGCAGACTCTGTCCCGACCCGGCCTGATGGAGCGCGGCTCCAGTTTCCCTTTTAAATGAGGGCTTTTGTCCGGATTCTCTTTTGGTAGCCAAGAACAGCGACCGTGCGTTAATTGCGTGTCCGAGTGTGAGTCAGAGCAATTTGTGCGAAAGGTCAAACGCCTCCTCAGAGGGACAAAGCAGCGAGGGTCTACGACTGTAGGGAAACGCACGCGGGCGTCATTCCTGAGCCTCCGTCACCGTTTCCCTGAGACTGAGCTGACAGCCAGCCAGCAGCACCTCAGGAGAGCAGCACATGCATAAAATGGCTGCTGTGTCACCGTTCACAGAGTTAACTCAGCTGACCAACGGAGTACAGGCCAAAATAAGACAGAGATTTTGAAATAAACAGGAAGTACTTGTGCTTGAGGTTGATTTTGTCTTGTTTTCAGATATTTTACACTTGAAATAAGTAAAATATACTTGATTCGACTGTCAAGAATAAGAATGGGTGTGGATGTTATGGAAGTTATAGAGGGATCCAAATGTTGGTGTCGCGGTGATCACTTCCACCTCAAAAATACCCATTGATTCGGTCTTTGATTCATCCTGTGCAGAGTACAAAGACCGAAAAACAGGTGTACTCGACGTCTCTCGAGCTGAAGTCACAACTTGCGCAGGAAATTCGTAAAAAAATGCAAGTCACAGCCACTCCTCGCTGCCTGAACACGCACCGATCACCTTTGTCAGAGGAGCGTTCTTCCACGCTTGGAGCAAGTGCGATCTGTACTTGTGGCATTGTGGGCTGGCTGCGAGCTGAGCCTGCGACTCGTGTCTGTTCACAACACATGGCGGGTGGTGGGTGAGGCTTCAGCTGACTGTAGGTGTAAGTGCATGTGGACGTGATGGTGTCTCTGTTTGTTCTTCCCTGCAATAGATGGATCTGTGCGGGCTGCCTTTTGCCTGATGTCAGCTGGAATCCTCTCTTAGGTTCAGTCAAGTTTTATGGAAGGATGAATGTTGTTGTCTGCATTTTTCAACAAGCTGGGAAAAATCCACTCATTAAAGATGATGCCTCTCAAAATGTTTAATTTGACGTCCAATAAACAGACTCAGAACTTCGTCCTGACGGGCGCTGCAGATGAAAGACGTGGTCAGGAATCGCTGGATTACAGAAACGCAAACTGACTGTAAGCAGAAGTCTGAAAGTGAGCTTTAGTACCTGTCATTAATACTGATTTTCTGCTCTCATTACCGGAGACAGCCCCGTCATTACGCCCACACAGTCTGAACTCACCACACTGCTGGATCAACATTAGACTGATGTTACTATAAACCTGCGGCACACACACACACACACACACACACACACACACACACACACACACACACACACACACACACACACACACACACACGTTCTCAGTTATGTGTTGATGAGAGTGGAGTCGTCTGCAGGTCTCAGAGCTCCGTCATTATCTCTTCTTAGAGACACACTCAGGTTTGAAATGGAAATTTCCGAGTGCAATCAACTGCAAGAAAAAGGAAGTGTGTTCCTATGTTTCACATTTTCCGTGTGTGTGTGTGCATGTGTGGGTGCGTGATGATGATGATGAGTCACCCCATGTCTCTGAGTTTCATTTCTAAAAGTATTGTTTTGACTTCGTGTTCGTCTTCCTGCTGGTGATGCAGAGAAAAATGAAGGTCTGTAACCAGTTTACTATCGAACCTTCTTGTTTTTTTTCAGTCCAGACATTTTCTTCTTTCTTTAACAACAACTCCTTGGATCTATTTCATTAAGAAGAGTTAAAAAGCCTCTTTTTGACACAGGACCTGCGTTTCTGCATCCTGCTTGGTCTCACATCACTCCAATTAGATTTACTCATCCAACCAGCAGAAATTTTATTTGTTTCTCAAACGCCCCTGAAAACTCAAAGGAAACTGTGAAGGAACAGTGAAGCTACAAGTCTGTTGCAATGTCAGCGAAGGGTGAAGCTGGAAGGCACTTCTATCAGCTCTTTCTGTCAAGTTGGAATCAGTTTGTTGTTATAATTCATTCAGAAAGTCAATTCAAACTGTGAAGGGAGCGTGACAAAGGAGTTCAGCGTCATATCTGATCAGCTGCTCAGTCTGATCATGCTGCTGTCGCATCAGACACCTGCTGCAGAGCTGCTCTTAACTAGCTCTCACAGATGTAAACTGGAAATGTTTACCTTTGACTCTTCTCTCACTGTGTTTCGAGGAAGTTTTTCGTCTGCGTGGTGAGTTTTTGTGTGTCAGCGCACCTACCCTGATCTCCCTTCTTTTCAATATCTGTCTGATTGAATCAGGTTGACACCAAATGGACACAGTCATTCACTCCCTCATCAAGATTCATGCTGCATATCCAGAGATCTCCAACGTTCCATCGGGTGAAACGTCAAGGTTTAGAAAAATACACAAATGCTCTTTGGTTGAAAGTCAGTCGCAGCTACACAACAGCCCGCTGCTCCCAGACACACCCTGATACCTCCCATGCATCACTTAGGCGAAGCGGAAAATTAAAGCAGTCCAGGTCAGCCAAGGACAGATTTCCAGCCTGGTGTAACTTCCTTTTGCTGAGTCCTGAAGCCACAAATACACAATCGTCTCTTTAGATTTGTAACTTCGACATCATTGCGGAAAAAAAATGCCTGCGTGAAAGTAATCATTATGTCGAGAATATCAATAAAAGAAGGTGAAATCAGATGCTTACATCTGCCCAATGTCAGCAGAAGTGAGCAATTAAGTCGTGTATTGAGGACAAACCTTCCAGGTACCAGTAACTATTTTCAAGCCGTCAGACTAAAAAACGATGGCTGCCGGGTTCATAGCTGGAAAAAACTTGTTTTCATGCAACAGATTGAATTTAGAAAGGAGCAAACAAAAGACAGAGTGGTCACAAAATGATTATATGAAGGAATTTGAGGAGAGTGTGAAACGCAACTGAGTGTTTCACACCTTGTCCTCTATCCTGGGCAGAGCAGTGGGTGGTCTGGCTGCAGGAAAACAGTGGGCTCATCCAGAAAGCACCCAGCAACACAATGCAGGACAGGAGCCATGTTGGCGTACGGGAGGGAGAAACGTGCTCTGCGGTTCAAGAAATAAAATAAACCCTCCAGCCGAACACTGTGTTTCATGTCAGCGACGCACACAAACAAACACACACCAGTGTGTTTGTTTCAACAGAGATTGTGACTGAAAAAGTGCCACGATTGGATGAGCAGCTGTGTTTTAAAAACACACTGGGCCTAGTCACGCCCGTCCTCATTCCTGTCGCGTGTCCACTTACTCATCCTCCATCTTTGTCTCATTTCCATCATCACGTATCCCACTGCTCACAAACCCTGGCACGCTTTGACCACACACACACACACACACACGCACACACACACACACACACACACACACACACACACACACACACACACACACACA
>JASSRZ010000074.1:9091829-9112121 GCA_032164315.1 Malacoctenus gilli
GTAGTAGTAGTAGTCGTAGTTGTAGTAGCAGGTGTAGTAGTGTTCTAACCTCAGACATGCAGTGAAACTGTATCCCTCCACCGTCTCTCCATGTCGAGCGATTGCAAAGCAGATTCATGGGAGCGTGCTCGCATGCGTCGGCAGTGTTCCCGCTGCTACGAGGGCGCGTGACGCTCCGAGCTGTGATGTCACACGCTACGCATCGTCCACCCCGCCATCACTGTCCCCTTCTCAGCTGCGCCGCTGTGCGTTTCACCCCCCCCCCCCTTCATTGCAAGGCTCGGCTCACGCTGCTGCACGGTTCACCTTGTGGTGTCCTCGGCCTGCAGGGAGATGAAGGAGGGGGCGGGGGGAGGGCAGGAAGGTGCAGGGAGAGTGAGGTTGGACGGTGGGCCGGGGACAAACTAGGGGGGAACAAAGCACGATCGGGGATGTGTGAAAGCACAGTGACATTGCTGGATCCCCCCTGAGAGGCCTCAGGTTGCTGGGGTTTTTTTTCTGGCCAT
This sequence comes from Malacoctenus gilli, assembly GCA_032164315.1. Lineage (NCBI taxonomy): Eukaryota > Metazoa > Chordata > Actinopteri > Blenniiformes > Labrisomidae > Malacoctenus > Malacoctenus gilli. The sequence goes on from JASSRZ010000074.1 coordinate 9,092,336, forward strand.
TAGGTGAGATTGTGGGCCTGTGTCACATTTACGAGGAGCGCAGTAAGTCAGGAAGGATACATCATCACTCCTGTGGCTTATCGCCTGTGACATTCTATATATATACAGCCATTTAGTGCGAGGGCACGCCGGCGTGCGCCGTCCCTCCATCACTGTACCCAACTGCTGCCTCCTCAGCTCGCAGCCATCGGAGCTCGATGGCCCGACTGACTCCCGATTCCGCAAACATCTCTGGGTGTAACGTGCGACGTGCACAGCCGCCGTGCACAGCCGCGCTGTTCCACTTACTCCAAACAGCTCATTTTTATTCATTCAGCCGTTTTCTCCCCTGAAAAGATCCTCGCGAGTCCCCAGAGACGCCACATCACCGAGTTATTATTCAGTCATTTAGCTGTATAAATAACTCACTTCTACCAACTGTGACTCCCCAGCGTCGCTCTGTCTCCGAGCCAAATACACCATCAATGTGGGACACGCATACAAACAGGATGGGGTAACAGCACAGCTCTGGATACCGTGAGATTTCAAAGTGGCACCTTTACTCAACAGTATTTGGTATTTTCTTGCATTAAATGCCAGATTCTTTTGTTTGTTTTCTTACAATTATTGTTGCAAAACCATTTCTTTTTGAGCAAAACCTGGAGAACAAACAGTCCCTTTGGATATTGTATTGACAAACCAAGGACAAACAAATCACTGATGTAATTAAAGTGTAAGTTTATTGATGTGAACAGTTTCCCTGAAGCAATTAAGTACTGAAAAGTCCCAAAAAGCAACAGCATGAGGAGTTTTATTGCTGAACTTAATGTTTTGTAGTTTGATGGCTTTGTTTTAAAATCTGTGGACAAATTTATTCAATAGGGGAAAAAAGACTTTTTCCAACAGGCAAAATTTGTTCCCAAAAAATCTCAATAAATCCCACTGCTGAACAGATAATAATGATGATCCAACAGACACATGCTCTTCTAACAGTCCCATGTTTAACTATTCAGTGCTGCAACACTCCAAACAACACCTCCAGCCTCAGTTTACGGCTGTCTGTTCTCTCAGGAGCTCAGGACATGCGAAGGATTTCAGGCACAGCCAATAATTTCAGGATCGCCGAGACAGAACTCGGTCTGAAAAGGAGCTGTGGATCTGATCCGGACACTTCTGTTCTGACCCATGGAGCTCAGATAACAGTTAAATAAGGGCTTTCTATAAATGTCAGCACATCTGTGCCGGTGGGACGTCTCTGATCGGGTTTCGTCATGACAGAAGAAGTCGATTGTGTAAGAGAAGAAAACACAATAAAGTCTGTATTTACTGGTGAATGTGAGACATTTCAAACCTTGTTTGGATGTCCAGATGAATCCAACTAATGCTGTCTAGAGCAGATAATGACTGGCTAAGTCCTGCAGGAGCACTGGAGGAAAGGCTGCGTAATTACACACTGCTGCTATTCACTGCTAAATATTCTGAGCCCACGCACTGACAATAACGCAAATCCCTTAAAAAGATATTCCCTCCTTTGATGCTATCGTTCCTTTATTGTCCGTGTTTGCAGCTTTCAGGACTTGGAAAAAGAAACCGCTCAGCTGTGCTCGCATGCATGGTTTGAAAAAAGCAAAACGGCATAAAATCCAACCTTTTTTCTCCGATTTAATGACATTTGTGCACAAATCAGGTTGGAGAGACACACGGCTGCCGCCATGTGAACTCTCAGGTGTGGAATAGTTTAGTGTTCAATGACAAGGCCTGCTTGTTCCCTCACAGCTGTGGCTCGTGTGTTCGTATGTAAAACCAAGTGACTAACACGCACACTGTCTTTTTTTTTTTTTACCCTCCCGCCATACAGTTCGTCCTGTTCGTCGTTTGGCGATGTTGCCAAACACAGAACACACACTCCTATTAGTGTTTGATCACGGAGTGTGACAGGCGAGAGATGCTGAGACGCTACACCTGATAAGCAGAGCAGGTAGCAGTCTCCATGGCAACTGGCTGAAGGAGGATTGGAAGACACAGTAGTGACACCGAGGTGAAAGAAACGACAGGAAACTTAGGGTTTTTTTGATGTGTTCAGTGTGTATATTTGTGTGTGTGTTTTGCACTGTTGTCAGAATATTGGTGTTGGTTCACGAGCGGGATCAGGAGAGACTCGGATGACTCACAGAGCGCCGATCCTCAGAAAGTCTTACGCTGCATAAAACGGCTGTCACAGCCTCCGTCCTGTGAAGCTCTGTCTGCCACAGATCATCCCTCGGTGTTTCAGCCCCGCGGGAACATGCCTCCATCTCACCTCATTAACTCTCAGTAATTCCAGGATTTCCAGGCTGATTTTGTTTCTAAAAGCCGGGATGGCGTCTAAACCGGCGTGCAGGGGGGGGGCAGGAACGTGAGATTTTGCTGGCTCTGTCCAGGAAGTACAAGCACAGTGAGATTTGACGGCTACTCAAAAGAAAGATTTCATCCATTGACCTTAACTTTCACGGCTTTTGCAGTCACGCATTGTGATGTTCCCTGAAAGCCCTCCCTCCCTCCCTCCCTCCCTCCCCCCCTCGGTCCATCCTCTGAGGGCTGCGTCTGGCCTGGTTGTGTCAGATTGCTGCTCCGCCCCTCAAGGCGTCCGGTTATATCACGGACTGGAGCTGGATGGTGGCGGAGCTGGAAGTATTGTCAGCCGGCAGAGACGGAGGGGACGAGCGCTGCCTCCGTGTTTGTGTCCGTGCACGTGGATGCGAGCCGCGTCTGGCGCCGCCGGCCCGTTAGACACGCATACTTGTTTGACGTCTGCAGCCGACCCGAACGCGCCACGATGATGCCGGGTCTCGGCTGCAGGATTTGCGGCGAAGCTTCGAAAGCAAACGCAAACATGTTTTTGTGCGTTTTCACTCAAGTGTCAGATACTCGCAGACTTTGAAGCATGGGTCCGAGTGGGTTTTTTGTTTTTTTTTTTTACGTTTGGAGGTGCTGACGTGAAGCTTCCAGATTGAGCAGTTTAGTTTCACAACAAGCTGCTTTCTTTTTCGCTTTTTCTGCACCCTCATACAGAACAAATGAAAAATCTAAAGAGGTTAATTTGGTTTAAGTGGTCGAATGTAACCTCCAAAAAAATGATCAAATAACAATCTCAAGTTTGAAATTTTAGTTTAAGATCTAAGTGCTTATTTGCCATTATGTTATTCAACATTTGGACGGCATGTTGTGAGAGTAAAATTTACTGTTTAAATATGACACTACACTGAAATAAGTCACCCCAGTGCATTTGTATCACTTTCCTTCCTGTATTGTTTGTTTTTATTGTTTGCAACCTGTTTTTATTGTTTGGCATCACGATGCTTGTTGTTGTGTTGTGCTCGTGTACAGTGAGGCGACAGAGATTGGTCTTATCTCGCCTTAAAAGCAGAGTCATTGTCTCAACGAGCCTTTCTTCTTATCTCGGGGCGCCGGTGTTGTCGCTGCGAGAGGCTCTCTGTGCTGAATTGTTATTAGTCAAATGGATTTCCATTGTGTGCAGCACAAGGTCAGGCTGATATGTGTGTACTCGCGATTTGAGATCATTTTAATCTGCACAGACAGGTGAACAGATTATTGTCTGTCTCGCCTGTTTTTATCTCACCGACCTTCTCAGTGACATTAGATAAATTGACACATAAATCTAACGCCGGTTACGTCAAATTTTGGCCCGAAAATCCTTTTAAAACGAGAACGGGTGTTTTCCTCTGAATCGTCACTGAAGCGTTCTTGGCATATTTTTTAAAATTCATGTTTGGTTCCCTCCCTGAGCGTGTTTGAAATGGATTTGACCTCTGCGATTTGTGTCTCCTGGTGTCAACGGAACTTTTGAAGACGTTAAAATGTTTTTCTCGCTGGTTTTGTTTGTTTTGCAGAAAGTGAGTGAGAAAGTCGGAGGAGCCGAAGGAACGAAGCTCGATGAGGACTTCACTGAAATGGAGAAGGTTCGTCCAAGCTGCTCTCACTTCAATGTTGGATTTGCCAGAGTGCTACAGTGAAGCCAAACACGTGCGGGAACACATACTCACACCACCCACTACAGAAGGAGCTTTCAAAATAAAAGCAACGAGCAGTTTTCTAGCTCTGTGAAGTACCTCAGGATGGTTTTACTTTGAAATGCGCAACCCGACTTTTAACAACCTCAGAGCAAGCAAATCGTCAGGCCCCTCCTCTCAGAGGGAGACCACCCACCAAAATGGAAACCCTACTCATCATCTGTCTTCACTGAGATGCAAATAATCTCTCAATAATCTCTCGATGCACTAAAGTCTTCATGAAAATTAGATTCAAATGTTTCTTTTTATTGACGTATTTCGTCAAATGACATCGTCTCTCAGTGGTGTTGTGTGTCTGGGCTCTTCGGGCACGAACCAGTTGTGCACAAAGTGCCACTCTTGAAAAAATATTGTTTTTACTACATCCTTTATTTATACTGTGGACGCACGATGATGTGATTAACTGTTTCGTGACCATCTCCTGCACCATTTCTGACCCGTCCTTGTTCGCGTCCGCCTCCGTATTTTCCTTCGTCTCTTGCAGAAGGTGGACACCACCGCTCGAGCTGTGCTGGAGATCATGACTAAGACCACCGAGTACCTGCAGCCAAACCCAGGTAACACAGGCTCCATGTAAAACGCTGTCTTTCAGTCAGTCGATCATAAGGGTTAAAACCAGTTACAGGAGAGGCTACAGTGCGCTTCATGTGTCCACCTGAGCGTTGCTGTGGTTTTATTTAATGCTTTTTCCATCTTGTTCGTGAAACGTCTCTAAAATTCAGCGCTCTGTGAAGGTCAAACAGCCTCCGAAAGGTGACTTCAGTTTGTTGGATTCGCAAGTGGTCCGGATCATGTTGCTGTTGGTTCTGCAGAAGCGGCCGCTGTTTTCCGAATAATCGGCTTGTGTTATCAAGACGCAGCTCAGGTTTCCCTTCTGATGGCTCTCCTGTATCGACCCTGTTTGTGCATCAGTGCTGCAGAGGTGCAGTAATGGGGTTGGTGGTGGTTGGGGGGGGGGGGGGGCTTGCAGCATCTGACTCAAATGTTTTATTTACTATGGTTTTCATTGTAAAGAGATTTAAGACCGTGAAAGGGAACAAACTGCTGGCACATCATGTGATAGCGTGTCGCTCTGTGTCACAGCAGCAGGTGCAGGTCGCTTCTTTCTTCGGGTGTAAACGTTCCTGCTTTCCCAGGTTCTCCGCCTCTCCTTGTACTCCTCCTGCTCTCAGCTGTTTGTCATTGTCCCTCGTTCTGCCTCAGGTTGGAAGCCATGACTCAGTCGACTCCATTTGTCAGGCTGTCCGATTCCTCTCAGTCAGCGTTTAGTTTCCAGCCGGTTCAGAGTTTGGTTCGATAACCTGGTTGACGATCTTCTTTCTTCTGCTGAGTGTGGCTGATTTCTCGTTTGAACGAGCTCATTTTGTTTTGAATTACTTGGATTTTACTCGATTGATACAATTGGTGTCATTTTGATATTGTTCTGGATTTGCATTTTTGGTGCATGAAGGATCACTGTCCTGTTTCCAATCTACTTAATGCATCCTTTTACGAGTACACTTACAATGAAGAAATAACTCATTTTTACATCAACTCAGCAACATAGTAAACCTTTACATATAAAAAGGCTTTGCAAATATTTCAAACAACAACTTTCTGATTTGATTTCTCTCTTGTACCTGCAGTCTGTTTGGAGGATTGATTTTTCTTTTTTAAACTTGATTGGACATTTGGATTTATTCGTTGTTCTCAGCCACCCGGGCCAAGATGAGCATGATGAACTCCATGTCGCGCATGCGGGGCCAGGAGAAGGGGCCCGGCTACACGCAGACCGAGGCCATCCTGGGGGAGGCCATGCAGAGGTTCGGCCGGGAGCTCGGAGAGGAATCGCACTTTGGTGAGCGGCCGCACGCCGAAGCGTCTCGCCAAGAGAAGGCTTCATAACAACAACGAGAAAGAGTCTTATTCTCTTGAGGACGCCAAAGGACTGTGTTGAATTATGTACGAGCCCGTTTTGTTGGTATATTGTCAATATTCAGGTCAAGTGAACGCTTCAAAGAGGGCAAAACTCAAACGTGGAGTCTGCTGCAGATCTCTATTCAATACATAATTAAAAGATTCTGATTGAAACGAGTCATCTGTTTGTTTTCCAGCATCTAAATGCAGCTGTGTTTGTTGCAGGCCCGGCTCTGATCGACGCTGGGGAAGCCATGCGTGAGCTGGGAGAGGTGAAGGACGCGCTGGACATGGAGGTGAAGCAGAACTTCATCGATCCCATGCAGAACCTCCACGAGAAAGATCTCAAGGAGATTCAGGTACGAGTGCGGGACATCGACGCCGCGCGGCGGAATTCAATCCCGGCCGTCCGCCGATGAGGGGGTGGACTCACGATTCCCCGGGTGTCGCCCACAGCATCACCTGAAGAAGATGGAGGGCCGCCGCCTGGACTTCGATTACAAGAAGAAGCGCCAGGGCAAAGTGACAGACGACGAGATCAAACAGGCGCTGGAGAAGTTCGACGACTCCAAGGAGATCGCTGAGCAGAGCATGTTCAACCTGCTGGAGAGTGACGTAAGGACGCAGGCTGTTGCTGCTCCGCTCCCACAGCGATAGTCGCTTTGCTCTCACCACGTTTTAAATGTCAAGCGATCGGACCCGTCAGCGTCTCTCTGCAGTCGCGTGTCGGTGACGTCGTTGTGTTTCTGTGGCTGTTGGACAGATTGAACAGGTGAGCCAGCTGGCCGCGTTGGTCCACGCCCAGGTGGAGTATCACAGCCGGGCCGCTGAGATCCTCACACAGCTCTCCAGCAAGATCGACGAGCGGTCAGTGTCAGTGACTCGCACGCGTTACAGAAATGTCGAGGAAGTGACGGCAATTTTCAGCTAAAAACACCTTCAAGACATTAAAGCTTCACGTAGCAGATGGAGTTCATCTTGTTGTTTTGTCTGTGGCCTGAGGCTCCCTGGTCTTCCCCTCTGTGCAGGATAAGGGATGCATCGAGCAAACCAAGGAAAGAGTTCACCCCGAAACCACGCACGTCTCTGGACTTCTCCATCAGCGAGAACCACAATGGAGGCATTCACAGCGCTCGCTCTCCAGGTGAGAAGCAGAGCGCGAACGGCAGCGTCCAGAAACGTGTCCAGAAATCTTGTCCTGGTCGTGTCTGTACAGACGCTCCTCCGCAGAGACACAGACCGACTGCGTTTATGGTAAAATTTAGGGGTAAAGGAAAGTTTCTGGACAAGTTTCGTTTGATTTTCACCCTCTGTCCTTTTAAGTTTTTCCTGTAAATTCTCATTCATGCTTATTTAATGTTTTCGAATAAGATTATTAAAATCATAATAGTCCTTCAAGTTTGAGTAGGAGACAGACAGTGTTGGGAGGGGGGCTCACCTCCCTTGAGCCATTTTAAATGTGAATTATGATAATTTAAGCTCAAGCACAAACAAGATCAATTACTCAAACCAAATGTTCCGCAGTGACCAAAACATGAATGAAGAAGACAAATGAAAACTTCACGAAATGTTTGAGAATTTGCGTTTTTGTGCCTCCTAATTTCAACCTTCTTTCTCAGCCGTTTCCCCACATTAATGAACGGTTGCACTGAACAGAAAGTCCTCCCGTCCGCAACTAAACCTCTCTGCACTCTTCTCTTTCCCACTCTGATTTCTGTTGTGTCCTTGTAGGTGCCAGGTCTCCAGGTGAGCCAGGTCAAACTTGTGCTTTCTCTTTTCCCGTCAGTGTTTCTCCGTCTTTGTGCCCATCCGATCATTTCCTTTCTTCGACATCTTTTTCATTTCAAGTCAAAGTTACGCGATTACTAATTTCTGCCCCTCCCCCCGTGTTGTGCCCCCCTGTCTCCCCCCCTTGCAGCAAGGTCTCCAGGTGAGACAAACGTGAATCCTGGAGAGATACGACCATATCTCTTCATCATCCCCCCTACTTTTCTTTTCTAATATCCATCTTTTTTTTGTTTGTTGTTGTGACACAATGAGAATATTGTTGCTCCTCAAAGATAAAAACTCCAGAAAACCAAGTGCCGTCCGCTCACCGCAGACTGAAAGGCTGACCAGCAGACGAGCATTTGCTGTTTCTGTTTTCTCCCTCCTGATCGATCCTCTTCACGCGTCCCTCGGTTCCATTCCCCGCCTCTCCTCCACTCTCTCATCGGTTTTTGTGTTTCTTTTTTGTGTTGTCATTTCCTGATTTGGAGCGCCATCTTTCCTCCTGCATCACTTCATGATTTTCTTCATCTCAACAAAAACCTGAGTGCTGAACTAAAGATTTCTCATGTTACTATTGTTTTCTCCTCCCCCCTTTGCAGCAAGATCTCCAGGTGAGCCAGAGTGACTTTGGAAGAGATGCAATAGTCTCTCGATCACTCTTATTCTTTTCTAAATGAAATGTTCAGTTGTGAGCCGAGTACGTGTTCGTCCACACTTTGATTTGAAACCTGTCTGCAGTGCTGTTTCCGTCTAACACATTTTCTCCTTTGCTCATTTTATTTTGAAGGAATAGTCATTTAAGGAAATGTGCTTATTTGAATAGCAGCATTACAGAAAAGATCAGTTATCTGTTCGACCTCTTTCATTGGAAAAACATTGAAAAATTTGTTTTCCAATTTTTTTTGCCATCTCATCTTCCTTACCATTTCGTCTTATGATATAAAAAATGTCCTAATCACATCATATGAAATAATTTTGCAGTGCAAGAATATATATTTTAATATACGAACGAATGTGAAAGCTGAATTCTTCCTTTTCACGATTCACTCAGAAGTTGTTGGGACATTGATCTTTATGTAGCAACAGTTCCAAACATGAGTAATCGTCAATCAGCACCACTCGAGCAGAGTACATTAATAATTTGCAAATTTAAACTATTTTGAGACAAAAAACGTAACTTTTGCTCTTTTTGTTGTTTTTTGTGATCACAATCTGTGTTTCCATCCTTCATTTCATTCTACCCTCTGTTTAAATTCTTTTCCTGCTTCCGATCATCTGCCAGACTCCTTGGTGTTGTGTCATGCTGAACTTGTTTTTGCCTCTTTATTGTGTGAAACTCAGGCTCATTACTGCCCCCGTGAGGCCAGAGAGTGAAGCGCACCCCTTTTTAATCTGGGGCAACAATGAACCGACTCACCTCCACTGTTTCCCACTCGACTCTAACGTGTTTACACTGAAATAAGCACATTTCCTGAGTCATCTGACTGCTCCTTTGAACACTGCACACCTGCTTATAATTTGCGGTCACTGATGCTCATGTTTTCTGCTTCTTTTGCTTCGCCTCCCTCGCTCTTTCCCCCTCACAGCCAGGTCTCCAGGTGAGCCTTTTCTCGAGCTTTTCTTGCCTTCTTAATGCCTCTAATCTTTGTGCAGCGTCTCCCCTCCTCCCTGAGCCCCCTCTAACTTAAGTCTCCTCACCCCCCCCCCCTCCCCCCTCTCTCTGCAGCCCCCATGGACCAGCCCTGCTGCCGCGCTCTGTACGACTTTGACCCTGAGAACGAAGGTGAGCTAGGCTTCAAGGAAGGCGACATCATCACCCTTACCAATAAGATCGACGAAAACTGGTACGAGGGGATGCTCCACGGCAACTCAGGCTTCTTCCCCATCAACTACGTGGACATCCTGGTGCCGCTGCCCCACTAGGACGCCACGGCAACCAGCTGAGACTGCTGCAGCTGCAGCAGCAGTGGCAAAATGAATCCCGGCCTCCAGTCGCCTCCCGCCGACCCCCCCTCCCCCCCTCCTCCTCCAAGTATTCCTCCGTAACCTTTTTCCCAAACATTCCTACTAACCACCTGTGCTCCACTTTAAGGGAGTCCGAACAGCAACAACGCACTAACAAAGATGCAAACAAGAATGACGTTAATTTCAAGCAAATATGCACCAAATGAGCGTTAAAATCTTTTAAAGGACGAGGTGGGAAAAAAAACAAGATTTATTGATACTGTTCGTTGCCCTAATCCCAGGAGGTACCTTCAGGCTTTCACAGTCATCCTTTCCATTTCTGTCCCGGCTTTTGTCTCGGTTTCAGTTGGCTGTCAGTCCGCCATGAGTTGATCAGAAAGCAGCTTTGCAAAATTCACACTTTCTCGCATCTTACTGTATTTTGTGGAAACCTCGACAGTAGATAGAAAACTTTTTCTCTCACATACTACGAAGAAAAAAAAAAAAAAAGGTCCACGTGCTTCATGTTTGTTAGAGACTGTAGTCAAGCATGGTTTCAAGTGTTTTAATGTTTTTAATTCTAAAGAAAAAAAAAACTTGTTGAACTGAGTAGTTTTGTATTTAATTGTTTGTTTTTTTTGGGGGGGGGGGGTTGGGGGCGGGCGGTTTCCAAGGAAACCTCGTCCCTGTCGTGCCCCAAAACTTCTCTCCAAAAGATGACCTCCTGTTTTAACCCCCCCGATTCAGACGAAACTCATTAGATTCATTAAGCAGGCAAATAAAATCTCCCTTCCTGTCGCTCTTTATTGTTTCACATATCAACACCTGTGCGCGCGCGTGTGTGTGTGTGTGTGTGTGTGTGTGTATGTGTGTGATTTTAGAAACCAAAGTTACCTGCAAACAACCTGAATCAGCTCCAACAGACGTGTCAGCAAATCCTTTGATTTCTTTTCTTTTGGGCGCAACAGGGTGAAGGAGCGTGCGATCTTTAGCTCTTTGGCATTTCTTTCCGGAGGGCGGTGTGTTCTTAAGTATGTGACATTACATATCTGAGCCAGTGATTAGTGAAGTGACCACATGATTTGACACAAGCTGTGAAGTGATGTAAGAAAAAAAAAACTATGGTGCATAAGTTTCAGTCCTCCGACGTACTTTATCAGCGACGTGAACAATGATCGGTGTGTTGTGATATGATAATAACTTATAGGACTTATCTGCTCATCGGGGCGTTCTTTGGTTCCTGGAGCAGCAGGCGTGGCTCTTTCCGCCGCGTCCCTTCTAGTCCAGTTAGTATTCTGTAGTTTAGCTGTCTATAAAGCCATCAGTTAAGGGGATACCGGATGCGAATGCGTTCCGTGGGGGACAAATTGGTGAACAAATGGCCGAGTGGGACGAGAAATCCTTTCTGTTTGTGTCGGTGGAAATTTTGGGTTTCATTGAATTGATGCAATTAACACTACTTCTTTATTTTGGGTTCGCGATAATTTGGACAAAGCGGCCACAGTTCTCCCCTCTCGATGTCACGTCAGACCTCAGAAATCAACCGCTTCATGTTTGATTTTCCCTGACCTGTCACTGACTCGTTTGAAGTATTTCAAGGGACTTTTGTTTCCATCCTAAAACCCAAATCGACGCCCGTTTGCCGTTGTCGTCGGGGTCAGCCGTTTCGGTGCCGAGTCGCACGTTGTTCCCTGCAGTGTCGATGATGTATTAACCTCTCTGCGAAGCAGGCTGCGCTGATGCAGCAGTGTTTGTCCACCTATCGTGTCGTGCGCGTGTTTTTTTTTTTTCCAGGGGGTGGGGTGGGGGATGCGTTTCCGGGTTTGCATACGGTTCATGTTATGCACAGGGGGGCGGGGCTACAGAGGACCTCTGATGCTGAGGTATTCAAGATATACTGTCTCTGACAGTGCTCGACATTTAAAAACAAACAAACAAACAAACATGGATGTCTCTTTAATCAAAGGACCAATTCATTTTATTCAGATCCACAAGAAGCGATGCAAAATCAACTGAAAACCCATTTGAAGTGTTTTTTCTTTTTTCTCTCTTTTCTTTTTTTGAAACGTTGTTTCTTTTCTTCTCAAGGGAAGCACAATGTTAGCAGGCGTTGTTGGCTGGGGAAGAATAGCGATACAGTTCGAAGAGGTCATGTATTTATTTTTTAAGGCGATTTGATTCTTTCCTTCTTTTTCTCTTTCATTTCTTTTTTTTTAACAATCGTGTGTATCTTTGCCCTCAATGAGGACTGTACAGCTTTTTGTGTTTTGTTTTCACCTTGTGTGTATAGTCGCGCATCTACAGTAACGTATCTTATTTTTGTAACTGTGACTAAAGTATACACATACAGTATAGATGTATATATACAGTATATTACCCAGAAGTAAAGTGACAGGAGGGATTCTCTGTGCTGCACATGATTGTCTTTGGATTGTTTTACTTTTGTTTTCTGTTGGTTTTTCTTTTTTCTTTTTCTTCTTGCACTGGATTATAAAACTGTATGCTCGATGTAAAGATTAAAAAAAAACAAAACGTGATAAGTCAATGTAATTTATTCAAATAAATACCGAGAAATGGTTATCGCCCTCTTGACTTTGTGTCCCCTCGCAGACCTCAGAGTTCTCACAGGTGGAAACTCATTACTGGAAGCCGCCTTTGCCCACAGTTAATTTAAACCGGCGCTGTGGAGTGAGATCATTTCCTATCTCGCTAAACAGCTCTTGCACGTCCCTCCACTTCTCTGGCTGGTGTTTTCATCACTTGCAGAGGACGCAGCAGGGACCCGGGCAGCAAATAGAAGCGCTGATGAATAATTCATTTACCTGCTGGATTCTTTCATGTCGCCTTGTTTGTCAGAATCCAAAGAGGAAATGGAAATAGGTCAAGCCAGAAAACCGCTCCTCAGACTCACAGACGAGCGAAATCTGATCTTTAGGAAAGTCAACTGCAGCCACGAAGCGATATAGAGGCACTGAAATACAGCGAATACACCGTTAGCAGGTGTGAGCTGGATAAACAAACTCCTACAACCTGAACAAACAAGGAACTACAGTGGAACTGCTCCATCACTTCGTAAGAACAGAAAAAAGCAAATACAAAAGTTGTAGCGATGCATGACTTCCACAGAATTTCATAAATATTTCAGGGAAGTTGGGGCTTTGTTTGTTCTTTTACTCGAAGACATTATGAAGGCAATTATTCTCATATCAATTTAATTTTTCAAGCACAACTCATTCTTCATCTAAATAACAAATATTGTGCGACTGGTGCATTTTGGAAAGCTGAACATCTCACTCATCATTTTACTATGTTTTTTTATGCAAGTATAAACGGAAGCTAGAAACCAAATATCTTAATCTGCAGTTTTGTCACAACAAATAGTGATCATCAGTAAAAGTATTGAAACAAAACAAAATGCCCCCAGAAATGTACGTTCAAGTCAATTATCTGCTGGTTCAGTTTCAACTGGAAAACACTTTGTAAAGTATAAATGTACTTATGGTAGATTCGTTGGAGTCATAATAACTGGAATAAAGGAGTGATGCAGCTGAGTTGGAACAAAAAAATCCTGATTCGCTTCATTCACAGAGAAAAAACTCAGTTCCGACTCTTCTCTGCTATAACATTTGCATGTTCTTTGCATGTGTAACACGGATGAATGAGTTTGACTTCATATCTGTGTAAAATCTCTGTGAGTATTTTATCTGTTGTTGCAAGAGTAACTTGGGTTGTTTTTTTGAAGGTTAAACGTAAATTATTCAGCGCTTCACGTGCTGAATAAATGATGAAGTGAGGTTGACGCAATGAGCTTCAATTGTAGTTTTTCTTGCCTGAATGGAGAATTTCGTGGCCCAAAGCTTCAGATGCGTCACTGTGATGATTATGCTCGCAGCACCTCAGAGTGAAGCAATGAGAAATAAAACAATAGATAACACAAAAACATAACCTACTTCAATTTGTGATCTCTCTTTTTAATTCACAGTTTTTATTCTGTGCGATTACAGCTAATTAGGACAGAACAATTACACACTTTAGCGTCACAAGAATTAAAAATTTAAACTCATTGTTTCACAAGGAAAACATAAAAAAAATGAAAGGGTGATGCCTTATCTGTTATCTTGTGACATTATTCATTTTCACTTTAGTAGAGGAATTTGAAGAGCTGACAACAACTTTTTTTGTGTGTCTGTGGGTGGGGTGGGGTGGGGGGGGGGGATGTCCTGTTGCGGTTCTGTGAGGAACTCCCTTCACTACTTTGTGCACTGCAGGTTTGTGTTGTTTAAAGCTGCTTCTGCTTCCCCCGATAAAGATAACGATCTCCAGTGACCTAATAAGACAGCGCAGAGATGCCGGTGTGACAGTTGCCATCAGTGAAGCCGTCAGGTCTCCGCCCGTTGTCTCTCACCAAAACTCGACCGGACCACACCCTCTCTTGCACAAGTGTTAACCCCTATGTTCCCTCCACATTGCTACACCCACGCATACGCAGTAACACACACTGTTCCAAACAAACACTGTGTGCTGCCACATCGATCCAGCGTGTGTGTGTGTGTGTGTGTGTGTGGGGGGGGGGGTTGTGTCCTGAAGCAGCTACTTCTTTTGAGCAGCATCAGAGCATGTCGCCTCCACTTGTCACACACCCTGTGGCCTGTTACTCTGCCGATCACAGCAAATATAGACACAGCCTTCAGTCTCGTTGGCTCGCTGCGTGTGAGATCGGTCCACAAACACGTATGCAAACCAAAAGCTCCAGTGACTGGCAGCCGTATGTGTACAGGTGGATACTGTGGATACAGGGCGTCGCCTATCAAATGCTGCTAATGACACCGTGCCAGCTATCTGTCTGGGCTGCAGTCACGCAGTCCAAGCTGGAGGTAAAGCCTCCTCTAGTGGCGATAAACCTGAGGTGCTGCGCAGTGAGCGCGCTCACATTGCAGTGGTGCTTTGAACAGTTTGAACTCTTTTATTTCCTGTGGACAGATTCGTCTTCCACGTTCAGAGACATTAAAACACCTGTAAATGAAACAAAGGCAGGATGTGAGGGCTGTGAAACCCACTGTTGGCTGTCTGCTGAGTCAGGTTGTTGCTCTGTACGATGGAGGAGATCATCCCAAAGCTTCAACTCTGGTGGATGTTTGATACGTTTGCTCCGAGTTGGAATTTAATCTCAATCAACTAACTTCCTGGTACAAGCGAGATATGAAAAAATTCCCTCGTTGAACTGAGCCAAATGTTACAGGCTGTGTCAGTGCTAAACAAACCCCTCCTGTCCTCAAACCCCGTCAGGCATGTGATAGATAAACAAAGTATCGCGGCAGACGCAGCACAAGAAAACAAACACTTTCTCCATTTTATTCAAAACATCCCTCTTACTTGTCAAAATCTGGTGCCTGCAATGCAAACCACGATGCAAACTGAGCAGCAACGTTTCAGCTTCTGTGGCCTCGAGGAGCCTCAAGCCGCCGCAGAGGCCTGAAAGTGTCGCCTCGTTCTTTCTTTATTCAAAGTCAGCTGGGCTTCGCTCAGTCACTTCATTTGACCTTTTTGAAGCTTTCAGGTCGCAAACTATTTCTCCTACGCGTAGAAATGTTTCCTCAGTCAATATAGTTTGCTTTTATCAGGCTCATTTCATGCAGGTTAATATAGTTTCAAGTGCCGAAAAGACGACTGAATCAGTGAAATGAAAAAACAACATTAAAAAACCTTGAAAAAAAGAAGAATAAAAGAACTATTGAGAATCAGATCTTTATTGAAAATAATCTGATCGAATTTTTTTAAAAAGGGTAAAAAAGGACAGTATACAAATGTTTTTTTTAACCGATTCAATGATTTGTAGCCTCATAAATTCGACATAAAATATGTTTATTTTTTAAAAACTGCTAAAAAAAATAGCAGCAGTTTTTCTAAAAAATAAATGTTTTTTTTTAATAAAGACAGAAATTAGGTTTACCATCACAAATCAATTCATTTAAGCAGTTGTTTGTCATCATTTGAAAACAGTTCAAAAAAGCATAAAGTTGTTTCTGACATCAGTGAGGCGAAAAGACATCTAAACTGACTCCATCCGTGAGGGGTAAAAAAAAAGCCCCCCCTATGGTCTCTTGCTGCGCAGTCTGTCAACACGGTGGCTCATACAAGAGCGTCTGACTCCGCGTTACAACACTGGTGGTCACAGCGCACGTGGAAAAAAAATCCACATCCGGGCAAACACACACCGAAGACATGCACACACACTGCTCCTGTCCAGGTAATGTATGTAATGGCTCTTCTGACACATGCCCCCCACCCCACCCCTCCCACACACACAGACACTGTAGGGTCTGAGCTGGAGGCAGACGGGGGGAGACGTGGAAAGCAATCCAGTAAAAAGCATTCCTAAGACCCTCTTTCCTGGTGGGTGGCCAACGAGGATGCTGCACCAGCAAGACAGCAAGAAAAGGGGGAAAAAAAGTGCAGCCATTGAGTCTGCCCCCCCCACCACCCCCCACCCCGCCTGCAGAGGCTGCAGACCCTCTCTCAAAACTGACCATGCAGAGCTTGATGATCCTTGGCTATTCAAGGCAGATGTTTTGAACAACTGCTGGATAAAAACACGTCCCAATTTACGAGTGTCTGATTTGTGTTTACAGCCACCGCAGCCTTTTTTTCCGATCTGGGTTTTACTTTGAAAATCCAGCCAAACAGGCCCGTCCACCTGAGAGGGATACGATGATTCATCCGGTGTGCGTGTAAAGCGAAGCGATGCCCCGCACTCAGGCAGCCACTCGGCGAGCCAGCCGTCGCAAGCTGAAACTGGCAGAGCGGCTAACCACTCCATCATGTTTGACACTTGAATCAGCCACGGCTCTTAATGCATGAATGGCTCAATGCATGTGCGCCCTGACCAACCCTAAACCACAGCAGACCGCAGAGCTCCCACAGCAGTCACAGGCATGCTCCACACATTCACTGTGCAAACAATCACTCTCACAACTCTCACAGCATCCACAATCCACCGCACACTCACCCTGATGCTGATATCTATTGTCATCCAAACAATAATACTGTGCAAGATACTGTGTGTTTGTATTCCTTTGAAGCAACACAAACAACACAAAAGAAACAGACTCGTTCCTGGCCCGGCTCTTTCCTACAGTATGTGTCACTTTCCTACGAGTTCTACTCGTCAATCAACCTCGCATTGTCCCCAAGCATACCAAATACCTCCTGTTGTCTGGTTATCAGGTATCAAGTTTCTCTGATCTTGTTACGACCGTCTGCGTCTGCAAGAGTCCCGTAAAAATGCCTGGCAATGTTTTGGGAATGTTTGCAGTGAATCTGTTTCACCCGCAGCCCCAAAAGTCCAACAGGTTGATTTTTCAGAATAAGAGGTATTCGAAGAAGAAAAGTGTCCTTTTAAAAACCGATATCATCGCATTTTTGAAAAAAACAACATGCGCTCCTCTCATTCCTACACCTAGAATACATACAGATGTGTTTCAGAATTCAAGGTAAAAGAAACAATGCTTAGCAGTGTAAAAACAACAAAAACAAGTAAATGTGTTTGATGTTGGCTATTTTTACAGGTTTGTTGCAGTCACTAAATCAACAACCACAATACTGAGAAAATACTAAGAAAAAAAAAAGATTAATTTGTTCAGTTGGTTTGTTTATTGTATATTGATGTGTGAGTGGATTGGTTTGTTTTTTGGTTGGTTTGTGTGTCAGTATGATGAAACGTTTTGTTCTCACACAAGACAATAGAAACACGAGAACCTCAATCAGAAGGTGAAATCGGTGAATAAAGGCCATATTTCAAAAGAAAGGAAGTGAACGCACATAATAGAAATAAGTTTTACTGTTAAGCTAAAAGAGCCCCCCCACAAACACACACACACACGCACACGCACAAACACAGTGGTGGAGCAGCTGTTGGTGGGAGTGTGCCATTGTGTGCCACTACATGTTTTCCTGTGGTGTTCATACATAGTTTCTCTATTCAGCCGAGCAGCTCAGCTCTCAACACCAGACTGAGGCAGCTAATACCCCTGTCTGTCAGAGCCGCTCAAAGAGCGAGTGATTGGAGATGACAAACGAGGCAGTAAGACAGGTCAGGCAGCTATGAGGCAGCAGCGAGAGCCCAGGAGGGAGCAGAGGGGAGAGGGGAGGAGGTGGATGTGGAGGTGGAGCCCTGAGAGAAACGTGGAGGCGCGAACACGGAGGACGTAATTCACCTGTGTGGGTTCTTCCTCGTTTGTTGATCAAACCGTGAGGGGGTCTCTGAGGGTCTGACGCCACACTTGTCTGTCAGGGTTTGTTTCCGGGTCTTGATTCGATCCTCGTTCCGTCTCCCTGTGAGGGGGGGATCTGTCACTCAGTGTAACTGACAAAATACAGAGAAACATTTATATATAAAGAATAATAAATACAACTCAATGACATTTTCTGTCAATATTCAACTTATGTCACAAAATTTTGGAACAGTTTCCCTCTCATGGCAAAAAGCAAAAGTTAGTCAGTAAACATTAAAAAAAAACAATGGAAATATTGTGACATATAGGATGTGGGTAGTCGATTAAGGAAAACATTGACTATCAGGAAGTATTGACAGAATACAAATAATGAAACAAGCACAGAGATACAACACGTTGATGATGAGAGGAATAGACTGATTTATCATCAGTTTGTAGGATCCTCTTTCATTGTAATTTACCGATGAAACACAAGAATCCTTCTCTGTAAAATGTGCATCAAGTGAACACTGAACAGGCTTAATGTTAAATAAAACAATTGAAACAGAAGGGGAGGGAAAACAAGGATTCCAAAGGAGGATTAAGGTCATTTAATTCAGACTCAAGTGAAACCAAACAGGACCCAAAATGACAAAAATGCACCAGATGTTTTCAAGAGCAAAAGCGTCCCCTGATTGAACAGACTCACATTTATCGTGACACTTTGGATTTATCACTTTATGTTCTTGATCCAAATATGTCCAAGAGGAATGATGTGGCCGGATCAAAGCAAATTATTTGTACTGTGACAATGTTTCAAAGTGGTCTGTGGGCCAGTGACTGTGTGTCAAATGTACTTCTCGCCACACCACAAGCAATACACAAATAAGATAGTTTTGTGTGTGTTTTTTCTCCCCAACTCGTTCTCCCCTCTAAGTGTGAGAGATATAAAAGGTTAAACACTTCTCTTCAGCTTCAGGAACAAAACTCACCCTGACACACTCGTGTCTTTTTTATTTGAGGCTGCCAGCTTCATTTTTGTCTGTCCAGTTTAACCTGCAAAGTTTCTATGTTTTGTTTTCTTAATCCTCCTTTTGTCTCTTGAAATCATTCACAGTCAAAATACCGTGAATCATAAAGAGCCGGATTTCATGTAACAATTTCGAAACAACTTTTAAAAAAAAAATGAACTCACTCAATTTTTTTCAAAGTCAACCTCACCCTGTTTGCTCCTTTACATCACAGACCTTTCACCCTTTCGAGAGAGAGAGAGAGAGAGAGAGAGAGAGAGAGAGAGAGAGAGAGAGGTAAAAGAGGCAAAGTATTTTATTGCGCGAATTAAACGAGGGTGATGAAAGGCAGTCGCTCTCTCACTTCCACCACTTCTCCTCCTTACCAGGGACTCGAACCGGTAGCCCTCTGCTCACAGTTTCACATTACAAGCTGCCATTAAAGATATTAGAATATAAAGTAATTTGAGACACTGAGTTGAGCGTTTTATGAAACCTGGCAGTAAAACAATGAAGCATGTGCGCATGGAAATAGGTGTCATGTCTTTACATTTACCGAACAAATGACTTTGATTGATTTATTTAGAACGGCGTGAAAACAGGTTTGTGAGCTGCACTGATAGTGTCTGAGAGAAATACCTTCACAGAAGTTATCACAACAACTGATGTGTGAATGAAGTTGTTGATACTGAATTGATGTTTATGACAATACAATAGGCTCACGCGTAGCTCCAGCAGGTTATTTATCTGACACGGGAGTTGGAGCCAGAATTGTTTCGGAGCGTGTTCACGCCGGTCTACTTTATGACTGCGTATAAATTCTCCTCAGTGGTCGAGGGGTTTTTTTTGTGTGTGTGTGTGTGTGTGTGTGTGTGTGTGTGTGTGTGTGTGTGTGTGTGTGTGTGTG
>JASSRZ010000074.1:9124129-9141934 GCA_032164315.1 Malacoctenus gilli
AGCCAGTGTCACAACAGATGTGCTGTCAGCTTCCACAGGGTGACGTATAAGCTGCTCTTCAGGCAGGGGGGAGGTCTCTGCTTTTCCACCTTCCTCTGTGATGAATGAGTTGGATGTTGCACTCTCTGGTTGGCATTTCATTTCAACCTCCACAGCATCACTACTGCATGGCAGTGAGTCCTGGGTAAAGTTTCTCCATGAAGGTGATGCCTGGCTTAGATGACTACCGTATGGACCTTCGAAATGATCCTCGCTGCTGTGCAAGCCTTCATCAGGTGACAGGCGTGATTCCAAACCAGGACTGCAAGACTCACTGGTGGTCACACGTCGGGAGTCTGGTAGAGGAACAGACTCACCTGCAAGCAAAGGGCCTTCAAAGGCTTCAACCTCACGCCCATAGCAGTTGAACGATTCAATTGTTAAATCAGTCCATGCAGCGATCTGCTCTTTAAAGCCATCTCTGGTCTCAGAAGACGTCGTAATGGCAGGAGCATCGTTGTCGTCTGTTGTGCAGTACGGATGTTCAGCATGATCCCCTCCACAAAGCTGAGCACAGCCATCAGAGCAGTAAGTCGAATTTACAGTGTTGTCTTGCACGAGTTTACTGAGCTCCATGTTGGGGAGAGGAATTGTGTGATCTTGAGGTCTGGTGGCATCTAAAATCTCAACTTCCCCACCGTCACATACCAACGATTTCCAAGTGACATTTTTATCTGCGCCATCGTCCTGAAATGCGCCGAAATCTTCCATCGCCAGACTGTCCTTCAGATCACCAGAGGCCAAAGTAGTGGTTGGAGTTCCACTGAGACATGCTTCACTGCTGTCAGCAGAATAGGGCTCCTTCATCTCCAGATTGTGATAGGGGTGTTCTATGTGTTCACAACCGGATTCCAACATACTATCAGAGATGACTGTAACTTCTGTATTACTGTCAGATGCAACCTGGGCTTCTGGCAGAATAATGCTCTCCTCTGCATTGTCAGAGCAGTCTGAAATCTCAACCTCACCTCCAGCACAAATAAAGGACTTGAATGTTACATCTCCGAGTTCGCAAGGAATCTGAACTGCGCCCATATTGGTAGATGGAGGAGTGTCTTGTATTAGTTTAGTGGGGGGAAAAGAATCCAACTGAGTCTCGGGGACAGTGAAGGGAACATCAGCCTGAGGATAGCAAGTAAAAAAAAAAAAGAAAAAAAAAAAGAGGTTACAAAAGACACAAAACTGATGAAATATTTTGAAATATTTCCAGAAACTCACCTTCATTTTGACTGGAGCAGTAGCGAGTTGTGCTTTGGATCGGGATTTCACTGTTGAATTTGTCAAGCACGCATATTCATTATCAAGACTTTTCAAGGGGGTGCGCTCGCCATATCTGTGGGATGGCTGAAAAAAGTTGAAAAAAAATCTGCATTAGATAGTTCGGTCTAATTTGTGGAACACATCACAATGACATGAGAAGAGTACATGAAGCTTACCAAGCCCTCCCCACTGGAACTGGACGTCCTGGAGGACATTCTTCAGTCAAACTTCAAAACGACCTGCAAAACTAAACACAAACCCCCCCAAAAAAACAAATAAAGAAAAAACATAAGGAAAGTTTAACTACATGTTGTTGTCGGGTTTTTATAAATATTGATGAGTGTTTGCTTGTAGACTAGTGCAAAATCACATGTGATCACCAATTCAGTTCCTTTGTGAAATGATTTTTCAGGATATCCTAAAATTTAGGAAACTGAAATGTTGACTTGTATCTTCCCAGACTTCAAGTATCTTTCTTGTTCCTCATAAGCTAACTGTCCTTTATTCCCTCCATTGTCTTTCCATTTGTCCTAAACTACAGGTGAGTAAATCTCTTGAAATCCTGAACGACTAAGAGTTTGTAAACATCCTTTTTAACCTAATGAATTTAATTTATAAACCTAACACAACTTAAGTCATTTTTGCACGTGTGGTTAGTAAACTGCGAAGCTTTTGTTGTGTATTTCATTCAGTACACACATTGATTTGACATTAGCTGCTGTGGAACTCTGCAGGCGCTGTCACGAGATGGATTAGTGACAAAAAAGACGACTAAGATCTTCTGCTCTTAATGTTGTATTAGTGCCCCGGAGAGTGTCAATAACTACTCAAACGCACCTAAAAACACAAAACAAATTTAATTTTTTAAAGGATGAATAGATACCAGCAAAAATTACCCATTAGAGCCCAGTCAAGAGCGTTCCTGACTGCTGTCGTCAGTTGACGCCAGTTTGCCGTTATTGAACGGAGGCAGTCCAAAAGCGTTTGTGAAACAAAGAATATCAAAACGTATGAACTTACTTTACCTCCCGAATGTCACCAGGAAAGTTTAAACACAGGCGTAAATTGACGAGTTTTGGTTGAACAAGTGCTGTTTAGCGTCCATCAACCGCGTTACCGTTCAAAACACGAATGTCAGCGCTGTGATTGGTCAAGTTCTCTTCTTCGCTGATATCCTTTTGCGCACTGTGTCCTATTACGCACTGCTGCCGCCTAGTGTCCCTCAATGTCACTGCAGTAATGCATACTGTACGTTCGTTCTGTTGAAATGTAGTTTTCCTGACAGTTATTCACATTTATTGGTATTGAGTTATTGAAATTTAATTTAGTTTGACTGATAAGGGACACTGAAGAATCGTTCTTATTGATTTTTCAAAGCTTTACATGATACATGTTGGCTTATTGTTGGAAAAACAAGGATATACAATAAGTTAAGAATGTCTCCACCAGTTCTGGCTTATTGAGAACATATGAAGAAAAGCAAAAGTTAACTTTCAATTTTTTATTTTGAAATATGTACAAGCTTTACCAAAAGTGACTTTTTTCTGTGAAATTCTTACATTAAATATCCAATAATTTCAGCAGGAAACTGATGTGGAAATCCTGAGGCAGAAGACAGCTCACAAGTTCGTTCTGCTTCTCTTGATACTTGTAAAGTGATATTCTGCATCTCCAGAGCCTTCAGTGTAAGTGGATCCTACACTGAGGCCATGAGAGGCTCAACAGGTCGGACCTGCACCACCTCAGCAAAGTCTTGTCCGAACCAGCAGGTGATGTCAGCTGAGTCGAGGGTGAAAAAGAAGAGTCTGTCTCTGCAGCGAGTCCTCCTGTAGACTGAGCGGGGGTCTGCTGAGAGCACCCCCTTTATAGCGGCCACAGCCTCCTCTGAACTGCGCAGAAACTTGAACCTGGGTCTCTTGCTTTCACATGGTGCTGTGTAACAGAGAAGTTTGTTGATCAGTGACTGGACTGATTCTATGATAGCGCCAAACAACAGCACCCTCAACTGGAGAAAAAATACACATCGCAGTTTTACTACAGGGGGATCGTCTTACCTGACAGGTGTGTGGGCAGGAATTCTGCCAGCTGCCTTTCAGCCTGAGGGGTGAAACGCACATGCAAACTGGCAACAGGTGGCTCTCTGATCCAGCCAGCAATGGCAGTGTAGGCTTCCTCTCCATAGCAGGGGGGATCCTCCGTCTCTGGTGGTTTGGGTCGAGGTGAATCTGAAACTTGGGTCCTGTCATCACAACTGAGTTTACAAATGTCATCTTGGGTCACATAGGCCTTCACTTCCTCCAACACGTTATGAAGGTCTTTGGGCAGAGAAAAATGAGTGCTGACACTCGATGGATTTGTTACGGAGATGTTGGTTTTTGAGGATGAGCTCTCTGCATCATTATCACCCCTTCTTCCTTTACTCGTTATGTCCAACCACGTTTTCCTTTCTGGGTTGTTGCCAACATCCGTCTCCTCATCTTGCGACG
Source organism: Malacoctenus gilli (assembly GCA_032164315.1). Lineage (NCBI taxonomy): Eukaryota > Metazoa > Chordata > Actinopteri > Blenniiformes > Labrisomidae > Malacoctenus > Malacoctenus gilli. The sequence continues at coordinate 9,127,915 of JASSRZ010000074.1, forward strand.
TAACTGTCACATTTGATCCATCTGTATTTGAATCATACGGTGCAGCGTCCAAGCTTGTTCTCATGTCAGGGGAGTCGTACTCTGGGATGTAAGGTTTGATGTCCAAAACAGGGGTGCCGGCAATCATGTCGATGTCTGACAGATGTAATGTGTCGCCTGAGGAATACAGAAATGCATTAAATACCAGCTATTACTCTCATATATCTGCCTCAACATATTTTGGGTTACAGAAGGGTAAGAAAAATCGAAACGTCAAGAAAAATGCAGAGAAACAACCGTAATTCATCACTCCCACACAAATAGATATTCACACCGATGATAAATTTAGAGCAATTGATCAAACATATGAATTTGTAGTGTGACAGGAAGCCTGTAAAATCCCTTGCATGCACAAGACAACATGAAAACACACTTCAAAGCAAGAGCGAAAACCACAAGACTGAATTCCTTTTGAATAAACTTTTGTGTCTGAATCATGAGATTCCTAAAAACTGCCATGAAAAACTTTCTATAAATATCTCTGGGCAGGAGGAAAATAACCAAGATTTGCAGTTAAAGTCACAAATCTGTAAAATTTCAAGATGATCATCTTCGCATAGCATCACAAAAAAAACAGTCTCAGTCAGTGTTCGGATGACTTTTTGTACCTACCAATAATTTTGTCCAGTCTGGCCAGCGTCAGACCCAGAGCGTTTGGTCTGTGCGGGCTGCGTGTGGAGTACACACCCACCCTCTGACCGTTCAGTCTGGGAGGCTTCACTTTGGCTTTGTAACTCAGGTGTCCATTTTTGTGAAAGAGAAAAACGATCCTGCATCGAGGACAGACAGAGACGGACCGGTGAGGCGAGATTAACAAACACCCATTTGCATGCAGTGACACTGATGAAGTGGAGGGACAAACTGGAGCAGAGGGATATGAGCAGGAATAGTTACTATGACATCACTCGTCACACAAAACTTGAAAGCTTATAAGCTGAACACAGCAAATGTGAAAGTAGAAGTCACTCTGAGCGAGAGAAAATAAAAATACATTCTTCAACCAGACCGCACTGCTTTAAGTCATGGACCCTGAAAATCATCTGTGGGGGGGCAGGGCAGAATTTCAGGTCAACAGCCTCATTTAAACTGACCAGACATGTGAATATTGCTCCAGGCCAACCAGAGCATGCTCAGGGTTGTTAAAGACACTCTGACGAATCCGCAGCTCTGCCCTTGAAGGTCCACATATGGTGGGCTGTCTGGGGGTCCCGTTCTTGACGGAAAAACAGGAACTGATGTAACCAATTGGGACCGTCTGGATGTTTCCTGAAACGTAACGCAATCATTGTCAGACAGGCAACAACAGAGTGCAAAATATTGTCTACAAATAAAAGTAAACTGCAGTATCAACAAACAGTATCATCCACTTAGTGATGTGTATAATGACTCCATGTACTGTATTTGTTGTGGCCACAGTGCACAATGATGGAAAAATGTTTACTGGAGAATCAGACATTCCATGTCTCATGTTGCACACAAAAACGACTGTTGTGGCGCCACGTATGAGTGGGTGAGTGTGCTGTGTGATATTGATAGTCATTCGTGTTTGTTTAGTGACAAAAACTGAATTGATCATGCTTAGATGCGCTGACTTGGGAGCATCTCAAATACAATATTCAAGAAGGAGAAACGGTTTCATTCCAGCTTGCGGTCGCATATGCAGTTGTACTAAGGGAATGTACTGTTTATATATGGTTCCAGGAGGGACACCGAAGCTCGACTGGCAACTTCAAATGAGAGCAATTGGTGACCACCTTGTTCTAATGCAGCTTGTGGCGAAGACGTTGAAGTAGGTGATGGTGTCTCTCTGTCTTTCTGGGCCTCACAGAGTCCAATCTTTGAGACAGCTGTTTGCACTGAAACCAGATGTTTGCGGTGAGCTCTAACTGCACCGTCCAACATCTGCCTGTCAGGGGAAAAATAGTGAAAGGGGACATCAGGAAGAGGTGATCAACCACATTCACACACAACGCTGAAAATTAGGACTTTCTGGGAAATGTATGAACGATGGAACTCTGCATTTACCAGGTATCACAAAAAAGATTCATAAGTACACTGAAATATATTTTCGTACTGTAGGTAATAAACAAACCTGAGGTTCTTGATTTCTTTTCGCATCACAGAAACCTGCTGATTCAGTTTATTAATGTGCTCTCCGCAGCAGTCACACGGTGGGCTCATCTTACTGACTCAAAGGGCAAAATATTAACAAGAAAACAGCCAGAAACCCTCGTGCGTGAGTTAGCTTTTAGCTGCTGCAACCAGGTTGCAACAGCATGAACATATCACATGCTGTGGAAGGAGTCTGACAACGCGGAAGCACATGTCGGATAATTGTGGGCCAACCAAAACTGTTTCAAGAGACAAACTGAATCCACAGCAGCTCGTTTGAACCAGACGGCTTGTCCATCACGTTGTTAAGTGTATTTGGGTTGTCGGTTTCCCAGCTGCTTTACAGCTGTATCACAAACGACGTGAGCACGTTTCAAGTTGCGATGATACGTGTGCTTTATTTACAACTCGCTCCATGTTTTCCATCAGCAGGGGGCAGCCGAGAGTAACTGTATTTTTTTGCCTTCGAAAGTGCAGAACAATCCGCCAACACAAAAGGTTGGATGTAATGTCCTGGATTTGCTTATTTGAGGCTAAAAGTACTCTCAATTACTGGACCACACATGCCGGATAAAACAGAGCATGTTGTTCGTCTGAAAGTCACTCTGCAGGTGCACAGAGTACCGAAGATTTATGCATAAAAACTAAGTGCAATATAGTAGATAGGAAATATTTCTCATCTGCATCTCTCCTCACCAACACAGTGCTAGTGTGAATGGATTTCATATTTTAGTTCAATTTATTATCAGCACTTTATTAAACATTATTTCGATAGGATACCTCTTTGATAAATAGACAGACATGGACATGCTGATGGCAACAAGATGTTTTGACTGTAAAATTAATGCGCACATAAATATACTCTTTTCTCTGCTGTTCTCCACACTATGAAGGGAAAGATACACTATTATTTACATAATTGGGGGGGGGATTCTAATTGAAATAAACTAGATAAACAACACTGACATGCATGCACACATACAAAGAAACATATATTGTAAAAACAAAAAGAGCGGACTGTGGTCAGTTGAGTTGAGCAATGTTTGACTAACAAAGTGAAATCAATGACTACGTTTGTATGAAACCTGATCTGTTTCACTATCAGATTGGATTTGTCATGTCGTTTACATGTTGTTGCAGGTGGTTTTGGATGCCACAGGCAATAACAAGCCCAGAGTCAAACGTGGTAAGCAGTGAATTTTTATTAAATGAAATAAAAACTTTTACAAAAATTCACTCAGAGCAATTCCATCATCACAAAGACATAATTATCACCGATCCTTACATCGTACTCTTAAATAAAGAAAGCAAAATGTGCCTTTTCCTTAATGCAAAGTACAAAAGAATTCATGAACTTCACAATGAAGTACATTCTCGAATAAATAAGCATAAAGGTTGTTTTTTTCTGGATTCACATTTTTCAAATAAGCAATGAAAAAGGCACAACATGTTGGTTCTCCAACAGGCTCCACATGATCCAAAAGAAGATACAATTACAAATGGTGACCCCCAAAAAAGAACTTATACAGCCTTAAATGAAGCAAAAACTGAACAATGTGTTTTTGAATAGTTATGATTAATTTCCTGGAAAATATTCCTGTGGCACAGGCGGACGGGAAACAGTTGGAACTGAGTACATTTTGTTTGTTTGTTCAGGCATATTGATCTCCAGTGTTTCGATCACATCTGAAAAAGACACATTTTGTTAGGAAGCAGTAAATTCGGAGGAAGCAAAAGCACCACAGAGATTCAAGTTCAGACATGCTGGGGTAGATTTATCTTATTTTGTGATAGTATTCGTACCTTCGTCTGCTCCTTTGTCTTGCGATGGAGTGATGTCTTCTTCTTCATCTGGGCCCAAGTCCTCGATCAGGATCTGATCCGGGGCTTCCTTGACTTCCGTGTAGAGAGTCTCGACCTGTGCGGGAGCAGCGGGAGGTCCAGGAACTACAGCTGGAAAGGAGTCCTGGGACAGAGCCGGGACTGAACCAGTGTCTGGAGCTGGAGCTGAGTTTTGGATGGGAGCTGGGTCCAGCACTTGGTTGACTGGAGCAGAAGTGATGATAGGAAGACTGAGAGGATTTTGGAAAGTACCAAAGATGGGCCTTTGGATAAACTTGAGGACTGGCGCTGGCTCTGCCTCTGCAAGTGCGGACAGAGGGGGATTTGGTGTTTGATCTAGGATGACCTCGGCAGGTTCAGGCACCACTGCCACCTCAGGAGCCTCCCCAGTCACTGCTGCTTCCTCCTGGATAACCGCTATCAGCGGCGCAGCCTCACTCTTCCTGGGCCTCCCTCTCCTCTTTGAGCTGCTCTTGTCGGCCCTTGATCGCTTTCGAGGGCTCTCCATCCTGAAAAACGGAGGACACTGATACATGTCTTTGTGATACATTTGTAAAGCCAAAGGTCCAAGGTCCTTGACCAGGATCTGGGGCGTCAATAGACAAACCAGAACGGAGCAACCTTTGGCTTCCTCTTGCTCCATATTCAATATAAACTAAAGGAGTGATAAGCACCCAGAGCAGTGATAGTGTTCTCAAATGGCACTGGAGCGTTCAACCGTTCTAATGTGGGCTGCTAAAACCAAGTAAACCATATCCATTTCAACTCTCTTTTGCATCTCAGAACGGTTCTTTATTGTGTCACTACAATTGTTACAAGTGGCCAGAATTCAGACTTGTCCTCCCCAATTCACGGGCACGTCTGTGTATGTAGGTCACTGCACAAACAGGGACTATGCTTTAACAATTTACCCAAAAACCCACTGGTTAGTTTCCTTCTCCTCTGCCTCGGCTCTTCTCTTCCTGAGGAGGTCCCTGTCCCGCAACCGGCGACGAATCCCTCCTTTGAAAAAGAAGCCAGATGTTAATATGCTGCTGTATAAAATCTGAGTTACACTGTGTAGCATTTCTTTTGCATGACTGGAGAAATTCGAATGACTCATGGCACATAAAGACTCGCTTCAGTCTTGGTTTTTTTCTTTTAGCTGCATCCTGGCCAACATTCAAAAGACACATTTCTCATATTTGAGCTCATCATGCAGTTAGACATTAACTCTGACTTGCTTGGACACAGTTAGGAGTTGACCTGAAAACAAGCTTGTTTTTTTAACTTGAGATGACCAAACAACCACATCACTAACAGAGAATCATACTAAGAAAAACAAGAGTATCTCATTTCAAAAGAGCCGTTGATCACAGTTACCTTGATCCTCATTTGGACTTTTATATTCCACGTCTTGCTGCGATGTCTCCTCCATGCTGAGTCCTGCGATGAATGAATTCAAGTCATTGAAGGCGGGCGAGCGCCGAAAAGGAGACAAAATAACTTCTGACTGTTTTCTATTCCCACCCCTAAAAGAATTATCTGGTTAACCATTACCATAGTGCTGGGAGAGTTCTTGCAGTTTGGATCTTATCATATTTGTGAAGCCGGAGGAGTTGGCACAACACTGACAGGGAGAGAAAGAGAGAGAGAGTACGAGAGAGGAGTGGAGAAAGTAGTGGCCATGTGTGACAGGGAAACTATGTGTATTTATTGATGTAGTCATGTCTGCAGTGAGTGCAAATACTTCTCAGTTATGGTGTTTACTGTGGTTAAACGATAAGAAAGACTCCTTTCAGGTGGACAATGTTTTATTAAGATTAAAACTTAACAGCTGCATTTGAATTTCAACAAACACTGAAGGTCTGAGCTGCTTCTTTACACTGGAGAGTCCAGCTGCAAGTAAGAGTCTGTTTGTCTTTAAATGTTGCAACCGAGCTCAGGAGCTTTCCTGACTTTTGCTGAAAATGTTTCTTTTTTTTAAGTTGCTAAACTACGAGATACCTCAACTGCAACCCCCAGAAAATTCCTGTCCTCAAAAGGGACAGGGGCATACCCATCTTATCTCCCAGATGGCGCGCCGCTCAGTTGGGGTGTGTTCTCAATCTTCTCGCAACACATTGAGGCCTGATGTGTGTGTTTGAGCCAGTCGGAGAAAAAAAGAAAAAAAAAGAAGCTCTCCTGCAGAGTAAATAACACTCAACTGCCAATTGGCTCCAGCATGGCAGGGGAAACGTTGAGGGTCCCTCAGTTAAATTCACTGAAGGGAGGCTTTAGCAACCCCCCCTAAACACCCTCTGAAAACGGTTGAAACGCCTGATCTAAGTCTATTTCAGGTGTCTTTATTTTGAGTGCAGCAAAGCGGCAGAACAAGAGAAATCCCCTTTAGTATTGTCGTAATTCTTCTTATTTTTGGACACATACACTCTAAAAAGAGACTGTAAAATCCAACATTGGGGCGACTACAGATGATTGCCAGCACTGTTAGTATCAGTGTGCACTTCCAGCTGGCCGAAAGACCACAGACTGCTCACATAATTAACTCTTCAGCTGATGAAAGTCCAACAGACTCAGTAATGGACTCCTTCCAAGTATGCATGTCTTTCCAAATGACTGATTACTATCAGCACTACTTTTGCAGCCAGAAGTAGAAAAAAAGGGCTGTCATTCACACATAACGCTGGCAAACGAGAAGACATTACAACGCCACCTCCTGGTGCACCTTCTCAACTACCATGCACGTCTTTCAAAACTGTACACATTCACATATGCGTATATTTCTATATATAGTCTATTTCCTGCATTTTCAACCAGTCAATGAATCCTGTTTGGAGAACAGTGTGATATTATCTCGTGAAATGGCGTGGTGGTTACATAACATTGTGTTTAAAATCTTGTACCAACTTTAACACAACCCAACCATATAAAAACATTCAAGGGTTGAACTAATATTGTTGAATTAAGAGAAAACCAAGTAACCCTGCTCAGTGGTCTTCTGCTTGAGGGCTCCAGAGTCTCAGGAAGTAAAGGGGTGGGGTTGGAGGGGGGCCCATACCCTCCATATGCATATACAATGCTCTCTTTACTGCAAACCAAATACACCCCTCCTTTCTTACTCATGTGGCCACGGTGGAGGGAAAAATTTGGGCACTGACGAACCAAGACAACAACGCGATCTGTGCACAGGGTTTATTTGTTAGACATTACACAAGGATTACACATTTACAAACCATTTTCATCAGCAGGAAACAGGTTTTTGTGTTCAAAAGAAGCACGTTGTTTACTTTACACCAGGAATGTATATGTATCAAGTTGTTTTTCCCTTCAAGTTTATTCAATTTGGCAACAACAAAGTTCCCCAAATGACCTACTTTAACGGCGTCTAAAGGATTGTTTGTTTGTTTATATAACTACAAGTCTTCATGTGCATTATGAAAAAGAGGTTTACAAATGAAGGGGGCTCGTGTGTCCAGAAAACACTGTACAATAATTTCCCTTTCAGAGATAAATTGCACCACAGCACCGTTTCGGAGCAGCGTCATGTTTTGTGACTGCAATGCCTTTTACAGAAGCCATGGGCGTTTCTGGACGCAGGTGGCGCTGTTGAGCATATATTTTGTTTCAGTCCCGTTTCCCTCCATGGTTTCCCCTCTCTCCGACTAACTTAGCGTTTGGCTCAGTTCATTATACAGTCCTATATTCTCCCTCCATTAGGGCATCTCTGCCTTTAGACTGAAGATCCCGAGCAAAACCCCGGAGAGAAAAGTTTCACTTCCACAGGGCGCGATGGACATGAAGAAGAGGATCCACTTGGAGCTAAGAAACAGGACACCGTCTGATGTGAGTCGTGCTTTTTAAAACCAACCCTTAGTTTTCTGGCTAGCTCGGCTAGCTAGCCTGCTACTTTTTTTTGCTTTGCGAGTGACCTGTGTGGCTAACGTAATGGTGACCACATGGGCTTTTCAGATGGTGTTTCTCCCTCATAATGGGGCGGAAAACACTCGCACAACACGCTTAAAATCCCGTTATACAGGTCTGGATTGGGCGTATGGGGACAACGAGACGAGAAAAGCTATATTCAATCGTTACTTTGAAACGGCGATTCCCCCCCAGCTTGCTGGCATTATTGCAGTGCTTTAACCGTTTCGCAGCCTCCTCGGTGGTCGCTGCACACACGGTCCAGGTCGACTGCTGCCTCGTCGCACAATTAGTAAACTTATTTTTACGCCGATATACGAGGAAAGCTGCTTCCTGCGCCGCGTTTGGCATTAACAGAGCGGTGTGTTTTCTACAGACCTTGGAAGCCATGTTTGCTGCTAGCATAACTACTAAAAAAAAAGAGATCCGATGCGCCTTTTTGTGTAAATTAAGAAACGTGTTATTACGGATGCGCTACGCAACTCCGGCTGCTGATTTTTGAGTTGTGTGAAGGGCGAAGCTGGCCGACCACGCAAGCCGTGTCCTCACATTTCTCTACAGCAATGTTAGCATCTAATGGGCAGATTCAGCAGCGACAACAAAAAAAACAGTCCCCTCCGTTCAAAGCCATCGGTACCATCGAGCACTTTCGCGTTAAAGTCCCCATTAAGTCCGACCCGGTGGGAACAAACAGCCTCTCCGGTGATCAGTCTGTTTAAAAAAGCAGCTTTTACAGCTGTTGCAAATCGTAAGTTTTAAAAAAAGGATGTGCAGCGCACACTTCCTCCCATACTACGCGTAGTTGCCCAGCAGCCACTTTTAGCCGTTAAATACTCGCACTGGCTGAATATCGCATGCGTTTTACATGCAGCCTGCTGCTCTCAGTCATCCTCTAGGCAGCCCCCAGCTAACTTAGACTATTTTGTTCCCGCCATATTACCCCCATGTACACGCCGATCAAACGTGACGAAATATCCCCGTTTGTCAACTCAAAATGGCAAATACGTAGTTTCTGGTCACCACAGAGCCAAAACTCGGCGTTTACAAGTGAAAAAGCTCGGTTGGAAGCGACCGGCAGCTCCGCGGACGGAGCCCGTCGGGCCGAGCGACGCGGAGGTTCGGCGCACCGCGCTTCGTGCGTGGGCAGCCAAAAACTCGACGGTCGTCGTTTCCTCCCCCGACTCATGCACGACTAAAAAACATATTTAACATGGAGAAAACACTTCGGATGATGTGTTCGCGGGCGATAACCGCTCGCTCAACATCAGCACTCTCCGCCATTGAAGCGTTCAGAGGACGGCATTACTGTATCTCAGGAATCGCCATGTTGTCATTCTGTCGTCTTTGAAGCCCTGGGAGAAAGGAACTGTCTCCATCTTTGTTTTTTACTAAATTTCCGCTCGCAATATATTTCCTTCGCCACTTCGACGTGAAAGCGATCTTAACAAACTGGCAATATTGCTCGACGACGAGGAATATTCCGCTGGCCCCCATGAACGCTGGTTTAACGCAGAAAAGAGAGTCTTTACTAAGGGTGTATTCGCACTCCTGTCCGACGCTGTTGGGCTGGCTAATGGCGGGCAGACAGCTCTCTAGCTGCTCCTCTACTGCACGGCAGCGTTTAAAAGGGGCAATGGCTAGCCTGTAGCGAGCTAGCACACAAAATCATTGCATTTGTCATTAGTGACTGCATCAGCAGGCCACGGGAAAGCGGCCGCTGTGCTCTTCCTCGTTTCTAACAAATCAATAGGCGAGCAGTCGCGACTCGGGCGAATGGAGCACACGGAGATGAGGAGTGTTTTTACGCGGGGATGCGGCGTCCGTTTCGGGGTTTTTAACTCGGGAAATCGTGATCTTTGACGCTTGACAACAACTTTTTCGTGCAACCTTTTTTTCGTCCAACAATGAATTGCGCAACCAGTGTTCGCTTTAACGGAGTCCAACTAACTCCGCCTTCAGACTTGGTTTTTTTCTAATATTTTAAGCATCTACAAAATGCATTTAATCACTTTGCACAAAGCGCTGACCCCTTTTTAGCGACACAATCTCCCCTAATAAACATTTTATGATATAATGTTCGCAGGCAGGTTTTGTTTTAGAGATGCACGAAACAATAAAGCTGCTGGAATAAATGTCCTGTGGTAGTGTAGAAATCCTTTTGTTATCAAGTTCACCTCCATTTTTTGATCAACAGCAAGAACATAATCTCCTGGATAAATATTGAAACGTATTTTTTCCCCCTAAATTCTTTCTCAAGGATTTAAATAAAGCTACATAATAACAAAAAATAAAATTGTGTGGGGTTTTTTTTGCCATTACATGTTATTACTACGGTTTTGTTATCACTTGCCATGTGGAGTTGTGTAATAAAAAAAGATAGTTTGATATAAAAGATTTTCCCTGGATAAGGACATAAATATGAAACAAATTTATGTAATTTAACCTTCATACTCACAAAAAAATGTGATTAAATCTTAAGAAAAAAATCCAATGGCCCAATTTTCACCAGATGTCTGATAAGTAGATTTTGATCAGTGGTAAATGGTTGCACGAGCTGTTTGATAGCATTTACACGCTTTCATTGGTTGCTTTTCTTTAACCATTGTGTTCTACTTTTGCACATTTCAGGTACGAGAACTTGTCCTCGACAACTGTCGGTCGGTGGACGGAAAGATGGAGGGCCTCACAGCTGAGTTTGTCAACCTGGAGTTCCTCAGTTTGATAAACGTCGGCCTAATCACAGTTTCCAACCTGCCTAAACTAGGAAAACTGAAAAAGGTCAGAGCGGCGTTTGACCGTCTGCCCCACAGCGGGATCCAACACGAAAATAGGAAAGTGCCATCCGGACTGACAATGTCTGCGTGTGTTTGTCTTTCAGCTGGAGTTGAGCGACAACAGAATCAGCGGCGGCCTTGATGTTTTAGCAGAGAAACTACCCAACCTCACACATCTAAACCTGAGCGGCAACAAATTGAAAGACATCAGCACATTGGAACCATTGGTACGCTCATGACAGTGTCCACACAATGACTTCACGATCCCTCAGTCGGTCACGATGCCTGCAGACTGCTTGCATCATTGTGTTTCATGCTGATGTTTATGGGCTGACGGGACTCAGCGTCCAGTGTTTCACTGCATTTGTCTCCACAGAAAAAGCTGGACAACCTGAAGAGTCTGGACCTGTTCAACTGTGAAGTGACAAACCTCAACGACTACAGAGAGAGCGTCTTCAAGCTGCTGCCCCAGCTCACCTACCTGGACGGCTACGACATGGAGGACAGGGAAGCCTCCGACTCCGACGGGGAGGTGGACGGAGACGGCGTGGACGACGACGAAGATGAAGGTATGAAGTCACAGTGCGACATCTCAGACGTCTCGTGTTCTTGTCAACCGACTCACTGTCAAACCTGATGAGAAAAGTAAAACTCTTATTGTTGTAGTGGGTTTTATCTCCCATGATTACAAAGTAGATTTTATTTTCTTTCTCGTGCCAAAATTCGGTGATGCTCATTATGAGGTTGACTTGGACTTTATCTTTTTTTAGCCTACTCATCATCAGTGTGTTGTGTAGTTGTTGCTCAGAGACTGTTTAACACTCATGAGTTTGCTGCCCTGCTGCACCCACTGACAGGTTTTCTCAGACTAAAACATGAGTCGATGGAATTTTTGATCGACAAGTAGCAAAAAAACACAAATCTCTTCTGTCACTTGATCAAACGTGTTCGTGTGAATGACTCACCGATAACTTTGCATCACAGAGGGAGAGGAGGAGGAGGACGAGGAGGGAGAGGAGGAGGATTTCGACGAGGAGGAGGAGGACGAGGAAGACGAAGAGGAGGTAGAAGGCGAAGAGGATGACGAGGAAGTCAGCGGTGAAGACGAGGTGAGTGAGCGACCGACAGAGCACCAGATCAGACGTGTTGCGTTTACACTTTTAACTCATGAAATGTTTCCTGTCCAGGAGGAAGACTTCGGTCAGGACGGAGAAGTAGATGAAGAGGATGACGACGAGGACGAAGATGAAGATGGTATGTATTTGCGTGGAGTTGCGGAGTTGTGCATATTGAACACAAAGCGCTGCAGATGACCGTTAGAAGCCAATAATGTAAAACAGCAGGCGGTCACATGCTCTCGCTCTCTTATCTTATTACGACTACAGTGTCTTCACAAGGCCGACACTTTTAGAGGCGAGGTGACGAACAAGGTCATGTTTAATATGATGAACCGACTCTGTAACAGTTCAAAGAGAGAAGAAATTGTTCACAAATAGCTCAAAATTATTGAACGGCCAAAGTCTGAAAATTTCAGGATGAAACTTGATTGGCGTCATTTTTTCCTTCTTGCGATCCAGAGAACAAAGCTGAGGTGAAACTCAGCGCCTTGTTTCTGTAAACTGATTTCACTGTGAACTCATAGGCATGTTAGATGTGTTACATGCAAACTTATTTGTGTGTAATCTGAATGTGGCTCACGTCAATACAGGCAGTTTTTTTTGCCTCTTACTCCCCTCAAGTTCAGAGAGGAGAGAACAACTGTGACCCCATTTTTAACAAGATCTGTGTCATTTATACCAACAGCAGGTTGAATTAAAGACAACAGTCATGGAACAAACTGACATGAAAAATGATCTAGATGTAAAACTAGAGCATCACTATTAACTAAAAGCAAGTGTAAATGAATACCTTTTACAAATTAGACTTTTTTTCTCTTTCATGTTGTAACTGCAGGAAAAAAATCTGGGTTCTTTGCTTTGTTTCATATATTTTACTGCGGGCAATTTCAATGAATGGAAATGAAACAAAGAGTTTATGATGTTTGGGCAAATTGAGCTTCGTTTAGCAGTCGCGGCATGAAGGGAGTCGACACAGGACAGATCCAGGAACAGTCGGCCGTCTGCCTTTGATCAGTGCTTACAGTCGGACCCAGTACAAGATGAGAACAGTGCTGTGCACGAAACAGACAAAAATGGACTCGGTGCCTAAAATCTGCCTCTGGTTGTGTCTTAAGTTTTAGGGGGGGAAAAAAACCCAGAGGAATTCAGACACAAACAGACAAATAGAGCAGAGCAACATCCAAACCGCTGCTGTGAGTCAGGAGAATCACCACATGATCACAGTCTGTTATGACGACAACACGGGCCCAAAAAACAAGGATGTCTGAACATTTAGGTCACATTTGTGACTCAAAAGTAATTAGATACTGAGATTTGTTTTCAACTATTTTTCAACCACACTCATCCTAAATAAAGGGATTTTTCCTACTCTGCCCCCTTTACCACCTCCAAAATATCAATGATAAACAAATACAACATATTATAGCTGCAGATGATCACAGTCACACACTTTTCATGAGTCACTCCTGAAAACGGCGTCAAAGCTCTTCAGATAAACTTCATTTTGTTTCTTCCATGAAACTCAGCTTTTTTCTCTGCAGTCTCGGAATGCTGCTCCTGATTAGGTTCAAACGTGACGTTGCTTGAAGTTTCTTTTCTCATTCGCTCCAGCATAGAGCTGGTCACTCATCAAACAGACTTTTTGTTCCTCCAGAAATTGTCTTGAATTTGTATATTTTTAAAGGCGTATTCTCGACGTTTTACAACTGAAATTTAAGAGAATATTTGAAAAAAACTCGAGTGACTTATGGACAGATTTTCAACAAAGTCTGTGACATTAAATCAACAAGGTGTGATGAAGAAAAGGTGAAGATTGTTTTTCAGAAAGCTCTCAGATCAACAAGAGAAAAAAAAAAACCCATGCCCAGAACTGTAACGCTCCCCAGCCAAAGTGTAGCGTGCAATTTGTCGACATCACATTTTTGCCTTGGCTTCATTTGATTTATTTAAGATGTTTGTTGAAAAAATATTTGGTCACAGGTCCTCTGACCTCATGGAAACTTTTGGAAACCGCCGATTAATTGATGTCCTCTTTCTGCCCCCCAGAAGCAGAAGCTGGCAAAGGCGAGAAGAGAAAGCGAGACCCCGAGGACGAAGACGACGATGATGACGATGACGACGACGACTAAGAGCTAAAACCGAATAAGGAGAGCCTACCGAGTTGGGGGGGGGGGGGGGGGGGGGGGGGGGGGGGGGGGGGGGGGGGGGGGGCGGGGGGGGGGGGGGGGGGGGGGG
>JASSRZ010000074.1:9141944-9154147 GCA_032164315.1 Malacoctenus gilli
GCCTACCGAGTTACCCCCCCCCCCCCCCCCCACAACCCGAACGTCCGCCCTTCTACGACTCGCACCGCCTTTGTAATCCACGTCTCCCCCTCCTCCACCCTCCCCAGCTCTGAGCTCTTTTTACGGGGCAAGACTGTACCGGATGGGCGGGCCGAGTGGAGCTGCCCCCCCCCCACCCTTCTTAATTTTTTTCTCCCCAACCCCACCCCACCCCACCACACAGATGGAACTGAGAGCCACCCAACACCTTCCACCTCACCCCGCCCACGGCCCCCGAGGTTCTCAGGCAGCCCACCACTCAGCATTCCACAATTTCACTGTCGATCCCTCTTTATGTATTCCCGTGTGAGGACTTTGGGACTGGTATCTAGTTTTGGGTCTGTGCTTTGAATATTTTGTTGGATGAATTATTTTTTGTTGTTGGGTTTATTATTTCTCTTTTTTTTTTTTGTCCTTTTAATTTTTTTTTCCGTTCCTTATTTTTTTTCCCCAATAAAATTATTGCTATAGCAGCTGTGCAACCAGCGAGCCATGATTTTTAGTGTGGCCGCCTGTTGCACAAATCAAGGTTGTAGCTACATTTTTACTTTCTGTATGACAAAAAAAACAACTTTGTAAATAAAATGTTAACATTTTGTGCTTTTCTCTCCTGCTTTGCTTCGATTGTGCAAGATAAAAGTCTCCGAAATACTTTAACAGATTACATAAAATAGCTATTTGAAAACAAATGGTAAAGATTAAGTAACTGAATATTTTCAGCTGATGTGACATCAGTTCATTGAAGGAAAATGCTCTATGAGATGAATGTTAGTTTGATCAACGAGGTAATAGTAAACCAAAAACAAGATGAAAGGGAGAAGAAGCAGCATCAGAACTGCAGACATTGCAACATTCAGTGACATGATGAGTCCTACAACAGTCAATTAAGTAAAGCTATTTTAGGTTACTAACTGGTTACGGTTACTATTTTATCATTACTTAAAGTTACAGGTGTGTTGTGGTTCTGTCAGCATTTTTCAGGTGTGTTTTACATGAAAAATTAGTTCAATGAAGCTTCAATTATTGTGACAAATTTTGTTCCCAACTCATCCATGCTTTATTTTATCTAAGTTTTTGTGGGGGGACGATGGAACTAATCCAAGCCGACCCTATCCTATCGACCTGAGGTGAGAGGGGGGGTGGACAAGACCTTGGTCCATTGGAGGACAAACACTGTGTGAGACAAACACACACATGCTTATGAGCAATTTAGCCTCACTAAATAGAGCTAATTTTCACAGGGAGAACATGGAAACTGCAGAGGAAAAAAACCCACCTGGGCCTAAACCCAAGACCCTTCACTTTGAGGCCAGTCACTAATCACCTGATGCCCCCAGTCAGTAATCCGTCTCTGCCCAAAGTACCAGTGCTACTATATCAGAATAATATATGAGTCCCTTAAAGTTGACATGAACGAGATTAAAGGATGTTTTGCTACCAACTGTTGTATCTTTTCGGCAAATCTTTGTTGTTCGATGTATCTGCCAAGATCGGGTCAACGGGTTCAAGTCGACAAAAAGTCAAACTCGTCTCCAAAAGAAATTTTATTGTTTTGTATAAATGTCGTGTCTCTTTACGCATGTGGTGTGAAATCTTCCAGAAACCCATTTCAAGAAAGTACAACAACATTGTTTAAGGTGCATCCAATAGAGGCACAGTGAGTCACATACAAACAGCAGGAACCATTAAATCAAAGTTGATTCAATCAGACAGCCGACGCTACAAGTGAGTCTGCGGCGCCATTATTGCTCCAGTGCAATTCCAGAGACTGTCAGAGTGAGCACGCTGTAATACCGAGAGGTCTCACCGAGGGATTGATATTGTTTTCTTTTGCCATGCGGAGAGAGTCCTTCTTTACTGTTTGCTTGGCGAACGCAACATTCATAACAGGCCAACAGCTTGATTATCATCTGCAGGGTTCCACTGGAACGATCCTCAGTAGAGTAATGCAGCCGTCGCTGCGCCACAACACTGATGATTCACCCACAGTTTGAATGAGTGAGACTCACAAGAAAGTAACATTTCTCTCCCGCTCGACGCCACTTAGAGTTAATAATTCATACTAATGTATGATGTGTTTGTATTGAAATTCGACTTTATATGCAGAAGCGAGCCACTGGTGGCGACGGCAGCGACAAATGAAACCAAAGAGTAACAGCGGGTCGGTGCTGGCAGTGAGACTTTGTTGGCCCCTCGGTTTTTTTTAGGTTCTTCTGGCTGGAAACGAGTCCAATATATGACAAGAAAATTATGGAAAAGATTAAAAAGGAGCTTTTCAAACAAAACAATCACCTCTGAGGCAATTCAAACACCTTTTAATCACGTGGTCAATAGCAAAGCTTTTTATGCCCACATGTAATTGTTGATACATTTTTTTCAAACCTTTCAGCCTCATCATTCACTTTTCGCCTGATTTGGTTGTGGGAGATCAGATTGCTGCTTTGTAGGTCTGATGCTGATGAAGTCCGAATGACACGAGATACCGACATTCATCACTGTGGCTCGAATGTGATCTGCAGATTTAAACCTTTGTGAATATATGAGAGAAACAAAGCAGACCTCATCTTAACTTTTCAACAATGCAAAGGAAGTGTGATGCGACCACCTTTAGATCCCCACAATGAGTTACATCACTAAACAAATGGTGCAACTGGCCAGAACTCTTTGCACATGTTTGTATTTTCCTGAATGTTTCCAACAGTTCCAGTCAGGAATAATCTGCTTTGAAAAATGCTTTTTTTAGTGAGACTGATCGTGACATGCTAATTATTGCCATTAAAAACAACATCCCATCAAATGTCACTTGTTTATGTAATATCCAGTCAGATGGAACAACATCTGGTCATATCAAATATATACTGAGGGCTTATAATCGAGCGAAGAAACAAATGATGATTCTGTTATCAGAGGGAACTAACATGGAGGTAAAAGCTTTTACCCCAACATATTGAATGCTGTCAAATCAGCCCCTGAGCTACTGCCCTTGCAGTGCATGATGGGAATTTGTTGAGACTTGTTCTCCAACAGGAACGGTTGGAGTTTGCTCTGTTCCTGGGTAAAAGTCAGCCACGGCTGCAGCTGTGCTCGAAGCGTCCCAGCCGGGGGTCAGAGGGGTCACGCAGACGCCACATTGTTGTCGAAGCCTCTGTGTTTGCACGCGGCAGGGTGAGTGTGGCAGTTTCCATGCGGCACCTGAAATAGGTGCCAAATCTAGAAAATCATGAAGGTGCCTCAGTCTCTGCTTGTGAAAAACACAAGTGACAGCCGAGGTCAACGTGTTTGGTCGTTTTACGGCCATACTGCGCCACTGCGATGCGCTCAGCAGCGGCAGGTCGCCGGTTTCACTCGACAGGCGAGGAAATGTTTTTCTGCGTCGTACAGGAGCTGATGTTTGAAACTGGTCCGACCGCACCGTGGAAGAAACTATGAAGACCACGTGGACAGTCCCAGAGGGAGAGCGCATATCTTCAAGACATCAGGATGAACTTCACCAACGGCTCAGTTCACATCTGTGCACATTTTACAGCATTTGTGGCCTTTACAGAGCTCACAGAAGAGATTCAGGCCAAACATGGCTTTCAGGTAGTTTTTGCTTCCATTAGCTGCGTTTCCATTATTTATTCTCACATAGAGCTTTTCTTGCTGCTTTTGTGAGAAGAAGCCGAACCAAAACTGGATGTCGATGCCTTTATTTTTCAGTAAATTCAGCATTTTAAAAAGGCATTTTTTGGGGAAAAAAGGCAAAACAGCGATTGTCCCGGTGAAATGTTTCATCTATGGTTTGATTGAAAGCTGTGACTACGATCAGCGAGCCAACAGGATGTAACGTTAACTCATGTTTACCAATATGTTTGGTTTTTGAATGGTATCAACTGAACTTGTACTTTACCAATACATTTTGTATGATCTTAATGGGTGAACACACAAACATTTTTAAAATATGAAAAACGTCCTGAGGAATAAAAATGTCTACTGTGATTGTATGTTTTAAAAGCAAATGAGAAGTCAGATGAAACCTTTTTAGAAACTGTTTGTCTAAAACTAGTACAGAGACCCAGTATCTATGTGTCTGTGTGTTGCTTCCCATGACTGTTATCACGTTTGTTCAAACATGTTTTCAATAAAACTGTCATAGTCATTCTATTATTGCACCTGCTTGAGGGTGTAAAAGCTTGAAATTAAACCTCTGACTGTTGACACAGTTTGGCTTTTCCCTCAGTGTTGTGTTGCCCACCGAGCCTCTACTGTCACAATCCCACCAGAGCTGTGAGGCAAATTCATTCGAAGTGTAAGAACAAACATTTTGCTTACAAAAAATGGTCAGAGATGGTCAAAATCTCCACATCATAACTTTGAATGCAAAAAAAGATGTCAGGGGGAATACGCTCTGAACTGAGCGCAGCATCAAACCGACCAACAAAATAATCTGCGCTACTCAGAAATATGTGAAAACTATTTTGTTCTTTAATATGTTACATGTTCAGTTTGCCAAGTTCTTGATTCAGTTTGGTTTCTGTGACTGTATGTTGGAATAAATATTGAAATTAGGCTCAAAATTGCAACATGACATCAGGTACAAATTTGTCTGTAAAAGTAAAAAAATCTAAATTTCCAGTCATTGAAAAAGTAACGAAATTAAAACAAGAAGAGCTTCACAGAAAAAGCGGAACACAGCAGCGATCATCGTACTGTCGTTCATTTAGCTCAATGGCATCCAAGCACACACACATACACACACAACAGTCATCACAGTCGCCTCCTCTTACAGTAGTTTAAATACAAGGAATATGGAAAGGGTGGGTGGGGGTGGGGGTGGGGGTGAGGGTGGGGTTACAATCACCAAGCATAGAAAATAAATTCACCATGGTGGTACAATCACACAGGACGTCGGCTCCATCCCAGACAACACGCAGACAGCCGCGGCGTTCAGTCAAGACAGGCTTTTTTCTCCCGGCCACAAAGAGCATAAAAAAAGCTAAAAATGACAATAAACTTGCATAGCTGTGACACGTAGAAAATAAACAGGGCAAAGGTCAGAAGGTGCAGAGAGTTTTTTTTCAAAGTGTATGTACACGAAGAAGGAATATGTGCACCGTGTGTCGAGTGGACGAAACAAAAGACAAGCGAACACAGGGTGGTCGTGGACGTCACCTCTGTGCAGTGAGAA
The DNA here is from genome assembly GCA_032164315.1 of Malacoctenus gilli. Lineage (NCBI taxonomy): Eukaryota > Metazoa > Chordata > Actinopteri > Blenniiformes > Labrisomidae > Malacoctenus > Malacoctenus gilli. The sequence continues at coordinate 9,147,151 of JASSRZ010000074.1, forward strand.
CGTGGGGCTCATCAGAGGACGGCGGGCGAGCCAGGGTCTCCTCAAGAGAGACGCTGGTCCGGAAAATGTTAGAGAGTTTGTACAGTGTGACGTTTGCGTCCCATGAGGAGGTGGCGGGGAGGGGGACTCGGCAGGCCGGGCGCGTCTCAGAGCGAGCCCTGGGACTGGGAGTTTTTGATGTTCTTAATCTCCAGCTCCAGCTGCATGATGCGCACGTCCCTCTGGCCGAGCAGCTCCCTCAGCCGGCGGATTTCCTCCTGCTGCTTGTGAAACTTCACGCGGAGCTGCGGACAAACACGGAGGCCTCGTCAGTGTCAGGCCGCAAGGAGACAAGGACACCTTTCTACACGGTTCCCGCTGCCGCAGAGCCGCAACACTCAGAAATGCTGTTCAGTCACATATTAACACCAAGTTTCTCTTTAACAAAGTGGTCTGAGGTGGCGGCAAGTCTCGTCTGTCTGTAAGATCCCTCCAAAGCTTTCTAGTCATCCTTGCACATTGTTACTTTTGCCAAAGAGGTTATAATTTTGTCCCTGTTTGTTGGCTGATTAGTAAATAGGTTTGCCTGTTTACAGAATAACTCAAGATGTGCTTGACACAATTTGGGTGAAATTCACAGGAGGGGTGGGGTGGAGGTTTGCGCTCTACCGAGTGCCCTCAAGTTTCTCTTGTGGTCAATGTTGTTGCCTAACCAAATCAGATTGTTTAATACAAAGTAAGTTTTTATTTATTGATTTGGACAAGAAGGTAAGTCTGTTACAATTCTTGTTTAGTATTTGTCGATCTGAACCGATAACTTAAGCAGAAAAAGCTTGAAGCATTATATTCGATGTTATGATCATATTGTCCTGTTGCTATGTGGGCCCTGGCACTGAAATGCTACAAAAACGTAGTGCAGCAAAAGGAGTCCTTTGAGATATGTATCGAGAACAAGAAATCATTGCTCATTCACAGTCACATTAAGCTGATCAACATGTTGCGTCTTGTTGTCTGTTCACATAAACAAGAGTTGAAACTTCTGACGTCAAGCTGCAGCGGCAACGATTCACACCCTGTTTGTCTGACTTCTAAAATCATCTGAAGAATAAAGTTGCTTCAAAACTAACTTACTGTACCTTAGAAATACAGATTTTTTTAGTGGTCTGTTTTAATGTTTGGAGTTGTTTTAGCAGAGTCATATGTAAAAAAAAAAAAAAAAAAAAACAGAAGGGAGGGAAATGCACCTCGTTCTCTGTCTTGGGTGGAGAGCAGAGTCCCAGGTCTTCTCCGTTGCTCACAGGCGTCCGACTCCGGTCATCTTCTGAGTGGCCGTTGTCGTCGTTGCCCTCTTTGGCTTCGAGCTGGTCCTGGATGTAGGCCAGCTGCAGCATGCCCGGTCTGCTGTGAGACTTGCGGGCATCCAATGCGCTCCCCAGTCCTTTGGTCTCCAGGTAAGAGTCTGCAACCTGACTGCCTGGCTTCAGCGACATCAACACTGGACCTGAAACACAGGAAGTGCCGGAGAGCAGAAGCAAGATGACTTTGTTTGTATATCTTCACCTATGGTATACACACTCTGCACACACACTGCAGGTTTGCTTTTCACAGTGACTGATTCTTGAAGCCTGAACAGAGAAGAAGAGCAGAGTCGAAACACAGCGGCCGAGGAGACTCTGAAAGGATTAACCACAAGTTCATGATTGTAGCTTTTCTCATAACTCAATTTTCAGTCAAGCAGAAATGACTAAAAAAATCAAACATTTGGCATCGAGATCCCGTAAACATGAAAGCCACACCTATGATGGAGGTGATGCCCCCCCACCCCAGCACCTCCACATTAAAACTTCTCTCTCACACACAGTCATAATTTGTCACCTTTGTCGATGCCGCTCAGCCACTCCTCTGCAGTCAGAGCAGGCCTGTTACCAGCTGTCATTGGATAAATGTCTTCTTGGTAGGTCTCCGACTGAACACACACACACACACACGCACACGCACACACACACACACACACACACACACACACACACACACACCAAAATATACACATTAAAGATATGAACCAAAAGAAATGAACACGTTGGGTCACGTGTGTCTCATTCAATGCGTCTCACCCTGCGGGGTACGATCATAGAAAGAGGCTCGATGAGGCTTTTGATTGTCACCAGTTTGTAGAACCTGAACACCTCACAGGAGCTCACATCTAGACCTCTCTTTGGCATCACACCTGCAGGGATACACAGAGCAGAACAGTCTAATTCAGCCTCACAAAGGAAACACTTTGTGTGTGTGCTTGTGTGTGCGCACATGCATGCATGTGTCAGTTATAAATTTGACATATTCATGTTTTCAGGCTTATAACTTTTCAATAATTTGGACTTGTTGCTTTTTTCCCCCCCAATCGATGTTGTTTGCAGTCAGTTTGGGTCAGTAACTGTCCACCAGCTTTGAAAGCCAGTGCTGCTGTTTAATAGTGTATTTGAACTGAATAACATCACTACAATATGTTGTTCATGATGTAATTGTACTTTTTCAACCAGAGACCTAAAGTATTTTTGCAGTCCTGATGCCAGAGAGGTGGCTTGTTGAAGGTCAACTCGTTTCGAGGTATACAAGTCTTCAACTACAGCGTGAAGATTAAAAAAAAAACAACAGGTATTTAAAAGCCCAGAGTAGAAAGTGAGTCATTGGCTGGTTTGGCTATTCAAATACTGCATGCTTATTTGCACAGTAACTTTGCTTAGAGGTCTGACAGAGTTAGTCAGTCAGTCACACAGTCAGGAGGAATGCTGAGTTTCCCAACAGGGATCAAAAGCCACGTTGTAAAAACACTCGTTTGGCTTAATGTTTTTATAAAATCTCCATTATGAAGGGGTCTGCTTATACAAACATGCAACAGGAGTGTGTGGGCTGAGATTGCTTCACTGTAAATGTGTACTGGTGGGTTCTTACCCATTCCTTTTTGAGGAAAGTTCGAGCGGTGCTCAGTTAAGAAATGGATGTACGGCTTTTCTGAGCTGATCTCGTAGTACCTGATATTCCCATCACCCTGAAAAGCACAGACAATCTCACTGAAGCCTCCATACTGAGAGTGTTTACAGCACAAAACAAAACAAAAAAATGAATCATCCATGTGCTTCACGTCCATTTCTGATACCCACCTTCCCAGCGATGTAGAGCATGTGTGTGTCCGGGTCATAAAAAGGGAATAAGAGACCCGACGACCCATCCAGGTTCTCCTCCAACAAAGGCTTGGACAGATCATCCTAACAAACAAAAGTCCAAAAAGTCATCAAAACATACAGACACTCAGCCCAAAAAAATTAAATCCTCTCTGATATCAAAGCACCATCGTTTAAAGCCACAAGCCTTCTGCAGTGACTCTGTCCCTAATCCGCACATTAATCCACCATCCGCTCCTATGCATCATAAAGCACTGGCGCCACACGCCCGCTGTTACTGCTGACTAAAGGGCGCAATCAGAGGTGATTAAATAATCGCGGGACGAACAGATTCAGTCCAGTTACACACAGACTCAGCAGTTTCCTCAGGTAGACCTGAAGAACCACCAACTGTTGTCCACTAGGTGGCAGACTCGGGTTTGAAACGTGTCATGAAAGGAACAGCATCTGGGAAATCATGTCAACAAAGTCCAGCTCTCAAGCCTTGAATGAACTGAAAAAAACACCAATGTGCCATCACATACCTGGAAGTGTCTTCCTATAGTTACAGGACATTTATACAGCAAAGGTTAAAACGAGGACCCGAAACATGAGGAGGGACAACACACAGGCCCCAAAACAGCCTGTTCATAGGCCGCCATTTGCACTACTTTGCATGTTTTTTTCACAACCTGTTTGAGAGACTTGAATTCTTTTCTTGATTCGCACCATTTTGACATCTTGGATGTTGAACTGACAATAGCTGGAAGACTTTTGATGACGGTGAACAAAACACAAATTTCTGCTTCTAAAGTTTTGTTTGTTGCTGTTTTTTTTCTGTGAACAGCTTTCAAATATTTAGGTCACAATTTAAAACATGTGGGACACTACAGATTAATTTTTTTGGTTATTTACTGCTAAATATGAGCTTGAACAGATGGCGCGGTGCTGCAGTGGTCCTCTCTGTCACGGCACACTGTGGCTGATTTCATTTCTGTTCAGGCGGAGCCTGGCCCCTGAACTCTTAACTTGGATTTGGGGGGAAAAAAAGACTCCTATGATTGCTGACTGTGAGTCGATCAATCAACAAGATTTAGGAGAGTGAAAAAGAGCAATGCTTCTTTGGATGCGGTGCAGAATGTTTAATACAGTGAGCTTGAACATTCAAATTTAGCTCCACATTGAATAAACAACACAAGTGTGTTTTGACTTGTTTCCAATGTTTGGTGATGTGCTGACTAGTGCAGTGTTGATACGACACCAAAGTGTCTCTAATTAAAACTGTGTTTGTGACATTAGTTTTATTTGACACCGTGCTGAAGTAATCTGTAGCTGAGCAACATCACTTAACTGAATAGATATGAAATAATGAAAAACAAGCATGATGCTTTCAGTAAGTAAAGACATATACAGCAAAGATTTCTAGCCACGGGATGTTTTTACTGTTTTCCTCAGTTGCTTTCGATTCAGCGGTCACAAAAACTTCTGCGGAGGTGGGTTTGCTTTGTTTTTTACACACTTTGAACAGCTGCTCTCACCTGATCCCACAGAGCGATCTGCCGTTCGTTCCAGCGTGAAACTCCCGTTGTGAGAAGCATCTTCACGTTCCCCAGAATCAACACTTTATTGGCCTTGTGTGTTTTGCTGTTCGTCTCCTGCAAGTAACACAAATAATAGCGAGAATTAGGCTAAATTATTCCACGATGAGCTCGTAATATTATCGAAGAGTTGAATTTTTAGGCACAAGTACTTGAAACATGCATGATTATAACGTAACATTGTTTTGGTACAAACTAATAAATACTGACAGTTTCTGAAGAACTTCATGCCACATAAGATTTCCAAAATCTTAAATTCATCACAAAAAAGAGAAGGTTTGAATTACAGCCTGATGAGGTTATACTAAAGTTTTTTTTTTATTTTTGTTTCTTTTACAAAGAAAGTTTTAACGTTCCAGTAGAGTCATTGCTTCAGTCCTACAAAAGAAGCAATGGCCCTCAATGACATACACAGATTAATATCGCCACAGCCTCGATGACAGCAGCACACACAGCCATACCTGCAGCAGGTGTCCTGAGCGCGGCTCCATCAGTCGCACCTTCCTGTCTTTGCAGCTGGTGGCAAAAAGGCTGCCGTCTGTGTTGAAGGACATGGACAGGACCACGTCTGTGTGGTGGCTGATGGTCCGCACGGGGTTTTTGATGACCTGCTCGGGACAGTCCAGGTTCCAGATCATTACCTAAGGGGGGGCGGCATCACAGAAACTTAGTTACCCTGAAGCGGATGTTTGAATTGAAATGGTTCCATGTGAGTAGAGTCCAATCCTGATGGAGGGACCACCGGCCTCCATGTTAAAGGTGGATTTTTAAGACGCGTGACTCAAGTGAGATGCCCCCATCACTCCTTCTGGAGGGGCCTCAAATTGACACAGTAATGTGATTCAGTAATCCTGCAAATTTATAATAAAACCTGCAGGATTGTGGTCCTCCAGGGCAGAGTTTGGACACCGCTGTTCAATGTGATTTGTTTGTTTCATACTCTTAATTCCTTTAAATTGGCACAAAAACAAGGGTCTGTGTATTCAGACTGTGGAAAAAGATACAACTATAAAATATCCTTGGCTCTCTATTACTTTGAAGGAGCGACACACAGAGAGCAAAGTGTTTGGAACAGAAAGTTTCACCAACAGAAATGTTTCTAGCTGTGAACTGTGTTATCACGCTGAGAGGAACACCAAAGTAGCTGAAATGGGCACAACAGTGCATACTTCTCTTATCGTGAGAGGAATTCATGCTGCTGCACTCAGAGTGTCAGAGAGGAGAAAGAAGTTATTTGAGAGAGAATCTCAAACGCTGTTGAGTTTCCCAAAGAAAATTCATAAAATAGCTTTCAAAATCGACCGTATACTTTATTTTGCTTATTTCAACATCAAATCAACGGAATGAAAGGGCAAAACTAATAAGTTAATGGAAGAAACAATAGAAGATGACAGATCTGGGGAGTTTTCCGCCACCAGAAATGGCAAAAAGAAAACAAAACATGTGACTACAGACATAAAATGTGATTCAGCTCTCAGTTGTTTTCATCAGGCTATTCCATCAGTATTTATCATTGATGAGTGATGAGGAGAGAGGTTGTAGTTGACAGGAGCTGCTGCAGCCTGCTGCAGATGAAGGCCTCAGAGCCTCTTCCACGGGTCAAACGTGCCGAGAGGAGATGAGAGGGGTGGCGGGGGTCAGTCATTACTTCGGAGGCCCCGTGTAACACACAAGTGTCTGTGAAACACTGAGTGACTGCAGCGATTCTTCTAAGAATCGCAGCAGAGTTTGACCTCGGCCGTCGGCTCACGGTGTGGCTCAACCCGCCGAGTGAAAACTGTCTTGTTTTCCCATGATGCCTTCTGTGAAGCGCCGACGCGGGCGTGTCGGCTACATCCCTGCAGTCGCGACTCAGCTGTGGGGGAAAATACTTATGCTTCCTTCTGACAACTGCGACCTGTTTGGCTGCATTGTGACATTCGAATGTTTACAATGCAGGTCGCAGTATTGCCTGAAGATCTACCTCATCCAGTTTGTGTTGGAGGAAATATGTGTGCGTGAGTGCGTGTGCACGCGTGTGTATTACCTTGTAGTCGTAGGCAGTGCTGAAGAGGATGTTCTTAGCAGTTGGGTGCCACTCAATGAGGCCCACCCTGCGGCTGTGACCCTGGAGATCCTTCGACGCCACTGTAAGGCTTTTTAACACCCCATGAGGAGGGATTTCCCACACTTTTACCTGCATATACAAACACACACACACACACACACACACACACACACACACACACACACACACACACACACACACACACACACACA
>JASSRZ010000074.1:9154642-9169810 GCA_032164315.1 Malacoctenus gilli
CACACACACACACACACACACACACACACACACACACACACACACACACACACACACACACACACACACAAATTAACATATACACTCAGAAAAAAACAAGACATCAACAAACTTGACAGAAGGACAAAGACAGAGGACATCGCCTCAAGACACATTTTGTGGGAATAGTGGAAAGAGGCAGAACTGGTCGACTCTTCCTTTTTGTTACAGCAAGTTCCTCTGAGCCACTCTGCCGGGTCACAGCTCAGGAATGTGAGGCACAACTTCTCCTTTCTGTCGGAGGCTAAACGGCGAGGCAATAAAACCGTCTCCTTGCTGCGACATGCTCGTATTGCAACAAAACGATGACTCGTCAGCGGACCGGCTCGAGGTTCAAATGCGAGCGTGCGTTCCTACGAACCGTGGCGTCCTCGGAGCAGGAGGCGATGCAGTAGTCGTTGAAGGGGTTCCACTTGATGTCTAACACGGTGCCTCGGTGGCCGGACACTCGAGGGTGGTGAGGGTCCACTTTACCCGTCTGACAGAGCAAAGACACACAAATAAATCCCAATACATTAACCTCCGACATTTGGAGCTGGCTTTGTTACTGCAGAGATATTGGATGCTCGCCTCATATGTTTGTACAGTGTAGAGAGCATAACATGACATAACATTGCAACAGTAACTGCACAAGCAATGAAACAGCAGCATACAGTTATACTCTGTACACAACATCGAGTTTATTGGCTCAATTTCTTGCAGCTCAACAAATGTCTGCAGGCCTTCAGTTGAGTGGCATAAAAACCCTTGAGGATATTTGGAGAAACATCACATGGTCCTTCGACCAGCAGGAGCTTCTGTGCACAGCGTCACGACTTGCACATCCACTCGACTTTTCCAGGCAGCCGGCTCGTGGAAAGCCGAGCAAAGTTTCTAGAGATCTGAGCAGCACGTGTTAATCTGAGCAGGTTGGGGCAGGTTGTCCAGCGACTGCAGGTTGCCGGCAGCCTAACTGAGCATGACATGAACATGAGACGGCTCCTACATAACAAGAAGTGACATTTGAAACATTTATGACACACGTCGCTCGTATTCAACCAGCTCGGCAACAAGGGGAAAGTCAGCGAGGCGGTCCTGCCTCCACAGGACGGCTAATTACACCGTTTGCACAGACAGAAGTGTCTTTCAGCCGACATACACAGCTGCAGGTTAAATTACCGTGCAGGTACGGCGCGTTTGAAGTGACGCGGTGATGTAACCACCGCCGCCACTTCCAGCAAACCAGACACGTTCGCGGGGAAGTCGGACTTCTTCTCTTGTATTTACGCGTTAGCCACTCTTACGGCTTGAACAATGGCTTATCTGTGCGTCCACGCGCACTGTGGTGGGATGTGAAGACAGACGGAGGCGAGAGTGCTGAAGTTTCACCTCCTCGAGACAGTCGGGGGGGGGGGTCAACGGATGAGTTATGTCATTCCTGAACTCATAGGCAATCCCTCCCTCCACCATGGCAGGACGGCAGCGATAACTCAGGGAGACGGAGAGGGATGAAGCAGTGAGAGGAGCTCAGTTTGATGGATCGCCCTGAACCGGAGATCTACAGCAAGACTGTAAATCCAACCGGCGAGGACGTTCGTTTGCGGGGGTCACCATTGTTATTGATACGGCAGGCAGATTCAATAATACGCATAAATATTGTCTGGACGAGAGTTTGACGAACTGCAGTTACGCTGAGGTTAGTGAGCGAGATAAGGCAGAGTTATGAAGGAAACTAAAAGACCACATGCGATGTTTACGTTGGAAGGAGGAACGTGTTGGGGGGGGGGGGGGGGTTCCTCGGACGAGACATCTTTCTGGCTTGAACGGTGCCGGCGCTATTTATAATCTGAGAGCGGAGCTGTCTTCACCAGGTGTGCTGCACGCACAGCGACAAAGACGAACCGTCCAAGATGTTGAAGGAGAGGTTAAGACACTGTGAGCGTCCAAAGAACAACAGGCATCAACAGGAGAGAAGAGGCAGAACTTTGCTCTCACGCCCACCGCATTGCTGCTATAAAATGATGTGGCCGTAAAGTGCTGTAAATGACGTTTGGTAGTTTCGTGCAGGGCTGGAGCCTTTTACAGAACTGATTTGTTTCTTTGAAAAGCATTTTTTCTCTAGTGGACGTTCTTTTTGTCCTATATGACTCAAATGGAGCTCAATTCAAATCTGCTGCGATAAAAAAAACGAAAAAGGAATGAAAGTCGACACTTTGATCTCTGACATTCCTACAAGTGATTGTAAAAAACCAATTCTACAGCCAATCAACATTTGTTATCTATATTTAAAAAAATTCTTCAGTTTTTTTTTAATTAAAGTTTTTGTTTGAAAAAGTTCAAGTTGTCAAACTGACATTTCAGAGGTTAAAACACACAGAATGATTGAATGCTTGCTAGTTCTGAGCAGGAATGGTGTGTTTTAGAAGATTGATGAGGGACAAATAGCAGATAAAATTTAATAATCTGTTCATTTCTTGCAGCATTTTTTGGAGTCGACATTTTTCTCCTTAATGACTCAAGGGGGGAGTAAATTAAACTAACGCCTGAAGGTTAAAGTTGATTGTAGCCACAAGCAAACATTTTTATGGTTCATGTCAAGACTTCACCTGCTTTATGGAGAAAAGAAAAATTGAAGTTAACGAGCTCATGTTACGTTCTAAAGAGGTCGGTTCAAAAATTGATGTTTAAATGAAGATTTCCTGCCAATATTATTGTGTAATGGTGGTTATAGCATAAATATGCAGCTTGAAAATTGAATATTGATTAAAAAAGGATATAAAAGCCAGAAATCTACCAATTAATTTGAATTGTAAATATGAAGTATAAAAAAATATAAATTTGACTGTGCATGACTGAACATGAAGCAGCTCTTATCAATATTCTGTGTTTTTTCATGCACAGAAAATCAGGAAGAATGTTGTTGTTTCTTATATTTTATTAGAACTCTTCTCGTGATATTATTGTTTGTATCAATGCTTTATTCAGATGAGTTGAAGATAAGTTTTCCACAATTGATCATAAAGATTTATTCAAACTCAAACGTTCACAAACTCACCTAAAAAACCTGCATAGGTTCTGAAACTGTGACACAAAGAATCACTGACGCCATGATGCTACATGTCTCACGTGTGAACGGCGCTCACGTCTCTTTAAAGTCGGACATCGGTCCGACTTTCTGTGAAGCTGCCGCGACGACGAGCAACTCACATGGTGGAGAGACAGGACCAGGAAGGCCCCTCCCCCGGCGCACTCGGTGATGACGGCCAGGAACCGTGGGTTGACGGCGCAGAAGTTGTTGTCCTGGACGCTGCGTGTGATTGGCACGCCATCAAAGCAGTTCTCCTTGGTGGCGGCCTTACCGAACACGTGGCGGAACTTGGAGCTGCGATACTGAGGGCGCCATGTCATCTGAGAGAGGGGGGAGGGAGGGAGGAAGGAGAGAGAGGAGGGGAGAGGAGGGGAGGTCAGTCAAGGAGACTCATCCATTTTGCACGCTTATGATGACGGAGCTTTTTATAGGTGTTGATATTTTTTCTCGTTGCTGGCGAGCAGAATGGGGAGTTGGGATGTCGTTGGCTGATGAAGCAGTAGCGCCTGCGACAGGAAATCGATTCAGCTGTGATGCAAAATCAGGACAAACAATGCAGTGTAAATCTTTGGCCTTTTACTTGCATGCTTAGGGACATAGAACCAGATCAGATGTGTGTCTGGCCTCACAAAAAAAACAAGAATCGCATCCTTGAAACAAATGCAACAGACACTTGATAGATGATTCAGCTCCTCCCTGGATAATTATGAACTGAAGGTTATAAATGGGACTGATTTTTTATTCTAAACACATCACCCTTCTCACACCTAAAGCCTTGAATGCATAATTGTAAGCATCTGGACGTGGCCTTTTGGTGTTTTAAGTCAAGGTGTAACAACAACACTCGCCCCATAGAAACAGCTGAGACTCACTCGTTAAGACAATAAGACTCATGCTGTAAATCCTTGTTGTTACGCGTTACTGTTGGTGAATGCCTGCTGGTTCTTCACTGGGCTGCATTTTAGTTGACATTTTTTTTTCCACTTGGAAATCCAACAGGACAAATCTCAAAATGAGGCTGAAAGATAACTTGAAGAAATAAGGCGAGTTATTTGGCACCAGTTCAGCTGAAGGAAATGAAATGAGCACAGACGCAGACAGATTTTTTTTGTGTTATATTTCAGGTCAGAGGACGTCTGATGAGCATCTAAACTAGTACATAAAAACACTGGTGACTGCTGTGGTTGTGACGGAGCCTCTTTTGATGCCAGTACTTCAATGCGACTTTCAGTTCTAAAAATAAATTCAACAGACACCAGTCGGACTCTTTGCTGTGTGAGTCTCACACATTAAATGTATGGGCATAAAGATGGAGACACTTTTTACACAACAGCCTTCAGGCTTCGATCTCGTTTCTATTCAAGACGATAAAACTTTATTTATATCTCTATAATACCGGAGCTGCCTTGCTGGATTTATTCCTTTGAGAAAACATTTTAACCAACAGTGATTGTAGATGTGGGATTAATTTCTGGTCAACATCATAAATTTTATTGATTGGATATTTTTTCATGTTTATTATATTACTATTGATTCCTGTTTTACAGCAGACCATTTGTTGTCATTTGGTATTTAATGATGATTCCCCTGTTTGACCAGGGGGGTCACCTGTATCCTGAATTTTCAGTGAGTTCAAACTACTTGAAATTCAAGATTTTTTATGGTCACTATACAAAAGTGTGAAACAATATTCAATTAAACAGGAACTGTCATTAAAATGCAAAAAAGTATGAAAAAAATATTTAAAAAGGATAAAAATGACTTATATCCCAGCAAAAAACAACAACAATAATGATAACAATAATTATAATTGTTATTATACATAATAATAAGAATAAGAATAAGAATAAGAATATACTTTGATAGAAAAATGCCTGCTGAATATAAATGTAGAGGAAACCCTGTTTAAGTTCCCCAAGTCCTGCGTGTGTTTTCAGCCGCTGCCCTGCCGCCAGTCGATGCAGATGTCATTACTTTGCAAGATAAGTGTCTGTGGTCCGCTGGGACGAGGCCTAGCCAGCCAGCACGTCTGCTCCGCTGCTCGGCCTGACTCCCTGCCTGCCTGCCTGCCTGCTGCATGCTCATTACTTATGAATTAGGGCTGGACGAGAGAGATGGACAAGACGTGAACACAAATAATGGTTTACCATAAACACACACGCAAAGAAAGAGGAGCAGGAGGAGTAACAAACAAAACAGCCGGGAGGTATCAACTCAATACAAACCCTCTGTTGTCTCCAAGATCACTTCAAACATCTGCCACCGAAAACAACGACGTCACTCTTCCAGTTTATAAGGGCGACCCAGTGGTTTGTCTGGTGATGGCTAAATAAATACATGTTGAGTGTCATGCAGGTGAGGGGCTGAGGGGCTTAGGGGCGGACGGAGCGCAGCAGTACAGAAATGTTTGGGCGGGGATCATGACTTCATGTCTCGGCTTACGCTCCCACCGCTCACCTTGCGCCCCGGGGCCATCGCAGAGCACCTCGCGCTGTCACACTGGAATGTCCTCGACCTGACGAAGAGCTTCATTAAACTTCTCAGGTGTTCAGGAGTTTGAATGCCACTCAGACGCCATCTATCACGGTGTCATCGTCTCGACGACAGCTGAGCTTTCCCTTTTCACACAGAGCACCAACCTCATTTTGTTCAGCTGGATAACAAAAACACTTTAACAGTTACAGTAAACTATCGTCAACTTTGAAATGAGTGCGTCCTGTATTCACTCCCTTTCGTGACTCTTCAAGACCAATTAAAACTAAGACAATATTTGATTTCTTTGAACTGAATAGCCACTCGCATACAAATCCAATCCAACATGTTAAACTAAAAAAAACGTTTTCCTCTCAATCAGTCTTGACTATTCAATCTGGAGCACCAGAGTCGAGATATTTGGAAGCCAAAAATTGGCGCACGCACATTATTTCGGCCTGTTCGAGTTTGTTAGTCAATAGCAAAGTCCAGTATTTAAAACAGTCTTCGTGCTGCCAATAGTTTGTTTTTATCAGGAGTCAAGAGGAAAGCTGCATTCATGTCTATTCCCAAGAAACACTTAGATTCATGCAAATAATTGCAGTGAAAACACAGAGAAGACGTCACAACACACTGATAGCATGAGAGAGCTTCCCTGGAAGCTAATCTGATGCTAAATCTTATCTGATGCTAAAGCTCATGACAGAAAAGCAACCAGCAACGGTACACGTGTTCTGAATACGTTGAGAAACTCAATATATCCTTGGTAATTTTACAGTTTTTAATATAGTATACAAGTACTGATAAAGAACATTATCGCTAACATGTTATTCCGCTTTAAAAAAAAAAAAAAAAGCAACATAATTATGAACTGAACACAGCGACGATTCTCTTGAAATATTTTGATCCATAATATAAAATGAAACCAAATCACTTTGTGACTTTAAACATTCACCAACAAACAGAGTTGAAACTGAAGTGAAAGTTTGTCCAAGCTCAGTAAAGACTGTAAATACCATGTACACATATGCACGGCAGTGAGATAGCCATCGACTGCTTTTACCTTTCGACCACCAGAATTCAATCAATCCATCTTCAAGTGAGCGTGAACCAGCGAGCCAAAATTTGTAGAAATTCCTTGGAGGTGTTTTGGAGATATCACGTAACAAGAGAGGGATGTACTTTCAGAGAGGCTGAAAAGATAATGCATCTGGGCTTTTAGCCAGGCGGAGTTCGAAAAAAGCTCCGAATCCTCATATTGGAGAGGCTGAAACAGGCAAATGTTTGACATCTTTGCTTAAACAACACTGAGGCTACAGCCGCGCGAGCAGCTCTGAGCGTCTGCGCCTCAGCACTGTGGAGCCTGGACCAGGACAACAAACCAACATGCTTACACGACTGACGCCAATAATGACGTTTCGCACGTACAGACTCACAGGCCACTTAATTAGGTACGCTTGTATCATCTAATGAGATCCAGCATCGCAGCTCAGCCATACAGTCTGCAAGCACAAGCAGGAGGGGGTCGATATTGACTTAAAACCATCAGTATCAGTGTCTATTTGTATTTTTTTTGATTTATGTGGAAAGTGTTGAGCATGAATGAATCCCGTTCCCTGATCCTCCAAATTGACATGGCGACAAAAAATATTTAGCAACACCTTTCAATATGATGCAGTTCAGCTCAAACATGCGACTGCAAACTGTAACTTCAACAGTGAAACATGAAGCCAAACGACGAGAAGAGAGTGAACTCAAACTTCATGGTAGAGTATGTCTGCTGCAGAGACCCCCAACATGTTTTCCCTGGTACCCCCCAAAACTAGTTCTAAGAAAGCCTGTGGACCTTCTCTCTAATGTTTCATTTGCTAAAAACATTAAAGTGAAGCCAAACACTGAAACACCGATTAGACTGGGATGTGCAATCCTGACCAACGTGATGAATATTAGGTGAGTATTAGTTTGTTGTTCTGCTGAGTGGTCAGCGTTGGTCCTTGTAAATAAGTGATGCAATTAAAATGAACTTTTTTTTTTTACAGAATGTGCTTGTAGCGTTTAACTGACCTGAGGGTTTTACAGAAACGGTACGAACTCGATCGCGATGGGTCGACCTGAATTTCTTACAATCTAACAGGCAGCCAATAAAACCACAAAAATGAGCGTCAGTGTGGTGCCAGAACATGCAGCAGATACTCCAGTATTTCACTGGATCCAGTCCCTGAAGTGCTTGTGGAGCTTCAGTTGTGGATTATCAGAAGCTTTGTGAAGATAAAAAAGTTGGGAGGCCAAAAAAGACTGACTTGTGTCGCGAGTACTCGGGACCTATTCACATGCATTCCTATGAAAGAGGTCACCGTGCGTTGTGATGATTATGTCAACTCAAACTTGTGTTGCAATGCGAAACACTCTCATGGTGATTATCGCCTGGTCACGTCTCGCACTTTATTTTCTCACCTCTGCAATAAGGAAAATAAAAATAAAGGCCGAAACGAAACGTCCTCATTCACACTCCATCGAGTCACGACGCAAACAACTCTTGACCTCAAGGAAAGGATTCGCACGTTTTCAAACTTCTACGTCTTTGGGTGCACGTTTCCATCCGAAAGTGTATCGCACACTTACAAACTGGAGCACATCTGGGCTGATTAAATCAGCGTTCATGTATTGCTGAGGCTTACAAGACCGGAGGGAGAAGCTTCCAGGGCCGACAGCTAAGACATCTTGTCACAGCTAAAGCAGGTCGTAATCAGGCCAGCGGCAGCTTCCTCTCAGCTGTGCTCTGCAGCAGGTAGACGGCAGGCTGCGCGGTGGGCGGCTGTCTCTGCTCCCCGCAGAACTGATGACGAAAACACTCTCCTGGCTATTTTTACTCCAGCTTCTTGCTGATCAAAAGGCAGGCGGGCACGTTCGGTGGCAGTGCGAAAGAAAAAATTGCTTTATTCACGAGGACGTCTGTGACGGGCTTTTTTGGTCTGGCACAGAAAGGGAAAAAAGAAGGAGATACAGAGGGGAATTTATTTTAGTTTGCCACCAGTGAGTCACAGCAGAAACCGCATTAAGGGGGCTGTAAAAATGCTCATAAAACTCAACTGAAAACACAGATATGACTTTGTAAAAAAGTGACATAGAATACATCTGCTGTGCTGTGGAGGAGCTCCTGGGTGGGTCTTTCTTGTATCTAGATGTCCACAGCACACATATTCACCCATTCCTCTCCCAGCAGCTGTCTTTTAGGTGCCTCATAACTCATAATCACGGATATTGGCAGCGTCTCCTCGCTTCGGTTTAGGGCTGCAGCGAGGCGGAGTTCAGACTGAACTTGTCGGCGTGCGGATGTCGATCATTCAAGCAGCGCGGGGCCGACTGCTCCAAGACGCGACTGGGATGTTTTGTGCTGAAAAAGCTGCAGGTTCAAACTTTTTCCACCAACATAGAAGCAACTCCTTCCTTCTATTGTTTTTCTAAGAATCCAGACCGCAGACAGACAGGATCAAACCGAAACCTAAAACAAGCCTCCAAAAAAAAAAAACCCAACCGGTTCTGACAGCTCACACTGTAGATGTGATGTTGGCCAATTGCTCAGAGTGAAAATGAAGACCAGGGAGTGGGGAGGGGTGTACCAGCATCAACTATAGTCGTGGCCGAACGCGTGTGTTCACGCACTCATTGTGTGCGTCTGAGTGGGAGAGAGGCACGTCTCTTTGTTTGGAGCGTCTGATATCATACACAGATGACAGCTTACAACCCCTGTACGGTAATAGGATAACAGCCATGCTGGTAATCCTATAGCCGCCTCACCGCTATAGAGCACACATGTGAGTAAGTATGAAAGGATAAGACAGGATATGGCCGTGTGTGTTTGTGTGTGTAGCCTTCACTCTAATTACCTGCAGAGACTTTTCTGATGCGCTCACGCACTCATTCACAAACTTGTACATAAACGAGCACAACATTCAGTCGCGTGAAAAGCTTAAAGATGCCCCCAAAACTTAAGAACGATCAGGTTGAGAGTAAGTCCCGGCGCCTCCACGTGAACTCGCGGTCGTTGTTTACCCTCGCAGGCCGTGGCAGAAGCCATTTAATGATTAACATAAACAGTCTGGTAGGCAGGGTGTGGATGACCTGAATGAGATCCATGGAGGAAAAAACAGCTGAACGTTCACAATCACGCGGAGGGACTTTCAAGCACTGCAGTGAAGACACTGACACGTTTGATTGCGTTACATTTTCCTTGATCCATCTTCAGAAGTTGTTTCACCTCAGGCCGACTGAAGAGTCTCTTTGACTCGTGAGCAACTGATAAAATAAGTGTTAAAAAAAGTCACAAAGACTCAAGTAAGTAATTTCAACTAATAAATGTTTTTAAGACAAAGTGTGTGCGTGTGTGTTCAACAACTCAAGTCAGTTGAATAAGTTAGTTTTCAAAGTTTTTCTCACTAAGTTTCAACAACTGTCATGAATTTTCTTCTTTTCTTTGGGTTAAAAATCACCAGTTTGTGTCCTGGCAGAAGATCTGAGAAGCAACGTGTTGTAATCCAGAAAGCTATTGATCACAGCTTGAAAATAGGAACAGGACAGCAATAACTTACAGGTAAAAATGCCCCACTGCTGGTGCTGAAGGTAAATCCACCCTAAACCCCAACCTCCTCTCAAGTGTTGCGCCGGTCTGTCACACAGGAAGTTTTCCATTAACACAAGTGAATCCTTTCCATTAGTTCCCCCCATCGGAGAGAGTTGGCAGCTCCCATGTTTTAAGTCCATTAGCCGGCGAATTACATGCAAAACAATAACATACAAATCACGGGTGCACTTACACTGTGCGAGCTTTACTGTAAGCTGACAGCGCATGCAAGAAAACACTGGCTTACACACCAACAGTCACATCGATCGCAGGAAATCGAGATGGAAAAGAATATTGCTTCTATTAATAAATGAGCAACAAAACAAACAAACCTCATCAGTATCCAATAAAAAAGGGGTGTGATTCTGTAAATGAATCCAAAAACTTGAAAACCCTTCAAACTTCAAACTGAATAAACTCTTTATCTTCCACATTGTACATCCTGTTAGTGCTGACAGCACTTCACATGTGAACTTCTTATCATCACATGCTTGTGATATCAGAGAAATTCAAGATCTACCAAAAAGCTTTAATCTGATTGGCCAATCCCAGACAGCAATCACCAGCATCAGAGTCATCTTCAATAACGGTACAAAAGCTGAAGCTTTCCTAGAAGCGGGATATTTTTGGACAAACCTGCAGCCATCAAATCACAACAAATGGAGAGACCTGAATATATTTAGAATCGTTGGAGCTTTAATACTCTTTGACCCAGATAAATGTTGCTTCGCTCCATTTTCCCAAAGAGGACAAAAACATTGGATGCTCATGTGTCTATAAACCACGACATGAGGAGCAGAACGCCAAGCTTAATGAAAGTCAGAGCAATTAAACCCACAAGCCACATTTTTCCACTGAATGGTGGTATTTTGGAGGGCGGACACCACCGTAAATAGCATCTCTGGGCACAGACGAGTCGACTCGGACGTTGGATGATGATGTCATGATCACTGTTTGGTTTCAGGGATTCTTTTTTGCCATCAGCAAAAAATAGAAACTATTTCCACGCTCATGGCAGTGAATGACAGGCTGCCCGTCCAGGAGAGTTCCAGTCCACTGTTGGGTGAGCGAGCGCAGTGCAGGGAGCGGGCTCCCTAAAAATAGTTGTTCAGGATGCAAAAAGTCAGGAAATGAGCCGGTCAGAGGAAAGATTTCTGTTTCATCTTGTTGAAGCCTGCACCATGCACACACACACACACACACACACACACACCTCTGAGGTTGAATCCTCTGGGGGGAAAGTGAGCTACCACACACAGACACACACATAGACACACACACACACACACACGTACACGCACACACACGCACACACAGGCACCACATTCACCAAGGTCTACAGAGTAAAAAGATCAATAAGAGAATGTCAACCTGCAGAGACGGAGCGGAGGGAGCAGGTCATGAGAGAGAACAATTTGGAGACGACACGGAAGTCAAAGAGAGTTTCCAATTGAGCAAGAGGGAACGTGCAAGAGTCTCAGGGGGCTTTCAGCAGCACTCACCCTGACACGTTAGTCGGCACTGGCAGGAGGAGCGGGAGCAGGTCCTTGAGTGAGGAAAAAAGTTACTCTCTGTCTTGAGTTGCAAGCCAATCAGGACCTGAAAATCCCCCACTTCAGCCAGCCACGTCTCCCGCTTTATCTCAGGTTCACAGATCAGTGGGTCAGCGCGCGCGTCTCTTCGCGTGTGCACGGAGTCCGTCCACGAGCTGTCCGTCTCGTCCGGCCGTCCGTTCTTCTCTGATGTGGCACAGTCCACAGAGGCAGGCGGGAGGGCAGTTGGAGGAGATGGAGAGCCAGCGTGCTGCATGAAGCCCAGAGCGTGTGTGAACAAGCAGGGGGGAGAGCACAGGAGTGTGTACACTCCCAGAGAGGGAGGTGGCTAAAAGGAGGAGGAGGGGGAGGAGGAGGAGGAGGAGGGGGGAGCTGCAGGTAATCGCACTCCCTTCTCTTCCCTTGAGCGCCGCTCCCTCCTGTCACTCCTCCGCAGCGTTTGCTCAATCAGGACGGCTCATTCAAATTTTTCCAGGCAAGCCCAGGACGGAGAAGGTAAATGTAAAAACTTCAGGCAAACATCATCCCCTCCTTTTAAATCATGTCTGCTCCATATGAGTTGTCAGGTGTTTCTGACAACATACTTTCTTTGAGCTAATGATTCATTTATTTCTAAGAGATTTAAAAAGGTAACAGCCTCAGTTTGATCAAAATTACAGTGTGAAGAACAAAAATAGTGAACCATAAATAAATGTGTTTGAAAAGAGTCAAAAAAGTAAACACAAACATGATTTGAAATCTAAAGAAAGCGTACAACCTTTGGTCCTTCATTTCTCAGGTCAAACTCTGAGACCACGAATCCGATGATGCAACTCAACATTTAAGGTTCCCTCTGAATGATTTACATCACATAAGTGGATATTCAACGATCTTACCAATGTAAACACAGCCACGGGGTCGCTCAAACAAAAAGTGTGTTGAAAGCCAACCTGACACACATGCGGCTGGACAGAGGTGGCTGTCACTCCCCATCAAACAGAACCGTTACGTAATGGTCAGCGAGCGGCCCAGGGTTGGCGAACGGAGCGATGTGACAGAGAAAACAAATGTTGGCCACGGACGGCCTTCACGGGGTCTAATGCAGGGTTGAACTGAGGGGATGATCAATCACAGTTTGTGCACAAACGTGAGCTTCAGCACGCCAGCGGTAAAGAGGGGCATGAACGTGACGTGATGTTGAGCTCCAATTTCAGGGGGAGATTTTGATTTATTTCCTTTTTTCCTCAGTTCCGAGCTTGGATTTACGTAGTCAGGGATTTTTAAGGGACAACCTAAATTTTTCTGTTAGTTTTAACAATAAAAAGCATTAAATTGGCCGTTAACAGCATCATAACATAAACTTTCATCTCATGTGGCAATAAAATTCTGTCCTTTCAATTTTTTTTTGTAGTATTGAATACAACACTGCCAATTAGGATCGTATCTCAGTACATCTATATGTATATATCTCTTTAATTCACCTAATTTTTGATGCTTTTTGTGGATATCATGAAATCTACCAGGTTTCACAACCTCAAGCAAAATCATTGCTGATTTTCGGACAAGATCAAGTGTGGACTTACGGGTCCAACACAGGTGGTGAGTCCAATGGTCACACAGTGTTACTTAGATAAGAGACAGAGCATACACACTCCCGCAGGCTCAGGAAGCTGCGATTCCCTCAGAGACTTTAGTCTAACACAAGAACAATCTGTTCGGGCCTCTTTATACCTGCAAAAACACTCTGGACACATTCACCCTGAAACAAGTGCACTAGAGTCTGTTACAGCCAAAAATCAGAGATTTGTTGGGGAAAACTGTCAGAAGCTTGGTTATATTCATGCCTCTCTGTGCCAAAGGTGCATTGAACAAATCCAAGAGGAAGTGGAGCAATTGTCACGTGTGTGTCTTCCTTCAGTCCGGGTGGACAGACACCTCTGTTACTTGTCAAAGGTTTGTCGCTCCTTTCATTCAGCTTTTAGCACAAACAGCTTTTTACAATGATAGGGTGGCCTTGTCTGTGTGTGTGTGCGTGCATGCGTGCGTGCGTGAATTATCAATAAGAACAGGGCACAGTCCCAAAAAGCTTGTGACTCTTTCCAAAGAGCCTCAACTAGAAGCTGGCTCTCTAATCACAGCACACGGGGCTGCAGGCTAATAGCCAGCTGCGGTGAGAAAATAGGCCAGAGCCTTTGACAGCACAGAGACACCATGACCTTCCCTGCTTCACTTCGTCATTGCTGATTAGCCGTCTGCCTTTGTTTTGACGGCTAAACACCTGGTTTCCATGTGGAGCGTGTTTCAGGCCGGTGCCTTTGCTCCTGGCTTTTGGTTTCACGGACTCTAAGCGGTCCGAGTGTTCAGCAACTGAGCAAACAGGACCGTCCCATTCAAATCCACACTCAGGTGAGCAGGTGCAGTCAGTAATTGAAAAAGTCATCCAGAGCCAACGAGGTCCAGTGTAAATAGATAGCGCCATTAAAGACGGATTCATTTACACAAGCTTTTCCCAAAGCAAATAAATGACTCGGTGACCAGTTTGCGTTTTCTGAGGAGGAAAACTGAACAGAAACGAGGGAAAAACTTTTTACACATGGATTTGCATGCTGCCTTGTGTTCGCGTGTTGTTGCTTTCCTATGCAAATAAGAATTCAGAACAGGCACATCGACACATGTCGGAAAGTAAACATACTTGTGTATTTTTCCACTGTTCATGCGAAGGAACCTGTTTCAGTGACATCAGGGTAAAGAGTGATACAGCACTCCATTATGGCCCCCGAATAATGTTTGTCACTGACTGGAGCTCACATCCTTTCGTCCGAGACCTCCATCAGGGGGGCTCATAGATCACAGGGGGACACGAGGCTTTGCGGCTCTGACCATTGAAAGTTTCCCTCAACATAAAAACAACTAAAAACGCTTCAGCACATGTAAAAGTCCTGGAAACGAATCTGATCTGACGGAGAGGAAGACAACAAAGTGAGTCAAAGCCCGAATGGAAAGACTCCTTCTTAGAGCTGCAGTCTGAAGTCAAAACAGGAAGAAAGTCGTGCACAGAGTTCATGAAATGGTGTTGAAGTCACATTTTGCCCAAAAAAGTAAAAACAATTCAACTTCTTAAAACTTCCTATCTTGGTAAAAGTTGTAAAAACTAACCCAACAGCTGTTTGAAGATTTTTTCCCCATCCCTTCTATTCCTGATGCTATCTGGAGCTGCACCAGCTCATATGTAAATGGAAAACATCAGCTAAAAACCAATCCAAGGGAACACATGAACAGTCAAGTGAAGCAACGCCAAGGTGTGACTGTGTGCACTGATACTATCTCTGGGTTATGAAGCTTTGCCTGTACTGGCCTGAACCTGGCACACACACACACACACACACACACACACACACACACACACACACACACACACACACACACACACACACACA
>JASSRZ010000074.1:9171317-9191939 GCA_032164315.1 Malacoctenus gilli
ACACACACACACACACACACACACACACACACACACACACACACACACACACACACACACACACACACACAGGGATGAGTTGAGCATATTGTTTGATTTTGGACTATTTGATGACGATTGCTCCAAACAATGAGCCCATTTCATAATCCGCATGTGTGGGGGAACGTCTTGTCTCACCTTCAGTTCGTCTTCACATGACTCACATGTCTGCGTGCCTGTACAGGGCTCCTCGTTATTTCGAGAGTGATTCACGCAGATATCTGCACTAACAGAGCTGTTTGAAACAGTTCCCAATCGGTGACATCACAGCTTCACTCACCTGCTCACATCAACATTGGCAGCGACTCGCTGCTCCCACAGCCAACAAATCCTGGACCAGCATCAGAGAAGCAAACAGAAGATACGTTTTCGCTCACTTTCGAGCCCCAAAAACCCCATTTAAGTTTAAATCCGTTACATACTGAGTTGCTTACGTGAACCTCTCAGTTTTCACACTTTCGGACTAATGATAACGATTAAAGACAGACGGAATGCGAGTTTTCAAACACACGTGAGGTGGAGATAAACGCCAAGTGTCCGAGAGCGATATAACAAACATCTGCAAGGTCTGACGGACAAGGAATCCAATTAGTTCCTCGACGAACTTACAGAAAGAGTGTCCTGCTTCATGTCAGCCAAGCTGCAGACAAGACCTCTATATCACGTCACAGCCAACAGAGCTGCAACCAGTCTCACAGCGAAATGCCAACCGTGTTTCGGTTCTGTCCAGACTTTTCATTTTTATCTTTGATTGCAAATACTGACTGTAATGAAGGAATGATCATATTTTTGATCATTTTCTCATAAAAAAAGAAAAAACAAACGTGCGGAATGAAAAAAACACAAGGAAAAGATGTTCTGGATCTCAGCTGCGTGCGGAGCTGTTGTATTAGAAAGACAGCCAGAAAAAAGAGATCGCACGCTGTATACTAGGTATCAAGAAATATGGATTGCGCCACCTGGCAGCAGAGAAAGGAGGTCAAGGCCTCCAGAGGGGTTTGTGTTATCTTGTATTAATTACCACTGTGCAGACGGCCACCGGCCTCGGCAGCAAACACCCCCCACAATTAAAACTAAAGAGCATCAGAGAGGAAAAGGAAGAAAAAGGCTTGATGCCTGAAGGTCATTTCATGACGTCCTTTATCATTTCAGGGTTTTCTGAACATATATGTCATAAATAATAAATACCATAATGGCAAAGGGAAAATTAATTATTCAGCAAAGGTAATGAGCGTGTCCCTGCAAGCAGACCGAACACTTTGAATTAATACAGTGTGAGTGAACCTCAGTAGCTGAGGGCAAGCCATCCCAGCCATCCTTGGTGACTGTAGTCAAGGTGAGTTTCACTTTCTAGGTCTCCGGGGGATTAGCCTGCCTTTATATAGGCTCAGCCTCTCCCCATAACCCCATAAACAATGCTACACAGACACCATGCTGCTGCGGCGCTCCTGCTACTGTCAGGCTGAGGGAGGCCTCTAATCAGATCACAGCCATTAGCTAACTGCATTACCGCGCCGTGATGTTCGACGTACAGAGTGTGTACGGTGGCCGTGTGGGACAAAGAGCAGATTGCTGTCCCGGCACACTTGCTCCAAGAAAAAGCAGCTGTCTTTGATGGAGCAAAAGTTGACAGATGATGCACCAAGTGCTTAAGAAATACAATACAAAGTAGACAGTGTCAAAGTACTCTGAGCAGTATTTCACACACACTGGTTTAAACCCACTGAGGGCAAATGAGCTAAAGCGCAATGAGCTCAGCCTTGCATCCAGGAGCAACTTGAGGTTCAATGATTTGCCCGGAGCAATTGAAACAAACCTACAGGCCGAGCTGGAGGGCAGACTGCAAGCTGTACCACCTGAGCCACGCCCACCGCATGTAAAGAGGACTTGTGAATTTATAAACCAATATAAACACTTGCCAGCTCATCCCATCACGGAGCAGACCTACAACTGGTCCGACAGCTTTTTGTTTACAAGGTACAACCATTAAAGCTAATGTAGACGTTGACGATCGATACAACACGCACGCACGCCCACACACCCACCCACACACACACACACACACACGCATCAGTGAAGGAACCCATCTATTTGGCCTGATAAATAATGAACCACACTCTGCTGACCCATCTGCCTCACAATTAGGAGCAGCGGACTGCAGGAATAAGATGAGAACACGGCGACTGAAACACGCTGAAGCTGCTGATCACAGAACAAAGTACAACCAACGGTCAAATAAGCAGAAAAGAAAAGTTGATTGTCGGAGAGTTTCAAGATGAGATTCTGTTTAGTTCTCCAAACTACGAAGGTGCCTAAATAGAGTTGTTCAGACTCTTTGAGCATCTTTCAAAAGTTTTAACGTGAACAATCGCCAATTGTCAAGCTGTACATTATTTTTGGCAATGAAAATGTTCTTTATATTATTCCAATTTCAGTAATATTTTCAGAAAATTTAAACACCTCGATGTTTTGTCAAACCCTTGATGATATAAACAGTGAGACAGAAGACGAAAATATGGACAGCAAAGAAGTTTAAAGCTTGGCTTCAATTAGTTATGTGACAGTGGGAAAAACAACAAAATAACAGATCAACAATTGATGCATTGTGACACAACTGAACCTCCTGACATTTAAATGAAACACTGACACAGTGATCGCTGATTAGCAGACGCATTCTGCTCTGAAGAGGCGTCAGATTAGACCATTGGGTGCAAACTGGCATCAGAGTTGATGTGATCTTCAATGTATTGACTGAGTAACTCCTACATGAGCGCTGTGCAGCAATCTCCAGCGTCTATCGCCCTGTATTTTTTAAAGTAATCCCCTCCCTTGTGGCCCACGTGGGAGCGGCACCCGGTAATCCTCAAACAGTGGAACAGCTGTCATGTCAGGAACGTGCACGACAACCTGCCACCGCTGATCTGAGTGGCGGTGACGTAACAGTAAAGACGAGGAGGCCGGACTGGAAACGTGAACGGGGCCTTTTTTTTTGTCCGAGCCATTGTTCAAAAAGTCATTACGCCCGATTGTGTAAATGACCTCGCCCCGAAGTGACAAGCAACAGTGGGCGACGGCGTGAGCAAGGAGGCTGGCGGTCTTCAGGACAATCACCGGGAGCGTCTGCGGTCACGTGCAGACTGCGGAGTTACATAAGAGCATTTTAGGATTTCCAAACCATTGTCAGGACGAGTACAGTAATCATCCTTAACATCCACCAGCAGATTGTTTTCTAAAGCCTGTGCACTTAAACGGGGCAGATTTATGGAGTTCAGCTGGCACCCAACGAGACGCACGAACGCACCCATAAATCCTCTCAGTCCGAAAAATTTGCCAAACTGAAGGAGCAGCGGCGGCGATGAGTAGCTTTAATTTCCATGTCACTTCTCAAGCTGTTTTTCCGGATCGAACATCAACATGTACTGCAGGCGAGAAGTGGAGCAGAACTGAATACATTTATGAGAGAACAAACAAAAATAAGCATTTGGGTCACATTTCACAACATCTGCTGTTTTCATTTGGAGGGAAAAGTCGCTTTTACATGATTTTAGCTTTTGCTTTTTATTTCAAGTGTGAAGGATTCCCGACGCACGGGATGTTTAAAGCATGCCTGGGCTTTAAGAGGTGTCATTACATCTCATTAAACAGTTACTAGAGACTGTAAATGCAACATAATGAATACAAATGGCAACTCTGAACATTTTTCACCTTCCCTAATGAGATCCTTGTGGTCACAATTCAGCTACAGTAAAACGGTTACAGTTTAGATACAGTTTTATATCAAATCACTCGACCACACTTAAAAAAAAAAAACCTCACTCGGTCTTTTGAGGACATCTGAATTTAGAGTAAAAAAAAAAACGTGTGCACTCACGGAACATAACTTGGATCTAAAGGAGAAAGTTTAGTAAGTTGGTGGTCCCCAAACTTGAGTCCTGGACCCCTCTTGAGGGGACACCAGAGAGCACAGGAGGGGATTCAATGCTTTACCTGCTCTGAGGTTGTCTCACTGAGATTTATACACGTCAACACAAAACCACAATAAGACACTTTGTAGAGCCTCGAGTGGAACTGGAGGACTGTTTAGCGCTTTTATTTGGTGAGACGGGGTGTGCCCAGAGCTGAATCAGAGATTATAGACTGTTTGCAGTCTCTATTAGAGGCAGTCCGGGAGGGGCGGTGGGGGGCTTCAAGTAAGAAAAGAATGGGAACCATGGTGTTAAATGATCCCTAAAGAGACGGAGTAAATCCAAGCAAGTTGTTTCACTGACAGTTCGAGAACAGTGGGATTAACCGAGAGCGCCACGGAATCGCGGTTTAGTGAAGACTTAACTGAGGGGGGGGGAACAGTGGTGGCAAAGTCAAAGGCTTTTAGGCCCCGGGGCTTTGTCCCGGAGGTAAAGTCATGTATGAGCCGTCGTATATGTGCCCCATCAGGTCGCCCCCCCCCCCCCCCACCTCCGAGCACAAAATGTGGTCCCTGATAGCAAAGGAACACAGAACATATGAGATTACCTCATCCAGCTTCAGGCCATTTCCGACTTGTTACCAAATCAATGATATCATCCACAAAGGACACTGAAACTTGCAGGCGCAGCATGAACACGCACTGCTGTACAGACGCGACTGGATCTTTCATAACACTGGAGTGAATCTATAGATTCTTTTATTATACACTTACTCAAAGAATGCTTATTATTTGATTGTGGCGACAACTGAGACAACATACCATGAGAATTTTACTAAGATTGTGCTTGGGAAATATAGTCAGGTTCTTACTATTGTTGAAACAAATGACAGTGGTACTCTGAGCCCCATGATTGAATCCCCAACATGTGAACAAGGTAACAGTCAAACTTTTGATTTGATTTAACCAATAGAAACGTTGCCAGGAGCTGTAATGTAAAAATGAGTCTGTTATCGTTGTATATTTAGAACTGAATGCAATCAAGTGGCGTTCTGTTCAGACTTCCGACTTGATTCACCGGCGCTCCCTTTTGGCCTGATAACGTTTCAGAAATCAATAAGGGACTTCAATGAGTTCTCCCCCCCTTGTGAGTTGATACATGCTGTGTTGCAGAGCATGTCAGCGAGAAAAGAAGAGGAACGTCAAACCAGATAAAACACGTGAAGAGTGAAAGATTCATCGTTTGGCGACGTCACCCCGAAAAGGTTTCAATGTAGCAGAAAAAAACTAGGATGTGAACATGTTGTGGACAAACTACCTGATCCATGTAGGAACAGACGCTGACCCGGTTCTGGTTACGTAATGACTTAGCACCCTTTAATTGGTTTCTTCACCTCCATGTGGACTAACACCTGAAGATCCATCAGAAGCGCCACAAACCTGACACATTCTACACACCGACACAACGGAGAGCAGCAGCAGCAGCCTGCACATCACATCTGTGCTCAAAAAAAACGTTGAACTTGCATTCAAATGGCAATATTCCACCAACAACCAGCGCTTCCATCTTCAAGCGTTTTATCGACCATTTCATCATCTTTGGCGTTGGCCAAAATTGGAAAGTAGAGAAAGGAGTCTCTCTCTTGTTTCCTGTTTCACTGTCATACTCGAAAGAAGAATCTCAAGGTCAAACCAGCAGCTCAGCTGTCTTGGAGCTTCCTTTTCATTCGCATGATCTCAGCAGACTAAACTGACCCTGGAAATGTACATTTCCCCATTCAGATGACAATCAGAAGAACTTCCATCCACTTGACAATTCCTGAGGTTCCCGTTTCACCATCAAAAACGACAAAAAAGCAAACATTCACATTTTCTTGTTTTTCCATTCATGTCTGTTTGTTCCTGGTGACAGTCGAAGACAATTAAATCACATGAGTTCATATTTGTCCAAGCTTTGAAGCAGTGGTCCCACTCTGAGGCCTTTAGGACACTCCAGGCTTCTGTCTGAGGTTGTCAAAGTTAGACTTTCAAAACTCAAAGAATTCAAAAAACAGTCTAGAAGCAGATCTAAAATCTGTCCATTTATTTTATGTTTAAGTCTCTTTTAGTGTAGGTTGATGTGTGTGTTTGGGTTCATTGAAATGTTTTGGCAAATCATACATTGAAAAGGGGTTCAAAGTTTTCCTCCGAGGCAATTGAGGGGAGAATCTAGTGGAAAAAAGGAGGGGGGCAGTTCCCGAAAAGTCTAAAGTCATTTTACTCTTTAACAACTGAGGTGAAGGGAGTGAAGCGATCTCAGACTAAGGATCGCCAAGTTTCTGATCTGTGAAACACAATATTCACTTAGCGTACAGTCTCTACGTGTGGTTCGTTTGCAAACACTGTAGAACAGCAGCTCGACACACAGTATTTCAAAGAGGACATTTCTGCCACACAAGCCCTCAGGTCCAGGGCATATTTGCTTAAACACACGCCTTCAATTCACAGTAGCTATTACAGCAGGAAGGACTTTGATACCTGCGAGCAGCAGCAAGAGCAGCAACCTAAAGGCCTGCTGGTGTTTTCTTTTAAACAGGTGACACTGAGATTCACACCAAGATAGAGAAACAAGAATTTCCATTTCAATGGAAAGAGCTGAAGAGGGAAAGAGGAGAGCGTCTGCTTCAGACTGTGAAGACGTGAATTCTTGCATAGCAAACTGCACAAGTCACAGGTCGGACAAAGAAGGAGAATCTCAGGTATGTGTAACAGTTTGAGTGATAACATGCCAGGAATACAAGTTAGCTTTTTATGGCTTAACGTGAGAGTGCAGAGCAGATTTTACTGGGGTCAGAGGAGAATAAGAGCGAGGAGTGAACCAGGTCTGGAAACTCCTCATTAGAAACTGTGTGAAGCTGTAAGCACGTCACTTTTTTTTCCACCAAAGTTCAAAGCCTGCAACTCCAAGTGGAGCTTCTCTCTGTCTCTCTCTCTCTCTCTCTCATTGCCCCACAAGAGAAGATGTGTTGCGAGCTCATTAGTATAATGCTTATTTTGGCAGGGGTTTGCCCATTAGGTAGATGACAGGCCGACTTTGAGAAACCGAGTGGTTGCATCACACCCCACCACACACCACAGTGTCACAAGTTGTGACTCATGTCGTCACTCCTTGTTCTTAAATTGAGAACATTGCTGCACAAAAATGCTTGTTCGGGCTTCTGAACGGAAAATGTATCATGACTCGCCGATTAACGACGACAAGTCATTTTATTTTAAAAGCCTTCCAATGAAAATGTGCATGAAACCACAGCAAAGCTGAAGCAGAAGGTTTGCCTCTAAAATGGGGCAGGAGGGGAGAAGTAAACAATTAGCAGTACAATGAAAAAATGACAAACAATCAGGCTTTTTCTAAACTCCTAACAAAGTTTTACATCTTCAGCCTGAAATCAAATATCACACAGAAGTGATTCAGTGTTTTCATTGTTTATTCAAAGCGAATATGAGCATATACCGCGCTTTTAATCTTTGGCTGGGAAAATAACATTTTTATCATTAAAAGAAATCTAGATGGAGAAAGTTTTGAAGTTTAGTATGTTTAAAATAAAGGGTGAAACAAATTCTTAGTATTGAGAGCATGACTCTTATAATTTCATGCTTAACTTTAGGGAAAAGGGTGAGTTTGAGCTTGTAGAGCATGTAGAACATCTTTGTCATGTAACAACGACAAGGTGCGAGAAAAACTCGCCAAAAAAATCACAACACATCTCAGGCAAATGGGCAAAATGCACAATTCAATGAGCAATGATGCATTCGTGTGCAAAGTTCAAACAAAGTACATAACCTGCACTTGCCCCCTTGACGATGAAGTACACCACAGCAGGACAAGGGGGAACTGGCACAAAGTCCTAATTTTGCCCCTTTGCTCTACATGTGGTGAGTATTAGACCCGGGTCATTAAACACGGCGCTCTCAAACTGCTTTTTCTTTTGTCTTACGTTTGTTTACATCCATTCAGACAGAACTGGGCAAAAACAATGGCTTCAAACCATCTGGTGAATTGACGGCTTGACATAATACAACCACCCGGGAGTAAAAAACAATAGATTTCCCTTACAGCTAATGATGTGTTTGCTGACATCAAGCTGACATTACCTCAGTGAGTGTGATACTGTAAATTCAGTAAATACTGGAGCTGTTGGGACATTTCATTAGCAATCAATTACTCAATCAAATGATTTATGGTCAGTGTGCAAGGTGCAGGGCCAACCCGAGCCACTCAGAGCACGAGAGATGCCTTCAAATAGACTGAGATAAACAACTAATGAATTCTTCTCAGGACAAACAGCAATTGGAACATTGAATACGAGTGTAATCAGTTTAATTTAGTCAAAACTGTTTGTAAAGTGTCTGCACATGTGTTTGTTTCAGCTTGTTTTTTTGTGAAAAGCAAACTGAGCGTTATGGATTTCTATATTTGATTTGTGCTCACAGATACAGTATCTCGATTCCGCAATGGAAAGGAAACACAGTAGAAATAAAGGGGAGTGGCTTCTCACTTCCTTGGAAAAAACAGGACTAATACCACAACAAATTTGTCATTTGAGGAGACTAAACAAAACGACTACCGTGGGTAAGTCCCTGAACACACTGAAAAGCTTCCGTGCCAGTTCATTAGTCGATGATGAACTTTCCTTTCTAACTCGCTTATTATTCAGGGGTATTTTTTAAATGGATGCAAATGGCTTTACAGGGAATAGTTTGTTCATAGATTTTGAAATAATACAAATTTTGATTTATCTAAATAAAAAAGAGCAGCATTTGTGTTGGTGGACTCTTTCCCAAAATTGCTTTCTAAGATCAGTTACTGTTCACTACCATTGGAAATGTCTCACTTGCATGAGTAACTTTGTCTTGTCAAATGAATGAATTATCAAATTTTGCTTATTTGTCATTTCGACAAATTGGTTTGTGTCAGATTTGTCATTTTTACTTTACTTGCAAGGTGTGAAATACTGTTCAGCAGACCATGCATTTAGTGTGCGAGCAGTTGAACACTTGTGTGCACATGCAGCGTCTGTCTGCAAGTTGGAGCCAACCTGCACGAAGCTGCATCGCATCCTGGAACGATCCAAGCAAACCTCGCCGTTGACACAAAACTCTCACGAACAGCCAGGTCACCTTCGCTCGCACGCAGCTGGAGCCCGGACCTGAACTCTGTGTCTGGGCTCGGAGGAGGATGTGAAGCCGCATGGCAGAGCTGCAGCTCAGCGCCACGCTGCGAAGCCCCGAAACAAACTGTCCCGAGCGGCGGCGGTCGCACACAGGCACGCCGGGACGCGGCGAACAAGTTCGGACTGAAGGAGACTCACCTTTGAGACGGTCATATGGGGCGAGGAGCGGCGGCAGGTGGTGGCTCTCCCCGAAGAGGAGTCTCGCTGGAGGAGGAGGAGGTGGTGGAGGGAGCGGCGGTGGCGGCTGCTGCTGCTGCTGCTGCTGCTGGAGGTGGTGGAGGACTTAAACCGGGGCAGCGACGAGCCGTGTTATATCACCGGTGGCTGTTGCATGGTGGTCACTTAAAAGTCATGATGCCCGCTGTAACCTTGAGAGCCGGACGCTCAGAGACTAAACATCTCCCTCCCGTGCAAAGTGCAGCCAGCATCTACAGAGAAAACATGAGCCGGAGGAGGAGGAGGAGGAGGAGGAAGGCGGTGGATGGGGAGAGAGATGCGAGCTCAGGATGCGACGCGAGGAGGGAGGAGGGAGGAGAACGAGGAGGGAGGGGCGAGGCGACCCGGGACTCCATAATAGACCCGCGATAATCCCATAAAATGAAACAGTGATCTCTACAATACTG
Organism: Malacoctenus gilli; assembly: GCA_032164315.1. Classification (NCBI taxonomy): domain Eukaryota; kingdom Metazoa; phylum Chordata; class Actinopteri; order Blenniiformes; family Labrisomidae; genus Malacoctenus; species Malacoctenus gilli. Next base: position 9,181,094 of record JASSRZ010000074.1, read on the forward strand.
CACGGGAAATAAACACTTACACCAAGCTAAAGACGAATCATTCCGAGCCATTTGGACGGTACTCCAATTGATGGTCTTTGTACTTATTTATGGTTTTTCAATTCAGTCACTCCACAAATCCGAGTTTCATCTAAAGTGTGTTTGGAATTAACCTTTTTTGGGGAGATTTAATGGAGAATCTGACTTTTTAAAGAACAGTTTAACTTTCATCTGTAACAAAGACGTGCATATTCTCAAGTACCAGTGGCGTGGCAGCCTGATTGTAATATGACAGTCGAGTTGTAGCGTGATGAAATTGGGAAAAATGTATTTTTAGAGAGCTTTGACTTTGGCTTTCTCAGATTGTATGAAGAGCACACAGACATTTTCAACTCATCTCATTTTATAGCATTTTACATAGTTTAATTGTAGCATTTAATTCTCTTTTTTAAGAATAAAATTATTATTATTATTATTATTATTATTATTATTATTATTATTATTATTATTATTATTATTATTATTATTATTATCACCACTTTACTCAGACATCCAACACATATAAGTCAAATGCAAATTTGGGTCACAGCGCAGTCGTTTGTTTTGAGGCCCTGTGGGCAAACAATGCTGAATCTGTCATGTACAGTCTTGTGGGGGACTGTCATGACAATGTTGCACAGAAGAAGGGAGGAAGATGGCAACAACAGAAGCCTACACATCAGTTTTGCCTCGGGGCCACGAGGCTGGTGTCACTGGTGGGATGTGGTCAGCATAATGTGAAGATGTATTGTTGTACTCGCTCTCGCTCTGCTTGATGTGAATAGATCCTCCATGCTTTAGGATGTGTGAGTAGATAAATTCCTCTGTCTTCTTTGACTTTTTTTGGCGGCATCTGTATATTTTTCGATCAAAATCTGAAGAACCAGTAACTTTTAAACTTACCAAACAAAAGAAAAACATTCTCCGTCCACGAACAAAGAAGAATATAATGTTATTTTACTACTGTTTGATGAGCATAGTAAACCCTAAAGCTATGTTTGCCGCTGAAATCGTTCATTAGGTCGTTCACATCGCTTCTAATAAATCTGCGCACACATTCTAGATAGGACGGAGGACATTTCAATGGGTTTCAGTTGGGTGCACTTTCTTTTTCGGGAGTTTGTCGCCCCACAGTGTTGAAGCGTGGTCATTACAAGACAATGCTCTGCAGCAGCCAGTGTGAACAATGTATCTCTTCGAAGCCTGACCGTGAGCCTCAGTTTTTATTTGTTTATACTTATACAAAATCCGCAAACAAGACGGTGCTTACTTTTTTTTTTATTCAAATAACGGATTGTTGATTGGTATAAAAGAGCTGATGATTGGGACGTTGCACTGGAGGATTAGTTCAAAATGTTGTATGATAATATTAATTAGGTTGCAGGTCACAGCCTCCTGCCAATTAAGCTGTCCGTCATCAGGATACTGTATTATTGGTTGCTTGGATGGTATAATAGTGAAGTGGTTAATGCTCTCACCTTACAGACTGTCCTATAATCTAACCTGGTTGAGGCATAGTTTGCACAGTTTATGTATTTATCTTACTGATCCAGGTGTGTGTGCGTGTGTGTTAATCATTGATGGCCTGCCCAGCATCTGCCCTGCATCAGCTCCAGCACCCTTTGTGACATTTGGAAAAGGGAAATAAAAAATATTAAAATGAATCCAATAAATAAACATTGGATACTTTCTAGTGTACACTGACTGATGTTTTCATTTTTCTCTGGCATACACTGCTCAACACCCTGTTTCATGATGAACCTATTTTTACCTAGAAACAATATATTCAAGAGTATATTCTATAACATATCTTGAGTGTATTCCTCTCAGCGGTTACCTTCACCTTGGAGCTTTGCACAGTGACACCATTCCTTGACAGGAGGATCAAGTTACTGACACAGTAAACTTACATTCCAACAGGGTTAAAAGTGGGTGGTGTAAACATCCTGTCACCTGTGAGCCTGCAGAGTGGAGGATCCAAAAGGACAGTCTGCAGCCTGTGCTCTTCAGCGTTTGACATTGCCGTAAACACGATACAAATTGTAATCTTGACAACAAATTTCACAAAAGTGTAAACAAAGCATCTTTTTACCACGGGTTTTTCGACTGATACAATGTAAATAGTGTGTGTTTACAAGCATTTCCATGTTAAATATAGCCCTCTGGCTGGTTACAGAAGGCCAGAGTTGCCTTTTAGCGATTGGTGCAAACAGCTGTCACTAATCCTTTCATCGACCAATCAGATATCTTTAACCACGGGGGCGGCAAAAAGGGCGTAAACTTTCAGAGGACGCTGATTGGCTCCGCTGACATTTCAGGCAGTGTTTGATAACATTGACGCTTCAGCGACTGATACGAGACGAGGGCGGCGGTTTGCAATAAGTGAGCCACGCTCCCGAAGAATCCAACGGAAACTAAAGCAAATATTTAAACCCCAAAGATACGAGGTATTGTTTCATCTATTCAACACACTGCACTTCTTTTAAAAGATGGCTTTGTTTCGACGAATCCACCGTCTGCTCGAGGCTAGTTAGCTTGTCAGCTAACTGTAGGTGTCGTTGTGTAGCTAGCCAGAAGATGCTAACACGAAAAGCCGCTTTTCAACGTGTTCAGCGACAGTTTGAAACCCCAGTGAAAAGGCGAGACGCTCTGTAACACCAATTCAACATTTTTACTAAAACACGACGTAATTTGCAGCATATGTTTTAATACCGGCGCCATAGTGTTGTGTCCACACTGTAGCAGCTGGCTTTGTGGCTGTTGTTACATAATTGGGCAGCGTTGACGTTGGCTATTTATTTTGACGCGCTCCTGCAGTCACGTTGTTCCTTTGCTGTCAAACGCATTAACGGTTCACGGTTGTGCGTCATTGACTTTATTTTTAATGCCGATATCACATTGTGTAATAAAGCTTTAAGGTTTGATGCTGGTGGAACCACGAATAGATAAAAAATCTGTTGTTCGAAGAATAGTTAAATTACATTTTTTAGCCCCGCTCATCATTTGATATGCTTTGCCTGTGGCCTACACAAATTGTGGCCTTTCTTTTATTTTGATCTCTTTGAACTTCGTAAATGATTATCTCGTGGCTATTGCGTCATTTTTCTCCCTATCCCCACCAGTGAGGCTCTCCATGTTGTATACTTCCTCATTTTTCCTACTCAGCCTCCAAAATAGGCTGATTTGGCATCGCTTACGGTACTCCAGATTGGCCAGTTTGCTGGAAACCTGTCTTTCCACAGTCTTGAACCTGTTGACATATCGCAGCAGGCTGAGAATGGCTGTTGTTCATTTTACCCGATTGCAGCGCTTTGAGGACCTTTCGGTCAGCTCAAAAGGAATCACATCATTCTGGTCTTTCTATCTAAAGTTGTTGCGCTTCCTCACTTTTTGTCTTTCATGATAACAACTCAAAAATTTCTCTCGTGGTGCATGTCAATTTGAAACAATTTTAATTTCTGTTACATTGTTGTAAAACCTTCCTTCCAGTCTAAATGATTATCTCTGTCTTTAGTTTGTTTTTTTTTACAGCGCATCCTTCGTTGGTATCCTGAGCTTCCCCAGTGTTTGTGTTGTCAGGGTGATGTCAACAGCCTGCCTCGTGCGCCTGGCAAGGTGCAGTGGTCCTCATGTGGGTCGCAGTGGTCTTTTACAGACGACGCTAGTTCCCCTCCAGCACAATAATCACCCACAACTGACTATCTGCCGGAGACAACTCTACAGCCCCTCAGAGAGTCGACTCAGCAACACACGCTTTGATGCGGACAGCAGTGGCCGCCCGACCACATGGGATTCTTTTGGCATCTGGGACAATCGTATCGATGAGCCGATCCTGCTCCCGCCCAGCATCCGGTATGGCAAGCCCATTCCCAAAGTCAGCCTGTCGAAGGTGGGCTGTGCCTCGCTCATCGGGCAACGCAAGGAGAACGAGGACCGCTTCCGCGTCCTTCAGCTGACAGACAGCATCCTCTACTTTGCCGTGTTTGATGGGCATGGCGGGTCGGGAGCTGCAGACTTTTGTGAAAAATACATGGAGAAGTTCATCAAGTGAGAACACGCTAAAGTATAATTGTTAATGTTTTGATCTGGTTCGATTTGATTGAGAATTTAACAGCTGATCTCTTTGTTTCAGGGACCTCGTGGCAGAGGAAGACAATTTGGAATTAGTTTTAACGAAAGCATTCCTTGAAGTAGACAAAGCTCTTGCAAAGCAGTTGCACTTCACTCCGAATGGTAGGTTGAATAATGTTACATGTAATTAAATTAAATATGTATGATACTCTTACATAAGTGCAGAAATGGAATGATGTGTTTTCTTTCTTTCTTGGAACCTAATTTACTTATTCTACTTAGACATTGGAGCCTTGGATTTCCCTACTGACATGACCTGAGTACTTTTGGTTAGAGGTCTTTCACTTCACCAAGTTAAGGATTAAATGATGAACGACAAATGAGTTACATGCAGATTGAATGACCTGCGCAATGCGGCTTCAAGCACGGCATTTTTACATAGAGACCAGCAACAAATCAAAGGAAAAACTTGAGAATAAAACATCCTAAATTCACATACAGGATGTGACTGAAAGTGTCGACATGTATGAGAATGATTTGAAGGTTACACTGTCATCAACAGATAGCAATCCAGTCACATAATTGTGATTTCAGATCGATTAGCCTCTGTTCCTAATGATGATGTTGCCTTTCAAAAGCATTTCATCCACATCTAATAGAGGAGGAACAGATATGTTTTAAATGTACACAATCATGAAAACTGCATGCCTAACATGGTTTTGTTTTTTCCTTTAATTTGTTACCCGTCTTTTAATGTTTAATCAGTTTGACGTTTACTTTGTTTTTTTGCGATTGTTTTAGAGATTGACTGAGATACAAAGGAAAATTTTAACAACCATATAAAAAGTGCTAAATGGTTAACGTGGTTAACGCTTTTGCGCTACAAACGACATCCACATGACGTTTCTTAAAGACAATCTGTTGCTACAAAAGCTAGTATACGTGTTATGTGGCGCTACATGGGCCACGCTGTGTGAAATGTCCCAATATGCCTGTATGTGTGTGTGCATGTTATCTACGGCAGCTGCTGACCCAGCTCAGAGCTGGAGGCCCTTGGCACCAATGTGGATGACGAGAGGCTAGATATTGAAGGAGAGTCCAGCGGGTCCTAAATCCTGGACTACTGGAAGGTTCCTTATCTTTCTCTCAATCCGCTCTTTCTCTCTCTCTCTCTCTCTCTCTCCCCCCTTCTTTTCTCCTCTCACCAAGTGTATGCAACGCTTCATGTGAAACAGTGCGTCAGCTTGACAAGTTGTTAAAGATGTTTGTCAGTGACAGATGTAGTCCATGAGGTGCAGCATGTTTAGTATTCAGGCCAGACTTTTTCTTCCCTGCCTTCTTATTTGTGTATATTCTGAGACATACTTCGAATGCAGGGCCTAGAAACGATTCAAACTCTACCAGCTCGGAAAGAACACAATGTTATACTTGTAGATCTGTTGCTGAAATGTGGGATAAAATTCACTTTTAAAAAAATGTCTTCATCAGCGCTGTTACGAGTTGTCAAGAGGCAACATTACTTTTACAATATGTGTGAATTTGTCATTTTTTTCAGCAGCACCCTATAAAATATTTATGGAAGCCATTAAAAGAAGGATACACTTTACAGAAGTTCTTGTGGCATTTTAAAGGATATCTTTGGTTCCTTTATGATTATCAAGACCACTACTGGATCTTGATACGTGTTGTGAGTCTGCTGATTTCCAGTCAGGCTCCTCTTCAGCCATAACTGCTGTAGTTTTTGCCCTGGACCTCAACTCTATGCTGCAACAGTTTCAGTCTGCATGTGTGACTGCCTCCTCTGATGTTTACTGTGTAATCTGTAGTTTGCTCTAAATCTACTGTATGATTCCCACCCATGTGTCCATGTTGCAGTGTGTGGATGTGAGAATGTGAGACACCATGTGGTTGTTGTGGAAACAAAGTCAGCAGTGACTCTCTGTGTGGGTCCCCAGTGGTCGTTCCTGCTTTGATGTTCGCCTCTATGTCTCTGTAGTACCTGGAATGAACGCAGGAACCACAGCCACCGTGGCCTTGCTGAGGGACGGCATCGAGCTGGTGGTCGGCAGTGTGGGTGACAGCCGCGCCATGTTGTGCAGGAAGGGCAAGGCCCTGAAACTCACCGTCGACCACACGCCTGAGAGGAAGGACGAGAAAGAGAGGTACGTGGCGTGACCTCCCACTCTGCCTCACACCGAGACCCAAAACTCAGTGAAATTGCACTAAAAACAGCCGGTGTGAATGTTTGATCAACCAACGTGTGTGTGGGGCAAAGTTCTAAAAAGATGAGCGCAAGTTTACATGACATTGTGCTCTCTGTCTCTAGAGGCCTCCTTTGTGTGACCAGTAGTTTTTGTGACACTTTTGCATTCTTCCGTTCCTTTAAGGATAAAGAAGAGTGGGGGTTTTATCACCTGGAATAGTCTGGGGCAGCCGAACGTCAACGGCAGGTTGGCGATGACGCGCAGTATCGGAGACTTTGACCTGAAGAAAATGGGAGTCATCGCTGAGCCAGAGACCAAGAGAATAATGGTGAGTGTAAAGGTGGAGTTTGTTGCAACCACAACAAAAAAAATAGTCTGTGTCAGAGTTGAAGAATGAGTGCAGCAACAAGTTCAACAGGAAGCTGTGAAACAATGCTACTCATTGTTTTCTTTCAGATACGAAGTAGCAAACAATGTTGATGCAATGTTGCATCTAAAAATGATTCATTTCTATGTGAATGTCTCCCCATGTGGATATTAAGGGGTTATTTAGGAGCTATAGAGTTTTAAATAAATTATTCCAAACTGTTCTTATTGAGCCGTCAGCAAAATCATCTTTATCGAGTGCAAATCAAGTTTATCATCTGCCTGTCTGAATTGTTACATGAAGAACACTGGCTCATCAGGCTGCTCAACTTTTATCTTTGTAGATCCCTCCACAGTGAAACATATTGGTATGTTTTGTTGTTTGTCTTCCATCAGTTGCACCTCGTCCACGACTCCTTCCTGGCACTGACAACAGATGGCGTCAACTTCATCATGAATAGCCAAGAGATCTGCAACGTCATCAACCAGTGTCACGACCCCAAAGAGGCGGCTCAGAGAATATCTGACCAGGTAAAACACCTACAACTGACCGGTAGTTTTGATACCCACACACAGTGGTATTTTCAGAGAGTGGAGCTGCTACAACAATATCGAGTAGGAAACATTGTCATAATTGTCAAATCAAACAAAAGCTGTGAACTTTGAAGAACCATAGAAAAAATGCATTTTGTTTCTCATCGTCTCTCTCAGGCTCTTCAGTACGGTTCAGAGGACAACAGCACAATCATCGTGGTGCCGTTTGGTGCTTGGGGAAAACACCAGAGTTCAGACACGAGTTTCTCCTTCAGCAGAAGTTTTGTGTCCAGCGGACGGTGGGCATAGACGGCAGGACGCCGGAATGAGAGGTGCAGTCTGTGGACCCTCCAATGTGTGCAATAAACCTGGTGCCCTCAAAGAAACATTATTATTGAGTGTCTTGCCCAATCAAAGATTATATGATGATAATCTATTGTTATCTATTATTAAAGTTTCATATTTGTTAGCCTGTATCATTTGGAAGGCAGGAAATTGTTCTGTGCAGAAAAACCAAGCCCCTCTTACTACAAAAATGTCAATCAAAAAGCATCTGTAAGGTGCTAAAAGCTGACAGATGTGTGAATGGCAGACATGACTTAGTGGTTACATGCAAACGTGGCGAATGCAATGTTTGGGGGCTCGCTCAAGAGCTGCAAAGATTTAAAACAAGCACTTCTGAACGCCGTTCGAACATATAGACATCAGTTTGGCTTTTAATTTGCACTTTTTAAATTCCTGTGAATCTAATACATTTCTCTTCAATAAGCTTTCAATTTGAGATTTGAATTTTTAGGTCAGTCCAAATGTTTTTGGCTTTTCAAACACTTTTGGAAAGAGTCGGGAGAGTAAAATGAGTGGTTGAGTGACTGTAAATGTTTCAACCTGAGTGTCAAGCATTGAAATGAGAAAAAATATTTTATTACGGTCACACTTCTTTGTGCTCTGAATTTTGACTATAGCACCAATGATCAGCCTCCTGAATGTGATCAACATGAAGGTGATTCGTGACCCTCATGCTGACAGTCCTTCAGTGGCCGCACTTAACATTTATCTTAAAAAAAGAGAGAGATAGAGAGAGTTTAATGTTTCTTGAGGTTGTATAGGTGTTAATATCTGTACTGATTTTAAACGGATCTTGTGTTTTGGGGTACCAAAATGTACAGTTTTTCTGTAAATATATTTATGTACATCTTGAAAAGACTGTTCTGCTACACCTGCCGAATTGCTTTGGGACTAAATCTGTCTCAACACAATATCCACGTGAGCAAGATCTTTGCATCACAGCCCGTGTTGTGTAAAAGTTCTCTGCTTCAATGTTTCCTCGTTTCTTCTATTCACAACAATCAGCCACGCCAATATGACCACTTGCCTGATTTTGTGTTGCTGCATATGTAGAGTAAGTATTAACTTGTGCAACAATGTGAATTACAGAAGCTCTTTTGTTGGATTGGACCACAAAAGCCAGGCTTTACTTCCTGTTTCCCTTCTTCTGACCAGTCTGCTTCGAGAGCTCCATGTTCACTGTCAAATACTGTTTATCACCTCTACTAAGAAGTGCAATAACACAAAGGTGTGCCGTACTGTTAACCTCATCTCTCAGTGGTCATAATGCGTCGGCTGATTAATATTTATGCCAGTCGGACAGAAGAAAGCACACTTCAATGACCCGTTGAGTGCAGAGCCATGTGTGACATCGTGAATGTTTCCTTAAATGCCCTCCATGATTAAAAACAATCAAACCATTGTCGGGTATAGGAGTAAATGAACTGTGTGGGATGCCTTGGCTGACCTGGCGTGAGTGGATAAGGCAGACTTAAGCGATTACAAGGACTGTACAGTTTTTGTTCACTGTCCGTATGATTTCGTTTCTTTTGTTTAAAGCTAGACGAATGCAGCACTTCATATTTATCAGCATTAACGCGTCTGTGAACGTTGCAAGTGTGTAGTAATCAGCTTTTCCTTGAGCAGCATTTGTTTGTAAATACGTCCGTCACCTGTTGAATGATGCAATTCGTCGTAAGGACTTTGTCTCTGGGAATAAAAGTCCTCCATACAAGCCCAGTCATCTCTCCCCGTGTGTTCAGTATTTCTCTGTCTTTCAATTATGGTCATCATTGTGTTGTTCCGTACCTGGGACCTTAATGTAATGGTTTCAGCAACACTGTTGCATATGGTATTTTTGGACTGTATGGCTTGTGACACCTCAATAAAAACACATAACAAATGTTCTTTGTGTTGGTTTCAATCATCATTCTTCTGCTCTTTGTGGGAATTATTCTACCAGCAATTTCAACAGTACATAGGTCACCGAAAGACAAGTGAACATGTCAAACATTTAACCCAGGAAGCATTTATCAAATTCATCTTGACCCAGAGAGCGTTAGAGAAGTGCTCATGTAATTGGCAGTCGTGTGAATTGTAGAGGATACATGATTAAGCATGATTAACAGTTTAAGCCTGAAAGCTTTACTGGAAAAAAACATTTTTCATATGGCATTTCAATTTATACAATATCAAAGTTAATGTTCCACAGCTTGATGCACATCCAATAAATACCCCTGAACTGTTAAAAGTTATTTTTTGAGACATTTGTTTCTTTCAGTATGAAAAACTCAGCCTTGAAATGTCAGCAGAATTTATTTTTGGTTGGTCATTGTTGGAAAAGGGCCCATTTGATTTAATAAAACTGAGTCAAAACTTCATCGCTTTGGTGTGGCAATGTTTCCTCATTTTTATTGCGAAAAGTTTCAAACTGAACATCGAAACCCGAGTTTATCGTCAGTGGTTGTTTTGAGGTAACTGTGCTGTGGTTGCTGTTCCACAAGTGACCGATAGGGGCAGCCGTGGCTGCCGGAAACGGTCCTGAAGCAGCAGACACGTGGGGGCCGCCTGTCAGCTGAGGCTCCTTGTTCAAGTTATCAGTGACTGGATACTTCCCGCTGTCCGCTTTGTGCTCCGGGAGCCTGAAGAGAAAGTATGTGACGTGTTAATTGTTTTACCAACAACTTTCGTCAAATGTTTTTTTTGGTTTTTATTTGTGGATCCAGCACAGAATAACTGGTGCTAGCAGGCTAGCTGGCGCAGTGATTTAAAACCCGTTTTTTACTTTGTTCTCAAACCAAAGCAGGCAAAAACTTTTTCTCTCTATGACCACAGTAAAATGTCCGAATACAAATTATTTCAGTCCATCCATATTCAGTGGTTTTACCTACAGTTTGATGACTGTCCTTTCTTATAAATGTTTTTTTTTTGGGTATTTGTTCATAAAGGCTTTATTCCTGCAACTTGCTTTGCTTGCTGTAAGTATTGTTTTAAAATCCACCTGTTAAGATTTGCAATGTACGGATTTACACTTTAATGTTTTTATTGTGCAATACAATGATGTCTTGGATGTCATATGAGCTCTTGTAATACATATAGTTGTTTAAAACTCGTTTGAGTCCTTGGACAGTGTGAGAGACGAAGATCTAATAAAATCACCACAAAAAATATCCAGAGGAACAATCTGGTTCCTATAAACCAAACAAACTCCAGTCAGTAAAGGGTTAAGCCATAGTACAGCCTGCTGGGGTGGGCTCAGTGTGTGTGTGTGTGTGTGTGTGTGTGTGTGTGTGTGTGTGTGTGTGTGTGTGTGTGTGTGTGTGTGTGTG
>JASSRZ010000074.1:9191998-9229271 GCA_032164315.1 Malacoctenus gilli
GTGTGTGTGTGTGTGTGTGTGTGTGTGTGTGTGTGTGTGTGTGTGTGTGTGTGTGTGTGTGTGTGTGTGTGCTGAAGTACCTGTCCCTGCTGTCAGCAGCTGATGGTGTCCGTGCTCTGCCAGTCTGCAGCAGCAGCAGCAGCAGCAGCAGCAGCAGTAGCTCCTAAGGGAACCGGCCGTCTTCTCACGCCTTCATCGCCCGGTGAGTTGCTCTGCAAAGACTTTCTTGGCTTTTTAAACACTCTCAACTCTTTTCACCAGTTGCATATGTTTTCTCAAGACATGGTTGCTGCTATCTTGTGGAGGGGTGCAAAAGGAAATAGTTGTGAAAATTCACCAGACACCTTTGAAATTACAAAGCCACAAAGGTATTACATCAATATTGATTAAAAAAAATGCTTAAGTAGAGAATTCAGGTTTGCTTGATGAGACGATTTTGAGTGAAGTCACGTTGGTTAGCGTTTTTTGTATACTTTAGTAAAAGTACCATCCTGAGCCTTGAAGTCAAACTGTACTGTAGTATTTGGAAGAAACGATGTGTAACAAATCACGCGTACACTCAATCTCTTTGTGGAGATATAATAAGATAGAGTAGAAAATAATAGACAAAGAATAAAATGTTTCTTATCAATAAAATTTATAATGAATTATAATGGTCAATATTTCAATCGTACACTTTGAATGTAAACTTTTTTTTAAATGATCACATTTCAGAGCATAATGTAACAACTAAAAGCGGAGACTAGACTTAGTGACAGGTTACTAAAATGTGCATGCCTCTTTAATGGTGAGGACATGACCTGTGAGTAGCTCAGACCAGGCACTGTAGGAACGACGATAAAACACAACCTCAGCGTTGTCCTCGTCCACCAAACAAAAGATTCACTCTCAGGTTCGATGCTTGAAGTCATTCAGTGAAAACTGGGGACTTTCGGTGGTTATTCAGTCTGTTTTCACAAATCAGTCGGAGAGATCGAAGTGTTAATGCAATAATCCTGCAGCATTAGCTTTGTTTTCCTCTGTAATTGCAGACGTTCATTCCAAGAAGAAGCCAAAGTGCTTGTTGACTTCTGATTTTGAGCTGCTTTTGCTTCACTGCCAAAGGAGCTGAGGCATGTCTCAATCATGATTAAAGTCACTTTCAGTGCATATCATGATATCATGTTTTTAGAGAATGTGACTTAATCAATTTTAGACACTTTGTATCAATAACTGTATGAATAAACAGCTGTCCTCACTGACCAGTTTTCGATCTGATTAAGCAGACTGCCGCTTGTTTTTCTCGTCAGATTCATCTCACGTTTCACAAACATCTGTTGTCAATAGTAGTTTTTTGTATTTTTGTGCTGTGCAACACAGGAGCACAAATTTCAGCCTTTTGTGTGTCATCTGCTCCCTTGCGGATGGCCGTGAGCGAGTGCTGCGACACTGAGCCGGACCACGGGCCCCCACGACTGTTTCCTGACGTGACCGTGTACGAAACTCTGATCCAGGGTTGCTTCTCTTCCTCAGGTCTGTTCCAGCTGAGGACGATGGAGCGAACTAATCACGTCAGCATTGCCATGATAGAAGACGTGGGTACCAACGGGACGGCCGGGTCAAAGGTCGGCCCCGCCGGCAAGCACAACGGCCAGCCGTGCGGAGCCACCATGAGCTTCCACAACATCCAGTACAAAGTGCACCTGAAGAGCGGCTTGTTCTGCCGGAGGAAGAGCACCGCCAGAGAAATCCTCGCTGACCTCAAGTCAGTCGCTACAGATTCACTCGTTTTTATCTTTGAGTTTCCTCCTTTTTTCTCTCTTTTTAGAAGTTTAAAATTTATATAGAAATAATACAAAAGAAACAACCTCTCATTAATAAGTATAAGATAAGCACTAATGATGATCACTTACTACTCTGAGGTACAAGTTTTTGTCGGGAATGGATTGTATCAGTTGTTCATCATAAAAAACACATGATCAAACAACCGTCCTACAACACATTCTTTTCAATATATTTGACAATGAAACAACTAAAACCAAACATTGTTGAATTTTTGCCAGTTGTCAACCAAAGAAACTTTTTAACTGATGCGGTCACATCTGAAGGTCAGCAATGAGCAGAGCTGCAGAAAGAAAGACGGAGCGTCGGAATGGAGGTGTTCATTCGGGCTCTCTGACTTTCACCTGTGTTAAAGTTGTTCCACTTATTCACATCCATTGTGTAACAACTCACTGTATATTTCCTGGATTTACAAGTGGGTATTTATCCTATTTACTTAAACACTGAACAAAATTTAATCCACTCTCCCAATCAGTCTGACTGCTGTCGTTTTCGAACAATCTACATTATCAAGTATGAGAAAAACACTTTTCATTTTCTTTCGCCTAAGAAAAAAAGGATAATATGTTAATCTTAATGTGGACTGTGTTGGAAAATATGAGCATTAAAACTTCTACAACATGACAAGAATTTGAAGAAGTATTGTTTAGTTGTTATACTTTGTTATACATGATAAGAAGTAGAATAAAGACATTTTAATCTCGCTTTGTATCACCAAAACAAACCATTTTTGGGGAAATGAAAGGATCAATTATTATAATGTCAAATTAGAAGTGTGTTGTAATTATTGTTTTGAGGGTTTTTGAACATTTGGAGACCTCATTAGAGTTCGAGTCGAGTGGTTTCAATGTGGCTCATTGTTTGCTCACACAAAGTGGGACAATAGTGAAAAGCCTCCCGCAGTGGTTCCTCTCTGATGGTATTAAATACAGCTGACATTTCCCATGAAAGAATGAATCATTTCACACAAGTTTTGGGCCCGTTACTGCCACAGTGTTAATTATATGATATTAAGCATGGGCTCTTGCATATAATCTCTCTGATGCACTAAAGAAAAAGGCTGCCAGGGAAACGAATTAAACGGCGTCACGTGAGCGCGATCGCCTTCCAGCCTTCCTTTCACTCTTTTTTACTGGCGGACGGTATCGCTGACTCGCTCTCTGCAGCGCTTGTGTGACCGCCGGCTGATGTGGAGGGATTTGCCGTTTGATTCTTGCCAGTCATCCCCAGAAATCCCTTCATGAATGTTACTTTAAACGGGATAATTGAGTAATATCAATTTACTCAGTGCAATGAGACTAATGATCCAAATGCTTCTTAGCACAAGGACGGCATATTTCCTGGTTTTCACTCTTTTAACTCTTGCGTTATAGAGCTGATACAGTCTGATACCTTATAATCTGTTGCTGTTCTGATCCTTTATTGTGACAGAGTGTAACTGTTTTTTAGAGTGTGTGTTGATATCTTTCAGTGGGATTATGAGACCTGGCCTCAACGCCATTCTCGGACCTACTGGAAGTGGAAAATCTTCGTGAGTAACACAACAATGTCCCAAAATAAACAAAGTCCAGAAAGTAAACCGTATTTGGGTTTTTTTTGTGTTTAAATGCTGTTTTGTCTTTAGATTCTTGGACATTCTGGCTGCGAGGAAAGATCCGTCCGGTCTCTCGGGGGAAGTACTCATCGACGGAGCCCCCCAGCCCCCAAACTTTAAGTGCCTCTCTGGATATGTGGTCCAGGTGGGTCAGAGGAAAGTTAAGGCAGACAGTTTGGTGCCTCAAACAAGAATTGTGAACAAAACCTCAATGTTACAACTGAATAGATGTGGTGACATTTTTCAGTCACACGTGACTGGAAAAGAGACAGTTCATGAGATCATTGTTACAGAACACTATTCAGTCCTTGGTGTTACAATTCTGCAGTACCTCAGTCGGAACGGACAGCTGTTGTCTGACCGTTGACCCGGAGCTTTTGTCCCCGTCCCAGGACGACGAGGTGATGGGCACCCTGACGGTGAGGGAGAACCTGCGTTTCTCTGCAGCTCTGCGGCTGCCCAGCTCGGTGCCACAGAGTGAAAAAGAGGCTCGCGTGAATCATCTCATTAAGGAGCTGGGCCTCAGCAAAGTGGCCGACTCGAAGGTGGAACACTTTGCCCGCCTCTCCTTTTAACTCGTAGTCTTTTCGAAGGCACAAAACAGCAAAGTTGTGCTTTGTCACGCGCTTTCCTCTAGGTGGGCACAGAGATGACGCGGGGGATCTCAGGAGGAGAGAGGAAGAGGACCAACATCGGTATGGAGCTCATCATCGACCCGGCTGTCCTCTTCCTGGACGAACCCACCACGGGGCTGGACGCCAGCACCGCCAACTCTGTCCTGCTGCTGCTCAAAAGGTTCTCCAATCTAGCAATCTTCATTTTTTTTGCATGTCTTTTTTTATTCATTGTGTTTAGTCCTCAGATTTAAGAGTTTTATTATTGATGTTATACATGAAATGGAAACACGTGTGACTATATTCTGAGTTTTGGACTGTTTCAACCAGTTTGTCCATCACAATATTGCAACTTTGATGTTTTGAAATTGAAGAAATGCTTATATTTTATCTTTAAATGAGGAGATTGAAGTTTCTCCGTTATATTTATTATTCTTTCCACCTTTACTATCTGTTTGTTTTAGAATGGCCAACCACGGAAGAACCATTATTATGTCCATCCATCAACCTCGCTACTCTATCTACAGACTGTTTGACTCTCTGACCCTCCTCGTTGGCGGTAAAATGGTTTACCACGGACCAGCACCAAATGCCCTGGACTACTTCGCCAACATTGGTAACAATCCGCTTGTTTCCCGTTAAGTGGCGCGAATTCCACCTCTCGGCTCGTTGCCATGTTTCTGCTGTGTCTTGCTGCACAAGAAACGCAGCGGTGAAGAAGTTGCTCAGGCAGGCGGCGGTTCTCAGAGGAGCAAACCGTAAAAAGCGAAGGTCCACAGCAAGCAGATACAGAGACCAACAGAACAAGAGCGAGAACCATTGACCTGAAAACGAAGCACGTAGGCTGTGATGTGACCAGGAAGGCGTGAAGGAGGTGTATGTGAGAGGGAGGCGGTGGGCACACACCCAATGACACGGCGGCAAACTGTCAACAGATCAAACAGAGGACCTGCACACACACACGCAGCAGGGAGTGAGGACGCGTGAGACACGGGTGGACGCTGAGGGAGATGCAGAAGCATTTACAGCAGAGCAACGAGACACCTGAAACTAGAGGAGAGTTAGAAAACATAAACATGAACCCTGATAAACTTCATAAATGACATTCAATCTATTTGCCATGACGACACGAGACTTGGACTTTTGAATAATAGAAACATCAGAAAAGAGAGGTGAATTCCTGAACTGGCCAGACTGTGTAAACTTGCCACAGCTACTGTGTTTGAGATCAGGTACTGATGATAAACAGGATTGTTGTTTGTTGTTTGTCTGTTCCAGGTTTTCCCTGTGAGCCACACAACAATCCGGCAGACTTCTTTCTGGATGTGATCAATGGCGATTACTTGGCCACAAACATGACCAGAGCAAATGGCTCAGAAGGTAGCGAACATCAAATATCAATCTCGATTTGTTTTCAGACCGAAATCTGAGTTCAAAGCAGAATACGAAGCGAACACCTGATCCTTTCGCAAGACTTTGATATAGAAATTTTCGTCCTGCTGTATTCCAAAATTATGTAGGGAAAAAAATGCAAAGTATAATGTCTTGAAACTTCTGTAGTTTGGGCCCCTCCTCGTGCTCGGTGTTTCCAATTCTGCGGTGGTTCATTCAGTGCCGTGTGGCTGCACAGACGTGGACCCTGAGGAGCTTTGCCGCTCCAGGCAGAGCATCGAGGAGCGGCTGGTGAAGGAGTACAGCAGCAGCAGCTACTCGGGCGACACGCGAGCCGAGCTGGAGCGCATTGTTCGGGACAAGGAGTGCGCGCTGCGCCCCAAGTCCCGCACCATCACCTACAACAGCTCCTTCTGTCACCAGCTCCGATGGGTGCTCCGGAGAACCTTTCAGAACCTCATGCTGAGCCCCCAAATCTCCGTGGCGCAGGTAAAGATGTGACGACATCCACACTTACAGACTTTCATCGAGAGGAAAAGATTTTTTTCCCCGCATGTTTCCAGCTTCAGCAAGAAAAGTGGTAAACTGACCAGTGTCGGCGCAGGATACGGAGCGAGCTCTCTGCAGGGGTCAACCCAATGCTCTCATTAGTGGCCCCATGGCCACAAGATGCCATCAGAGGTCTCCCCACTTTAGGAATTATTAACAGCTAATTGGCCCCAAATAAGTCAAGGTAATCCTACAAGAGGGGCTCTGAGTGGTGTGGGTGCTGTAATCGGCTTTAGTGACTGTTGTGACCCCCCTCTTGCCTTTTTGGGCCTGAATCTGAACTGATATCATATCTGGCCAAAGGCCCCCCGGCCCCGCTCGCATCACATGATGGCATCATGACCCGTCCCTCCGCTTCCACATGAAGGGCTGAAGGGAATGAGGTGAAGAAAGGCTCAACCTTATTGGCTTATCCTCTCACCCTGGGAACCGCTTAGTCCTGTCATAATCTGTAAATTGTTAGGCTTAAAACTTGTGTCATTTTGACTTTTCTCACTCTTTTCTGTCATCTTCCCCCACCAGCAGAGCTGCAGGAAGGGCAGCAGACTACACTTGAACCCTGACCTCTGAAAGCATTTTCTGTTCTGAGGAGCTTAGCTGCGGCCTTTGTTTATTTACTATTTTTTAGGGCAATTTGAAGGAAAACAAACCCCTGAAAACTATCAAATTCCTTTTGATAAGTTAAAAGTTGTTCTGACAAACATCAAAGAAGAGTCACTAACAGACAAAGCTGTTTGGCACTGATTTTTTTGCGCTGTTGCTATATAATAACAGGATTTCTTAATGGGAATTACTATCTTGTCTGAATCTTCTCTTTTTGTCCATCACAGTTGGGCGTCAACATCTTCCTCGCTCTCATTGTAGGAGCCATTTTCTTCAGCGTCAAAGATGATCAAAGTGGGATCCAGAACAGGTCAGAGATCTGCCATAAACACGCATGACGCCTGTGATACCTTTACTCTCACCTTCGGATGATTCTGAAGTGGGATGGACACAATCCAAACAAACAACACTCGGCATTATGTTGTCATGAAAACAATCCTGATGACGGAGAGTCGACTCATGTGCCGGGAAAGTGACTGTCGGTTTCTTTGATTATGATGTGGCCACAAGAAGTCGTCTCCTTAAATGTTCAGGTTGAGTCAAAGGTTGTTTTGATGAAGAAGTGTGAAAAGTAGAGTAATTCCTGCTCCACTAATCCTCTTACCGTGTTTCATTGGGCACAACCTGGTACTCACATCAAGTCAAGTGAAGCACATCAGAAAACTCTGCCGACTCCCTCCCTCTTTCTTTCTTTCTTTCTTTCTTTCTTTCTTTCTTTCTTTCTTTCTTTCTTTCTTTCTTTCTTTCTTTCTTTCTTTCCTTCTTTCTTTCTCTCTTTTCTTCCTTCTTTCCGTGCATGCTTCAGTGAAATGTAAAGACCTAATGTCATTATTTTGGAGCTCAGTCCATAGGCAGCAGGGCAGGCACCAGTGTGTGCGGCTTAAGTGTCTCAAGTTACGCCCCCCTTCCTCCTTTTAACTCAGATTGGGGGGCACCAGCCGAGTCGGTCACCTCCTAACATGTATATGAGCACAGACCACACCGCATTCAGTACCATGATCTGCATCGTGCTGGCGGAGGGTCCATTATCCGTTGCTACTTTTTGGATCAGCTTTTGGACAAAAGAGTCACACAACAGACTCAAATTCACGCCAAGAAGCAGCTCATTCATTCTCGTGATAGAGTCTGTTCCTGTAAGTTACCTGATTTGACTCTTTACGGAAAAAATCATGCAGCGAGTGAATTCTTTGCAAATCGAATGGAGCAGCAGTTGATTAAAAAGTTTGAACAACATAAACAGAAAAATAGGCCAATACTTCTAAGGGGGAGGGTAAAGAAAGTTTGGTGAGTGTGAACGGTTCGATGATGTCATCAGAAATGGACGTCCTGAAGGTTCGGCTTTGTCTGCAGGATGGGCGCCCTCTTCTTCATCACCACCAACCAGTGTTTCAGCACCGTGTCTGCAGCAGAGCTCTTCATCACAGAGAGGAAGCTTTTCGTGTATGTACTCGAACAAACAACGATGGCGTGCGTTAACTCTGCATCGACCCCCGTGGATGCAGTCAAGCCTACTGTGTGTTGCTCTCGTTAAAGGCACGAGTACATCAGCGGCTACTACAGAGTGTCCGTCTACTTCCTGGCAAAAATCCTGTCGGACATCTCTCTGCGCACCATCACCTCGGTCATTTTCGGCTGCATTGTTTACTTTTTGATTGGTAAGACACAAGTATCTGTGAGCTTGCTGATTTATGTCACTGAAGTTTTTATATTTTGTCTCGCATCCATTGAAATGCCAACATCAGGTCGTCTCCAATGATTTGGTCCGTTTAGGTCTGAAGACTTCAGTTACGGCCTTCTTCATCTTCACGCTGACAGTGACTCTGGTGGCGTACACCGCCACAGCCATGACCATGGCCATCTCTGCAGACCAGAGCGTGGTGGCACTCGCCAACATCTTCATGACCATCACCTTCGTCTTCATGATGGTGAGAGATACAGCAAGACAAGAAAACAGCATCTGAAATATCTCTTTTTGAAGTCTGAATCTGATCAGGAACTGCGGGCTGTTTTCTTAATGTCAGTCAACAACTGTAGTGGATACATTTTGGTCTCGTGACTCAGAAGAGCAAAGTTAAGATTACATTCAAGAACTACCTTTAAAAAAAACAAATCTTGTCTTGTTTAAAACCTTGAATTGTTTTTCCTTCAGCCATGTTTGTGAGTCACAAACCTTCCTTTGTGAAAAAGCCTTGGGACCAAATATTTTGTTTGGTTTTCCAGATTTTTTCCGGCCTCCTGGTGAACCTGCCCAGCATCATGGACTGGCTGGCCTGGCTGAAGTACTTGAGCATTCCTCGTTACGGTCTTGCGGTAAGTCGGTCCCCGAGTTCGTCTGTAGTACGATGGTGTTTCAGGTCTTCTGTGTCACGGGCATCATATTTGCCTTGTTTGTGCTCAGCACTCATCACTCTGCTGCCGTTCATGTTCAGGCCTTACAGATCAATGAATTTGTGGGTTTGAAGTTCTGCGAAGAAGCTGTGATCGGAAAGTCGAACACGTTTTCTGCAGCCAACAACTGCACCGTGGACGCTGTGGGACTGACGTAAGTAGCGTCGTAGAGTAGAGTAGAGTAGAGTAGAGTAGAGTAGAGTAGAGTTGAGCTGCCTGCAGTCTTCAGCTGTATCTGACCAGTTGACTTTGTGGCACCTGCTGACCTCAGACCTGCTTCGTTTCAGATGTACGGGAGAGAAGTACCTGGACTACCTCGGGATAGACTACACCTCCTGGGGCCTCTGGGAGAACCACGTCGCGTTGGCTGTCATGGCGATGGTGTTTCTGGCCATCGCCTACCTGAAGCTCCGTTACATCAAGAAGTTTACTTAAAGCTCGATGCTGCATTTTTCACACGTTTGTGAGGAAAGAGGACTGTGGATGTTCACGATGGAGGTGTTGTTCAAACGTTCCGGAAGAAACACTTCTTTTCTTTTTACTTTTGAGTTTGACAAGTTGACACTCATGTCAGTGTTCAGTCTGAACAGCTCGTCTCTGTTAGAGGTTCGTTGATCATTCGCAATCCAGAATACCGATGAGCAGTGGTTCTTCATCCTCCACGCTTCTTTTTGTGTAGAGTAAACATGAAAATGTTGGGCCTTGAAAAAAAGAAAGGGCACATTTTTCAACCTTTGTCATGTTAAAAAATTGGGCACGGATTATTGAATTCAATCTTTGCTGTTGAGCAGCTGACGGCTCTTTTACATGTGCCACCTTTGAAGTTTGCACGTTTGGACTTTCAGTTTGAAAAGAGCATCTCAATGTGACTCACTGATGCTTCCTGTACACCTATGTATACCTCCAGGCCTGTAGTGCAGCAGGAGAGTAACTTGCTGATTTGGATGATGTTTTAGTCTGTTTTATTCAGTTCATGTTGACATAAACAAGTTTTTTTTTCTCTCACCAAGTTATCTTTTCAACTAAATCTCAACAAAGACAAGTGTTGTATTGTCCGATCTCCATCAGCTCCCCTTCTTTATGGCAGCAGGTTTATTCAATGCAGGTATACTCACGAAACCCACTCACTGGGTTCAGGAGGGTGGGCATCCAGAGGGAGGTTTCAAGTGGTGCCATTTATTTTATCATCGCTCTCTGAACAAGCGTCAGTGCAAACAACAGGGCTGCGTTTTCTATCTGTCGCCCGAAACAAACAGGTTCAGTGCAAACTGATAAGTCAGAGTTGCTGCAAAGCTTTTTGATGGTTCAGCTCGTTTTAAATGCTTTGTGTTGGAGCATCACGATACATCCCAAATATTGGAGTCTGTGTGAGCCACAGACTCCAGCAAATCACCTGTTTAGAATGGAATGAAGAAATCAACTGTTGTTTCGGATATAAAAACAAAGTCAGACACATTGAGTGTATTTCAATAACACTTTATTTGGCAGCACATTTTTTAAAAAATGTAAAAAAAAAAAAAAAAAAGTTAAGGCACCAGAATAATAATAAAAATAATTGCATGGGTTTCCCATGAACACTAGATGCACTCCAAATCGAAGTTTGTTTCAAGTTACAATATGTATCATAAGGCGGTAAACTACTCAATTTGAAGCTTTACTGCTGAGTAAATATGACAGAATGTGCCACGCTTGTACCTACTGTATAATAAAACAATAATCAGCGACATCAACATTCATAGAAATACTTTGAGAGTATCTGTGCGAATGAGTGGATACAATGATCAGAAGCAGGTAAGCGTTTTCATTGTGTGGAGTTAAAATCATGCGGAAGCTTGTAGGCTGGTACACGCGTACGATACTGGGATGTTCTGCTGCGAGTCTGTTCAGTCTTCTGGTGATACTTCATTTTTGGACGGATTGAAGATAACCTTCAGGTGAGGGGGATCACTCACTCTCAGTGCATTTAAATATCGGAAATGAGGTGATCGATGACAGGTCGACAAAAAATTGTCCCTTGTTGGGTGAAATTGCAAGAAATTCTCCAAAGGTGATTCTTTCCAAGCAAACATGCTGGAGCAGCCCGAGTCCTTACACGTGGCTGCTCCCATTGGTGCTCATGTCGAGGTCGTCGGTGGACAGGGAAGAGGGGGGGCGGGGCCGGGGGCCGACGGGCGTGGCCGGCTGCGGGTGGCAGGCCTGTGACACCGTGTCGTCGGACTCCCAGCGCTCCAACTCCTCCCGAACCAGCCTCTCCATCTGCTCCCTGTGGGCGTCCGTGTCACGTCCCAGACGCTCGTCCTGACCAACACAAACGGATCTCGTCATGCATGAAGTTTATATGCAAACACGACAGCGCATCCCACCAAGCACCTCACGGTGGTTATGGTACTTTGTGACAAGCTGTCCCAAGAATGTGTGCACATCACCGACGTTTTTGCCCCCAAGATTTCCAGAGCTGCCGCTTCAGCATGAGAAGTAACATTTTGACCACTTGGAGGCAGCAGAAATGCATCAGCACAATGTTTACAGTGCAAGAAAACAGCAGTGATTGAGAAATTACCAACAATCTTGTGTCAGTTTTTCACATTGTGGAAACTTTAGGTTTTCACTAAGAAAACAACAGCGATCTGCTGTGACAGGAAAGAGAAAACAACATGGAATTTAAACGCAATATAAATCCACAAGAACAGAAACCTGCTGCTGAAAAATCTGTGGAGTTCCTCTCTGACTTGACCTCTTTCATCATTGTGCCTCGTTGAAAAGATTATGATGGTGGCCTGAGTAACAGATCCCATGCGTTCAGCGCCTCTCACCTCCATGACGCCGTCCAGCAGGCGACCCAGCACGTCCCGTCGTTTCAGCTTGGCTCGCTCCATGGCCTCCATCTTCACGATCACTGCGTCGATCTTGGACACGATGCTGCCGATGGAGTGCTCCATCCTGTCCACGCGCCTCACCAGCCTGACAGGACACCACAGTGAAACAGTGGCTCTTGTGAAACAGGTCAGGTGGGAAGAGTAGACTTAAAACATGGCAGATATGTGGATAGATGTAGATATTCTTCATGTGCGCATATCATTTTTGTATTGAAACAAGGATTAACGTGAGGATAAGAGCAGCATACACTTGAAACTCCTCGTAGGACACGCCCCCAGAGCTGCTGCCACGGCGTCGAGAACTGTGACCGCTGTCCTCGTCATCGTCTTCCTCCGAGTCGTCCTGGGTGCGAGGGAAGCTTCGCCCACTGTTGGGTCGAGTCAGTGAGTTGCGCTCCAGCTCCAAGTCCTCCTGGTGTACGAGCAGGACCACACTGAGCACCCGCAGTTGATCCAGCCTCCAAGAGGCCAAAGACTTTGTCAGGAGCATCACTCACTCTCTCTTTCTCCAGGTCGTCCCTCATTTGCTGATGTTCGTGCTCCGTCAGCTCCTGATCACCGTCTTGATCGTACTTGGCGAAGATGGCCTGAATCTCTGCGTCCGTGTGGCCCTTTCTGAGGAAACAATGAACAAGAACTTGCTCAGAACAGGTTTGCCAGAATGTGTTCCATCCAGACGTTGTTTATGTCACGAGGAGCTCTCATTGTGACTCGAAGGCTCGCGTCACCCTTTCAGATCCTGACGGAGCTCATCAAAGTTCAGTTTCCCTCCTGCTTGACGCAAACTGTCTGAAATGTCGTCCACTGCCGTCTTCTTCAGCCGCAACTTCATCAATGCTTTGTTGCAACCCTGCGAAAGGAGATTAAAAAAAATACTCTTCATGGCTATACATAATCTCATAACTTTTGTAGTCTTATCACAAACCGGCTTTTACAGTTAACTGTTTGCATACGATTGTTTAAGAATCTGACAAAATACTGTAAAGACCCATTTATTCTCTGCAAAAACAATGATTCATTGATTGGTTTGGGCAAGAAAAGCCAGTACGGCCAGATCTAACACCAACATTTCCATCCCCAAGAATCCAGCCCGGGCCAACACTGGCACTACATTGAGCAGCTTCTGGAAAGTACGACACTTTGGGGGCAGCAGCAGCACTTCTCGGTGGAGAACTTGGATTATTCTTCAGTCATTTTTTCTAAAACCACTGGTGCTGATTTAAAGGAAACCTGCTGTTCGATACCTTTTTAATGAGGTCGGTCATTTCCATCTCAGACCTCTGCTGAGACATGTCGGCCTTCACCTCAGAGTATGTGTCATTGATTATAGCCAGGAACATGTTCTACACAGACAGGGACAGAATGTACTATGTTAAAAAACATTGATTTTTACAGGTCAAATTTCACTAAGACGGTATATTTCTCTTGAATAAACAAAAAATGACACTCACCATGAGAATGAAGAGGATGAAGAAGACAAAGGTGGTGAAGTAGATAGGACCCAGAACTGGATTTGCTTCTTCAATCTCACTGAATTCAAAGTCTCCCAGAATGATGCGAAACTGGGTGAATCTACAAATGTGAACAAACATTTCAAAGTCATTTCATTCAAATGGCTGCAGTGGAAATTTCTCAGGGGCGATTCTGCATTGGCTCTCACATGCTGGCTTGGAAAGTGCTGAAATCGTTGACTTGGGTTCCAAACACCAGGTAGGCCAGCTGAGCATACGCCAGGAAGATGATGAAGAACATGATGGCAAAACCAATGAGGTCCTTGGCACAGCGAGACATGGTGCTGGACAGCTGACTCATGGTCTTATTGAAGTTGATGAACTTAAAGAGCTACGGGAAAGACAGGAAGCGAAGCAGTTGTAGTCGTGTTATTTCACTTCTGTAGTTTGCTCTGAAAAGGTGTTGGAACAACCGAGGACCAGATGGAAAGAATTCCTACTTTGACCCAGGAGAAAAACACGATCGCTGCTGCCATGTTGTTAAACTGGATCTGCAGGCTGGCAAGAGGCTCAAAACTGGGGTGAGCGGAGTGATTCTCCAACAGGCCTCTAAGCTGGTTTCCAACCATGGCTGTTCGGGTGACGTTCATGATGATCGCGACAACACTCAGCTAGGGAAAAGGAATTTACAATATCAGCAAATACGAATCCAAACTCCCGCCAGGGATAATCGCACATTTGAAAGGAAGCCTTGACACGCACTGCAACGATGAGAACGTCCAGACAGTTCCACAGGCTCTTGAAGTAGTGCAGCCGGTGGATGCGGATCTCCAGCACCTCCTCCACCACGTAGTAGAGGATGAACAAGCAGAAGGCCACTTCACACACGCCCACGAAGTAGTCCCAGCTGGACACGTATCGTATCAGACGCACCGTCTGGAACTGCCAAGATGTCACCACACCGCCCGTAGCGGGGAACTCCACCAACAACCTGACAAACAAACCAGTTTCTTTCACTGAGATTTTACACAGAGTGTAGCTCAAAAACACGCCTCGAACTAAGTTGGTAACAATTGTGTTTGTTTCTTGTCCGATGTATATTGAATGTAAGTATGTGTGTATGAAGAATGTTGCAAATTTAGCCTTCATAGTGTTAAACGACAACATTATTACATAGGAGAGGGAGTTTTTCAGTGTTTGTAGCAGTGAATTTTGAACAACAGCTGGTTGCTGCCAGAGCCGACATGGAACGAGTGTGACTGAGCTGATGAATCTTACCTGGCGATGCAGAAGAGATTGATGTTTCCATTGTAAACTGAGAAGTCAAGAAAGACTGCCCGAGTCCCCCTGTCCAGCCACAGGTGGTCTTTGAGAAACTGGAGCTGGATGGCCGACTCCTCTTTGGTCCGAGACAAATCCTGGTAGTAGCCTCCACCTCGGTATTTCGACACCTGACCCCAGTAACTGCTGCTGTTCATCTGGCTCTCTGAGGTGTACACCCACCTGTAATGAGACAAACATGCGCGTTAAAAAAACCCCATCTTAAACTCGAGATTAAACGACTTAACACGCTGTGCGTCTACAAGTGCCGACTTACGCCGTTCCGTTCTTGGGGCCAAACGCGTTGGTGTCCTCGTTGGCTGCCGTGTACAGGTTGTAGCAGTCCTGGACCTCGTCCCTCAGGTCTTCGTGGACGGAACAGGATTCGTTGTGAACTTTGACCTGTCTGAGTCGCGGCACCCCGAGGAGCAGGTTCTCGTAGTAGATGAGGCTCTGATTCTCCGGCAGGCTCTTGTTGTTGTACCACACCTCCCAGTACATACCACTGAGGAAGGGCCCCTCTGTGAACTGGACATCACACATAAACACCAGCAGACTTGCGAAACTCCTTTGACGTTGCGAAGGAAATCTTTTTTTTTCCACTGGCGCTTTAATTTAATCCTATCTTTTGTTCACATTTGTAGGAAGTCTTTGGAGGCAAATTGTGGCAAATAAGCACTTTTTAAAATACATTTGGCAGAGGCTTTTTTCCATCAAGATCAGACACAATGCTTGAGATTATGTGAAAAAATATTTCAAATGACTGAGCAGATGAACCTCAAACAGGAAAAGTCTTGAATTGTACCTTCCAGAAGTCCTCCATGGTTGACAGACTCCTGAATGTGGAGGAGTCCCCAGCAGAAAGCGGAGTGTCCAGAAAGAGCTGAGACATGACTTTGGTATAATAGTACATGTTGGCTGTGACCATCCCATAAGTCACTGCAGACAAGATAAAAGTACAATACAGGTGTGAACAAAACCAGGCAGTCACAGAGGAGGGATTGCTTTAGGATTGGCTAAAAACAACAACAACAACAGAATGCAGATTAAAACAGCAGAAGTCAGCAGAGACTGCTTTGGACGGAGGTAAATGTGCAGGTCACACCCTGTAATTGCACCACTGTGAGTCCCAACGTTCAGGATTCTTGGTAGTTCTGGAAAATGCATCTAAAGTCAAGTGCTGCCTGGCAAAAAATGCCTTCTTACTGCCCGCCAGAAAATCATTTCCTGGTCCACCCAAAACCACAATTTGGCATTTTTCATTGCAGTAAAGGAAAGGAAAGGAAAGAGTTTTTACAGTTAATATTTGAATCAGTTCTATTTAGTCATCAAAACTGGGGGGAGGGGGGGCTTGAAAATGTTGGAAATTAGACATTTGTCTTCCAAAAACTGAAAAAATGTGAGAAGGGAAAGGAAGTTATTACTTCAGTGAGAATGCTACTTATTGACTCTCAAAATGAGGTGCTTTATGGGCTTATCATTCCTAGAACTACAGCACCTCCCGATCTACTTCCTCAAAATGTGTCTATCTGACGCTTCAAATTGCAACTCCAAAAATCCAGAGAAAAAGCTGTTTGTGCTCCTGAGTCACTTCCAAATAAAGTCTGGAAATTGCAAACCTTTCGATTACTTACAGATACAAATAGTGATGAGGAATGCGATGTACGTGATCATCTCCCTCAGGATATTTCTAAGGTATCTTTCTCGGCTGCTGTCACTGTCCTCCATCAGCTCTGTGCCCCACAGAACTACAAGGAAAAGAAACCGTTTCAAGAGGCAACAATAAATGTACAACCTTTATATTGCTGCATAAAGTAGTTTACTTGAAAACCTATTACTCACTTGTCAAATTTTCACTATCTTCCATGTGATATGGCATACTTGCTTCATGGGCTGCCTTTTGTTTACATTAAATTCATAGTTACAATTTCAAATAGGATTAGATGGGAATATAAATTTGCTTATTTCATTCTGTACTTTTTTGCAGCCCACAACACATCTGGATTTCAGAAGTGTCAGCAGTCAACAGTGTGACCATAATTAATTCTGTAAGATTTGGTGTGGTAAAATAACTGAGTAATAAACAAAAGCTCCGATAAAAGTAAAGTAAAACCAATATGATTGTTTTTGAGCTTTCAGAATACAACAAAATCGTGTTGATCCAAGAGCGAAATCACACTCGTGAAGAAGCTGACGCGACTTACTTCTGATTTTCTGGAGTATCTGTTTCAAACAGCTGCGGTGCTCGTGTCTGTCTTGCTGCTGGGCATCGAGGGTCGGGGTGGGATAGAGTCCTCCTCGGGGAATGTGGGGGCTGCTTGCCCCACGGTTGTAGCTTCCCAGGCCGCTGCTGCAGCTGCTGCTGGAGGCCGTGGACACCGACCTCCTCCCGGGACTCGCTTGAGGCCAGTCGGCTTCCATGATCTCATCCTCGGGCTCAAACCCCGGGTTGTCCCGACTCCACGCCTGCCTCGACGGCGGGGACGGGGTGCCTATGACTCCCCCGAGTCCCAGGTCTTGATGCTGGATGTTCTCCATCTCGATGCCCTCGCTGGGGTCGAGTCTGTGCGGCGACCTGCCCGTCGGGCTCTGTGGGAGCTGCTGCGGTCTGACTCGGGATGAACTCATGGTTCAGTTCGCTCACTTGATGTATCCGTGGGACATCTGAAAGACGTGAACGTTTGCCAGAAACGGAGGCAAAAAGTTTAGAATAGCTGAAGCAATTTGGGCATTAAAGCAGATTCGATATATCAGTTAAATGTCCAATGAGAATAAAAACTCTGCCACGGAGAGTGAAACCCGCTAAAGATTCATATTAGGATATCCGACTATTATCCAGCTGCAGCCGCTTTCACCCGCAACACCAACCCGTTAGAAAACTTTACCCTGGAAGACGCTCGGTCAGCGTGAAGTCCGTTTAAAACAACGACGTCTCCTGGTAGAAGAAGATGCTTTCAAGACGGATAAAGTTGTTGTCTTCAGAGACAGCTGAGTCAAACTGACTGCCGACAGAAAAAAAGTGCCGTGTTTACGTGAAAAGAGAAAGAGCCTTTTCTTGTCTCGGGACAGCCATCTTGTTCCTGAAGTGTTCTCCCAAAAACTCCCTTTCCCTCATTTGTTCGGGACTCAGGTTACATTACAAGTTATGGCGTCGCAGTTAAGGATGGAAGTCACATCGATGGGAAAAACGAGTTCCTCACACACTGGCAGTTAAATGACTTTTCATCAAACTAAGTTGATATTTTCATGTCAATAATGTTTGTTGGAAACGTGTCAAATGTTTGGACTTGATTTTCTTTTTTTCTGTTTCCTAAAGATGACAGTTGACCTCTCAAACGCCTTTATTTTACTGAAAATACACATTACACACATGCACATAATTCTCCGTCAAGGACCGTACAGTTTCTGTCGTATTAAAATGTGTTGCAGCATTTACTATAAAGTTACATAACTTCAACGTGTTTGGGTCTGCGGTTACTATGACAACGAAGCACAGAGCCGACTTATTGTCAAGAGGCCAAACTGAAAGCGGTGGAAGTGAATTCAAGGGCCACTCTATGTTTTCCCCCCTGCTCAGCTTATTTTTGTCTACTGGTACATTAGATAACACCTTAACGTAGTTACAGGTAACTTTTGTTCAGCCTCTTGTTGTAACATTGTTGGGTTGTGTGATTCTTGTGCCTTTTTGGAGTCGGGAGTCATCTAAGCGCTCAGCATAAACGTCTTATCGTTTACAATTTATAACGAACTTGGAGAAGCAAGTGTTCAATCTGTTGGTTTGTCAACAAATCCACAGGAAAACAAGGAAAAAGAGGTAGAATTTTAAAATTTGTTTTCACCTGCAAGGCTATCTATCCACTGAAACATACATGTAAAAAAGAACCCTTTGAATGAAATACTCTAATTTCATTACAAGGCAAGCAAACAACAAAATCAAGACAGCAATTTTTCTAATGTTTATGTAAAAAAAAAAAATTATACAGGACTGTGAAACAATTGGAAGTTAAAATATATTTTAAAAACATTAAGTATGATAGATAGAATGGGAAACGAATCGTAACTAAGTATTGTTTGAAGCAAAGCTCGTAAATAATTCATCTTGCATGTGTGAAAGGTTTTTTGGGGATATTTTAGGACGTTTGGGGGGCGGGGTTATTTGCATGACGTCAGGCTTTATGTTGCCTAGTGTAAAGATCCTATTGGCTGAATCGATGTGTTGGGGGTTCCCTGCCCTAGTTTGCAGGGGTAAAACAATAAATCGAGGCTATCACTTTAAATCTTCAATCTCTGGTACAGCAGAGATCGTAAACTGTTCGGTGGCGGAGCGTGGGATATAATACAATATTTAATCTGGGACACTCTGTTTTTCAGAACAGTTTACATCCGTTTACTCGTGGTTGTTTATTCCAAATAATTCTGTCTACATAGATAGGTCTTTCACAAGGTAAGTTGACCATCCTCTGCTTGAAGTCAGACAAGCGGCTAGCTTCATGTTAGCTGCATTGTCTGGTCCAATCCATGACCGCTCGATTACAGCGACGTTTTGTTGAAATTGTTCGAAAACAGTTGCGTTGCCATCCTCTATGTAACCCACCTTATTTGTGTCCTCGGACATTTTGAGTATGAACCGCTCTTTTTTCATTTTCCTTCCCTTTGTTGTGTTTGAGCTAGCTGCATAGCACTGAACTTGTTTCATTGAAAACGTCGATGTTGGCTATGGGGAAGTCGGGTTATTGGAAGCGTTTTGGCGAATTTGTATTGCGTTCGCATGTTGAATTATTCCCAAAAACGCCTCATGAAGTTGTCAGTTTGGAGCTTGGTTGTGGTTTGGCGGTCCGTTTGTGGGTTTACTACAATGGCCATCACTGGGATGCACGTCGTGGTGGCTTCGTGGTTTTTCCGCGTTTGCGCTCGGCGTGCATGCTGTTTGACTCCGTTCTACAACTAAATAACATTTTGTCAGTCGTCAAGTCAACGCTGTCCAACTCCCAGACTTGTGAAAATCGAAGGCTCTCTTTGGCTGTAAAGGTGACCACCACTGCAGGAAAAGCGACGACGCCACAAGTTAGCCATCGCTAGCGTTAGCTTTCCTGCTCGAACCTGGCTCCTCTGTCTGCGGGTGATCGTTTGCCATTGCAGGTGACAGCGAGGAGGCCGTCAGATTAGCATCACTGCCCTTTTACTTGATTTTCACAGCCCCGGAAGAATTGAGTTACGAGATAAAAATGACAACTGCTATGCGTTCAGGTCGTTTTGAGTCTCGTATCTAAAATCCCACTTTGTCCAGAAACATGCGACAGATGGAGCAGCTGGCAAGTGAAGGTGTTGTTAGCAGGGGAGGCCTGGTTAACCAGGCCAGTTGTCTACAAAGGGTTGCGCAGATGTGTGGAACCCACGAATGTCACTTAAATGTTCGAAAGCAGAATTTGTTTGCTGACGAGTTAGGTTCATGTGTTTTGTAACTTGACGCGTGCATCGGTTGCTTTCTTCCCAATGTACTGCCGCTTTTTCCCTTTGTCTCATTGGATGGATGCGATGGCGCAGTTGAATGTCGGCTAGTGTGTTAGCAGGCTAAACAAACAGCGAGCTGGCTTATTTTAACCACTTTAACATTGTGGTGGTTTGCATAAACGTGGGTTGGACGGCAAAAAAGTGAAACTCTATTGTTGACGAGAGAAAGAAGACGTCCCTTGTGTTTTGGGTTCGTCTTTTTTAGGATTCATCTTTGTTTACCTGAAGCACGTTTGTCGTGAACGCGTACCACCAGAGATTTCCTGAAAGTCTATTCGCAAACAATTGATGTGGTGCACCAACTGTTTCGAAACCAAGTTATCTTATGTGTTTCTAATGTTAGCTCGCACATTTTTTTACTCTCCATTGCAACAAGTCCACAATTCATTTCAAATGCAGGCTCAGGATTGGTAAAGTATTACATGGTTTCCAAAATGTATTCGATTGACGGTGGTTGATGCGATGTTTTGGTATTATTTGGGAGGAAAGACTGCAGCTACTGTGTCATAGTATATTTTAACATCACCAGTCTGAAATGAACCGAAACATGACATGTTTATCACTTTGACAATTTGAACAAAACCACAAATGCTTTCTTTTATTTTCAAGACTTCAGTGTTTTTAACTGAACTGTATTTTCGTTTCAGCGCTTGATATTGTTTACCAAAGAAATGGTGATGGAGAAGCCAAGTCCCCTGCTTGTAGGGCGGGAGTTTGTGAGGCAGTATTACACACTTCTAAACAAAGCACCAGACTTTCTGCACAGGTAAGTTGAGACATGTGGATTGGTCATTTGCCAACATGGTGGTGTTGGTGATGTGGTTTTCTGACCATTTATCATTGCGTCATCAGGTTTTATGGGAGGAATTCTTCTTATGTACACGGGGGACTGGATCCAAGTGGAAAGCTGGCGGAAGCAGTGTACGGGCAAACGGTAAGTGCTAAAATGGATTATTCATTGGGGCAGCTGTTGAACATGCCTGAAAACCTAGCAGTGTAAAGAAAATGGTTTAATGATCCAAAAGTTTGCATCTAACAGTCCCTGAAGAGTATGGAAAACTATAGTGTAAATGTTTTTTTATTAGCTTTTCTGTTTTTCCTTATGACACTTTCAAAATATCAGATTTTTCTCATTTTTACTTGTTTTCTTTTTAGGAAATCCACAAGAAGGTCATGTCCCTGCAGTTCAGTGAATGCCACACAAAGATCAGGCATGTGGATGCCCATGCTACACTGAGTGATGGAGTGGTGGTGCAGGTCCTTGGAGAACTGTCCAACAATGGCCAACCCATGAGGAAGTTTATGCAAACCTTTGTGCTGGCTCCAGAGGTGATTTCCTTTCACTTTCAGTTCCACTCACAGTGTTGATGGTTGAGTTACAACAACAGTGAGAAATGTGTTTTTTGTTGCCTAAACTATGTCAACTTTGACTAGTTGTGCTGAAGACCTAATGGTTTTTGTAGTGATGATGGCATCATGCTTTTAGTATGTGTCAAACATTAAGCAACAATAGTTCTGAAACACTGGAAAGGTTGTGAATTGGTTTCTCTTTTCTTGATGTTTCCAGGGCTCGGTCGCCAACAAATTTTACGTCCACAATGACATCTTCCGCTATGAGGATGAAGTGTTTGGAGACTCTGAGGCAGAACTTGATGAGGGTAAGCTGCTCTCCAAGCCCTTTGCAATCCTGTCAGTTTTTGCTTAATGTTTTGTTGCCTTAGTCTGCTTGCGCTCTTACTCTGTTTTCTTTCTTATCCACAGAATCAGAGGAGGAAGTCGAAGAGGAGCCAGAGGAGAGACAGCCGTCACCTGAACCACTTCAAGAAAGTCCCAACAGTACCACCTACTATGACTCTCACCCAGTGACGTATGTAAATGCACATCATTATCAGACCAAGTAGTTCTAGCACAGAGACTTGAAGATTTTTTTTAATTTTTTTTTAAATGAGAGAAACTTTAATCTGATTTGTGACCTGCAGTAATGGAGTGGAAGAGCCCATGGAGGAACCGGCTCCAGAACCTGAGCCGGAGCCTGAACCAGAGCCCAAAGTGGAGGAGATAAAGCCTGAAGTCGATGAGAAGGTGATGGAGGAAATGGAGGAGAAAGCTTCTTCCCCAGTCCCTGTGGAGTCTCCACCAAACACCCAGGAGCCTCCCAAGGTGAGGCAAGGCGTCTTTTAGAGAGGATTCACTGAAACCCTTCTTGAAGTTGGAGTTTACCAAATCTAAAGTAGCGTATTAGATATCCTTCAGCCCTGTTACCTGTCTGTACAACTCGTACATAAAGACCCATAAGTGTACTTAAAGCAAAATCAATTGTTAATGGCAAATAAAAAAATGTGTATGAAAGATGAAAAATCCTGGAGATGTGAGCTATATGCTCTAGCCAAAGGTTGACTAACTATTAACAGTAGGGTGGTTGCATCTTGTCAGTGCAGCCCTCATGGTGCATTCCTTTGTCCTCAGACTTTCTCCTGGGCCTTGGTGACCAGTAAAAACCTGCCTCCTTCTGGCACAGTCACCTCTTCTGGAATATCACCCCATGTTGTTAAAGCCCCCAGCTCACAGGTAAATTACCTCCACTAGCTGAGTTTCCCCTGATAGCTTTAGAAATGGTCATTGTGCTAGTCTACTCTAAAGCTCTTTTCAAATGTTTTATGGATGATAAATTGGAAGCTGGTGAAGAGCAACAATACATTTGAGTGCTTGTGTTCTGACCATAGTCTTGGTGCATTTCATGCCTATGCTAATATGCTGTGTATTGATTTGTACTTTTCATACCACATAGTCCAAACAGCCTCAAAACGGTATCTTGCCTCAAATTGATTTCCTATAGTGACCTTAATCAGTCTCAATGAACTGACTTCATTTGGTCTGAATCCAGCTGGTCAGGAAGTGATGTCCATCCTCCATTGTGTTTTTTTTTCTTCTTCTTCCCTTTTAAAGCCCAGAGTGGAAGCCAAGCCAGAAACACAGACAGCCCCTCTTCGTCCCAGAGACCAACGTACTCGCGACAGACCAACCTTTGCTCCACGAGGTCCCAGACCTGGTAATGCTACAAACTCTACACACAGATGGATGATGGGCTGTTCACTTTGATGGTGTATTCTCACAATCTGCATGCATCTTTCACTGTTAGATGGTGTCTCAACTTCAGAGTCACAAACGGGAAAACCACACTTGAGTTTCGTTAACAAAGGTAAATACGAAGGGTTAAATCACATCATTCTTTTCTGGATAAGTTTTCACTGGTAACCTTTACCGTAACCCAGCTGATTGGCTGTTGTTTTGATTGTGCCTTTTTGCTTGTTCTTCTGACCTGCAGGTGGCAGAGATGCTGAATCTGGTGATGTGGAAAACAGGCGGATTGTCCGGTACCCAGACAGCCACCAGCTGTTTGTTGGCAACCTCCCACATGACATCGACGAGAGCGAGCTGAAAGAGTTCTTCATGAGTGCGTTTTATAAAAACTTATGGGTGGGGCGGGGGGGAATTACATTTTTACTGAATAGTCTTGTTTTCTTGTTCTCGCAGCATATGGAAATGTGGTGGAGCTGCGAATCAACACCAAGGGAGTTGGTGGGAAGTTGCCCAACTTTGGATTTGTGGTCTTTGATGACTCTGACCCTGTGCAAAGAATCCTGGGGGCTAAGGTAGAAGGGGCATTTATCTGTATTTCATTACCCACTTTATTTGGTGATGGTCTGGTAACACACATGTCTATAGTTATATTCTGTCTCTGGGATTAATTTTGTAGCCTTTCATTTACATTCCCTTTTTCTGTTGCCCTAATTATACTTACTAAAAAATTACTGCGCTGCTTTGGAGTACTTTGGGAATACTGACTCTGTACTTTTATTAGGATATTTTTCCCTTATCTGTTAAAAACGTTTGAATTGAATTCATTGATATTTTAACTGAGAATGACCAACTGAATCTTTCCCTCTGAATCCCAGCACGAGACTTGCTAACACATTTGACTCGTACTTCAGTGCTGTTTTTACCATGAGATGTTTTTAAACAGTTTCACATCTCTGTCGTCATGGTGACAACAGTTTTTATCATTTGGTCTATCACTTATGCAGTAAATGGTGCTGCTAAGGAAGCCTCCTGCATGACGATGTGCTGCTTATATTCCTAACGAACCTGTATAAGTACAGTAGCTGCCTCATCACGCTGGTCTTTGACGTGTCCTTGTGATCCAAAACTACTGTATATCAAGCAGCTTCATCAAAACGGACGACAGTGAGATGCAACAAGTCTCATGCAGGGTTTGGGACAAACTTGTGTGTGAAAACCAATAAATAAAGTGGGTCATGAAAACAAACTGGGAATTTAAGTTCAAAGTAAAGTTTCCTTTTGCCGCGACTAATCTCTTATCGTCTTCCTCCTGTGCAGCCCATCATGTTCAGAGGTGAGGTGCGACTGAATGTAGAGGAGAAGAAAACCAGGGCGGTGCGTGAGAGAGAGACCCGCGGGGGAGATGATCGCCGGGACATGAGGCGCAACGACCGGGGTCCTGGAGGCTCGCGAGGCATCGTGGGAAGCGGAATGATGCGCGACCGCGACGGGAGGGGACCGCCACCCAGAGGTGGCATGGCTCCCAAACCTGGCATGGGCTCCGGAAGAGGCGCTGCTGGCCAGGGTGAAGGCCGCTTTACCACCCAGCGCCGCTGAGAAGAGCACCACCTGCTGTGTGGAAGTAGTATCATGTTCTTCATCTTCAACCGTTCTCGTTAACGAAAGAAATCTTCATGTATAAAAGTATATATTTGTTT
Organism: Malacoctenus gilli; assembly: GCA_032164315.1. NCBI lineage: Eukaryota > Metazoa > Chordata > Actinopteri > Blenniiformes > Labrisomidae > Malacoctenus > Malacoctenus gilli. Next base: position 9,216,896 of record JASSRZ010000074.1, read on the forward strand.
TTTTTGGTTACTTTTTGATTTTTTTTTCGTTCCCTCTTTGCTTTGGAATGTGACACAGCCTGTCAACCATTTCTTTGTGAAATAGACAAAACAAAACAAGCAAACAAAAAAGTTTTTGCTAATTAGTTGTGAGCTGAGCATCCTTTTTTTCGGGTATCTCAAGAAATCACAAACTTTAATTTGTAAATTTGTGGGGGAAAAAATGGCAAACCAACAAGGAGTAATCTGCCACATTAGGAGGGACTGATGAGACTTTAAACTACAATATTACAGCCCATCATTTGGAAAAGAGATTATATGCCTTGACTTAACTGGGGCGCTGCTTCATGAAATCCCTCTATTGCACATTTTATATGGTAGTTCTCTGCCCGTTACTGTTGGAAAAGAGTGACATGCAAAATTTGTGCAGTTCCTGAGGAAAAGCTTGCCTTTTACTTTTTCCTTTTTGAGAGACCACTGCTTCAAAATTGCATAATGCACTCATCAATATGCACTAATGGGTACTTTTTGTCATGTTACGTTGACGTCCATGCTTGGAACGCAGCTGGAGAGACCTGTTTTGTCTCGAAGTGGTCCGACTTACCGGGGCAGGCCTCACTCGCAGCCTGTCTGCTGTGACCGATGTACTTTTCACACCTTTGACCCAAAACTACGCTTCAATTTCTGCTGGATGGACAAGATGACAAGCAAATCTACATTATTTTTTTTCTCCTCGTTTATAAATGAATAAAAAAAAGGTTAAATCCTGGACTTTCGCCAAACGAGTGGGGGGTGCAAAGGATTCATGAGAAATAAAGTTGAACATTAGATGAGTGCTGGTAAAGATGGTGACGCGGCCTGTTTGTTTTCTTTTGTTTCCAAGTTCTGTTTTTGTTTTGTATTTTTTGTTTGTTTTTCTTTTCCCTGCCAGCTAGACTGCGTTTTTGGGGATGGGCGACACCTCCCTCCCTCTTCCCTCCCTTCCTGTCTCAAGTGCGGAGTAACCGAATAAATGTACAGCAAAAATCATAGTTTACTGTATGTTTCGCTTTTCTGTGTATATGTTCATTTCTCTCGACTTGACAAAAGCATGATGGTGCCTTCTATTTCACCTTTTCCAGTCTTACTAAAGCGTAAGGTGGTTCGGGGCTCGCTGCGTCCTGGTATACGGAGCTGCTCACTTTGAACTATTGTCTGCTGGAAGCAGATTAAAAAAAAATACTTGCAGTATTCATACAATTTGTTTTTTCAGGTGCATATTTCATTTTCCATACTGTTTTACTACCTAAGATGATCTGCTGTGAGTTTTGTACATTTTGTGTTGTAATTGTGTCTGTTCTGGGTTTTGTAGAAACAATAGGTGCCTCGAGTTTTGTTCAATGTTAAAGAGGTGTATCTGAAGAATCCCCGACTCCCCCTCGTAAAAAAGGTACATTAAAGGTGGTGGCAGTGGAACGCTGTGCTTTTTGGTTAAACGACGCAACGCGGCCACGACTTTCGAAACGTCTCGACATGATTAAGACTGCTGAGCTCCCTTACATGTAAAGTCAGACTGGTTTGTCGTGACTCATGGCGCTCAGCGCTCTGTTTAATCCCCCGAACTGGCAAGTTGTCGGACTGTTCTTTTCTCAGCAACTATTTTGTAACGGTCTGTGTGGGTGGGCTGGCCATACCTCCCGTCTCCTGTCCAAGGTTTATTGGTTCACACTTTTCTTGCATGACAACATTTGTATTTTCATCCGCTGATTGTTCACTGTGCTCGATTTTGTTTTTCCTTACAAGCCAACTCTGATCGCAGTGGCATCACATCTGCTCCTTATTGTCCACTAGCATGTTTAGTTTTGACCACTCGGTAGGGAGGGAAGACTTTTTTTTGTTTAGTTTCAGCTGGAAAGGAAAACATGACAAACCAGATGTTTTCTTTGGTTCTGATTTTTTGTTATCTTGCACTGAAATGGGAAGTGAAATGACGATGTAGCATTTTTCTTGACAAATATACAAATGAGGTCTTCCTTGTCCGGTGGTATTGCACTATTTCCAACATTTCTTGGACAATCTGTCAGTTTGAACACAACCTCCAAATTTCTCATCTGGCAATGGAAAAAAAATTCACAGCAGGGTTCGAATTTTTTTTTTTTTTTTTTGTCAGCATGGCGTAGTGCCCAATGTATAGACAATGACGTATTAATATGGTTTTTCACAGCAAGACTTCTCTGATGAGATTAAATATTTTCAGAACTAAAGCTAGTTTTTGAACAGAGACTTTTAATTTGTTACCGTCAGCTTCTGACTTGATATTCCAGAAGGATTCCTTTGGTCCTCGAGTGGTTTCTCCCGGGTGCTTCAGCCCCACCTAATGTTTATTTGTCAGGTAATTGCTTCACACAGGCACTTTGGCAGCAATTGTACTTTTTACACAGCAGTGGTCAGAGGAGAGAGTGGTGAAGAAGAGCCATCATGCTTTCCGACCGATCTCGTGCTTTTTCCATGTCTGTGGCGGTGAAATGTTGGAGCGCAGAAATATACAGCTGGATGAATTTTCTTTCCCACTGAGGGTTTTTTTTCCCACAACTTGCCCCTTTTCAAACTTCAAAGGATCCAGGACAAGTTTTTAGAGAATTTTCTTTCTTTCTGTGGTTAAAAACAACAGACAGCGGTGGATCCTCGTCAATCATTCCAGTCCTTTTTGAATGAAGATAGAAATACCTTTTGGCTTTAGCAGGTGTGGTAAACCGTTGGCAGCCATCTTCTTTTACTGTGTTTTCCTTTGTTTCTTTTACAAAAATGTTGCAGGTGGAGAATTTTTTTTTTTTCCAGTTTTATTTTTTTTAGGTTTTATTTTTCATTTTGAATGTGTTGGACTTAACATACAATAAACTACTGATAACAGCACAGCTCATACCGTTTGTCATGTTTACAGGTACAACTGCACTGTAAAAATGAACAAGCTGGTGCCGCCTTCAACCGTTTGTGATGTGGTGGTCCTGAAAGGGTGGGTTTGGTCAACTGAAAAACTTTGCAATATTTTTGAGTTATGGAAAAGGAAAATTCAAGTTAAAGTCTTTCATTCTTGTCTATAGCAACATTGACATTGCTAATAACCAAGTGAGTATTTAGCCTGAATTGTTCAAAAGTGCAGAAATATTGCAAAACGTAAGAAGCACGTTGAATCAACTTATCTTTTTAGGCCACTGTGTTTGGTTTTTTTCTTCCAGCTGAATTGGTGTCATCAACAAGCACATTGATACTTGGTGGCACAGCTGTTAACGCTCCAACAGCAGTAGAAGGTTTTGGGTTCAAATCCAGTTTGAGATATTCAGTCCCAAGTTTGCATGTTCTCCCCCAGTGCATTTGTGGGTTTCCTTCCACAGTCAAAAAACATGCTAATAGGGTCAGTTGGTGGCTCTTAATTTTTCGTGCGTGTGATTTGTTTGAGTCCGTGTTTGTCCTGGGTGTAGACTGGCTTCGCTGAGATTGGCTCCAGCAACCTCAGACAGAAAGTGATAAATACAATGAATGATTTGAACAGATTCTGGATTCTTCTGGACAGAAGCTGATGGACTGTGATATGCTGTCGCGTCAGTATAGATGTGAAACACGATCGGTACGTTTTTGCTTCTCAGCAGCCGCACTTTGGCTGTTGCTTGACTTTGAGGCCGCAAGTGGTAAATTTGTCACCGTACCTGTCGGCTCAGTTTCAAGGAAAAACACTCAGTCACTCAATTTGAACACATCTGACGGGAAATAGATGTTTGCAAAATATGTAAACAGTTCTGTTCATGGCAGTGTCAATACTTTGTATGCAGTGCAGAGGATGAGTTGGATGTTTTAAAAATTCAGGACTCTGAACGTAGCAGCGTATAAAAACTCAAGCTGTTTTCTGGTGTTTGATGAGGGTTTGTGTTATTTATTCATTTCTGCTACTGGAAGTTGGGACTGGTGAAATATCAGTGCACTCGCTGCTCCCATTGGTCATTCTGTGTTTCTATGAGACTTTGAAAAGTCCTTTGTGGTGTTCACATTTTTCTTTCTCAATCAAGAGACAAAATAAATATATCCCCTATGAACATCAATGTTATGGCTGAGCACACAAATGATAACAACTCACAATTAGCAGACTAACCAGTTTGATTTAGTGGCATCGTGAGGTTCAACTGACGTCGTTTGGCATGAAGTCCCTGGTTTAATTTACGTTGTTTTGATAAAACCAACTTCAATCCTGTCCTCATTCTCTATCACAGCATTTGCAGGGCACAACAGGATGTGCACCAACACAGCAGCGTCTAGTCTCATCTGTATGTACAAATACATAATGTTTTTTTGTGTGTGATTGATAGAGGAAATCACAGCTCCCTTTCGTGATATTGTGCACCATGGGGGCTTCTCTCTGCAGATTTGCCTATTCTTTCACATCCATGTGTTTTTCTTCAAGTTTCTCCCATAGAACAAACACATGCTTATAAAGTAAAGTGGTGACTCAGAACCGTCCCTTTGGTGTCAGTGAGTGTGATTGTGGAGGTGTCTCCCTGTTTGCCTTTGATTGGACCACTCACCTTTCCCAGGGAATGCCAGCGTGATCTGGGATCAGCTCCTGTCTCGGGCTTGCACCCAGGCAGCGTCCTTCTCTCATAAGTTTGCATGTCCTCCCTTGGTCCCTCTAAATTGTCCTCAGGTGTGAATCTGTGTGCATGTTACTGTGTATTTGCCCTGTGATGGACTAGTGACCTGCCCCAAACATGCCCTGCTTTTGCCCAATTTCAGATGAGAAGAGCTCCAGCATCACCTGGAAAAACAGAATGTTTTGATTGAATGTTAATAATATAAGAAAGAAGGGAGAATAAATCAATAAAAATGGATGTGATATTGTGACATATGAAAGAAATATGAAAGAATACACACAGTCAATATTTGAAAGGTGAGAGTAGAATAAATATCGCATGCTGCAGCAGCGTTAATGATTAACCTGTGACGGATTGTTTTCCTTCAGGTTTGCAGTCTTTATCCTTCTGTCTTCTTGCCCTTTAAATCTTCGGTTTGCTCGTCTGATGATCGGCCACGTATCGCCACGTTTGCGCGCATGCGCAGTCCCCTCAGAGTGGTGTTCCGGGGTCGGTCTGTGTACACCGTTTAGGGAAAAAAAAATACCTTGGTGGACTCGTTAACGTCACCTTTCTTTCGGTATTTATTACACCAGCCAGGGAGGAAGTTACCGTAGTTCTCCTTGAAGAGAGAGACGCTTGGAATACAGCCGAAAGAGGACGTCTGTGAAGATGAACTTCATCATAAGGGGGTTCGGCGGCCAGTCAGCCGGGCCGCAGCCGTCAGGAGCCGAGACGGTAGGAAGGCAGCGCTGCGGTTAGCAGCAGCTAACGAACGGGCTACCACGACCACATCAAGCCTGAGCACATAACACCAAAAATAATGCCACTTCTGATGTTCCCTGTTATTTACCTGTCTTAAAACAATAAGGTTGATTTGTGGAGACCCGTGGACCTCCTTAAATAGGTGTCAACAGCTAGCCTCAAAGCTAATTAGCTAACGCTGCAAACCTGTCATTTATGGATAGCCCCCTGTGTAATTGCTGTCTGTCCTGTTTGAATGGAAATATAATTTAATAAAAATACAAGATGATGTTAATAAAGCAAGCCCTCAGCTGCCACCCCTCCGGGGGTCGCAGTGGTTTCCAAGTCACCTCCATCATTAAACCTGATCAACATATTGACATGAAACACGGGCCATGTTGTGAACGTGTGGTGCAATATAACATCCAGACAGGAGCTCATGACTTGTGCACTTTCATGGATCACTGCACCGAGTTAGTTGTGAGTTATTGTGCTGACTCTAACCGTTTTAAATCATTTAGTCAATAGGTGGTACAATGTTTAGAGTCACCTGCAGTACGTGGAGGTGGAGGAGGGATGGGGGGCGGGGCGGGGGTCCTTATGAGCATTTACTCTCCAGTATTGTGTGCTGGACACGTTGCTCTGCTGACAATGCAGGAGACTGAGGGCCACATAATCAGATATTTGTCCGCAGAGTTCCTTGTTTGCATTCAGCTTGTCATTGACACATTGCAGTAAAAAGGCAAACAAAAGGAGAATAACTCAGATCTACCAGGGTTTGACTGGTTTCAGAACCCTTTGTTTTAGCCATATTCAAAGCGCATTGCATGACAAATGATAGATTTTGGTCACGCTGACAATTGTTTTCTGTACTCCTTGCTCCTCTATTCGTCTTACAAAGTCATAGAGTCACAGGAACTGTAGCTGACAAGGTCTTGACTGGTTCTGTGTTTGCATGGAAAAATAAATATTAATTTGTTCTCTCAGATTCAGAAGCTATGTGACCGGGTTGCCTCCTCAACACTGTTGGAGGATCGCAGAGGTGCTGTTCGGGCTCTTAAGTCCCTCTCTAAGGTAACGTCTGGGTGAGAAGTTGTTGAGAATTAGTGCAACAAATTATGTTGCTGCTTTGAAAGCCCAACAAAAAATGTGCATCTTTGGAGTCCTGATGACAAAAAAATTTTTTAGGTGTGATGAAATTACATTGTTTTTTTTGGGGGGGGCGGGCATGTTGGGTAAACACAGGCAGGGTTTTTTATTGTTGATGTTCTCAATGCAGTAACAATTCTGGTTTATTTTTTGCCGTCGACGGCAAGACAGGAGTTTCTTACAACTTTTGCCCGTGAACATCATTTGAACAACCACTGAATTTCTGTGCAGTATTTCTGCTCTTTGTCATTGTGATAAATAATTAAAACAGACACAGACAAGGAGCTTGTTTGTCAATCAAATGAATAAATTGCAGTCATTCCTGATAGACCTCACCATTGTCCCCAACTCACCCAACCCTCACTGCACATAGTGAGTTGTCACCCACTGTTCTGTCAACCATGAGTAACGACTTTATCAGGGTTGTAAAAGAGGTTTAGGAGGCAGAGGATTGCAGAGTAATACATTTGTTGTGTCCCTGCTGGTCTGACGCTCACTTCCTGTATTTTAAAAGGGACACATTAGAAAAGTTCAGTGTATTTTTTTTCTTACTGGGCATTTATTGACTTCATTTATTGAAGGTCTGACCAAAATACATCACCAAACTAATCAATTTTATATCCATTTGCAGAAATACCGCATGGAAGTCGGAACACAGGCAATGGAGCACTTGATTAACATCCTCCAAACCGACAGGTACTGTTGTCGTCATACTATACATGGGGGAAAAAAACATGTTTCAGTTTGAAATATGTTGTTTACTTTGAGTATGGGACTAGTGGATCGAAACAACCGCTCAACACAGGAACCATCAAATCTACGGAGGAAATGAGCTAAAGGACAGAAGTCCCAAAATCACAGATTAAAGTAACCTGCTTTGTTGATCGTCTTTGTCCTGCTGCAGCTGTGAACAGCTCATGAAAAAACACTGTACTGGAAAAGATGCTTTAGTTTCAAATTATTTTATTCTGACTGGTTTTAAAGATGTGCCGATAAGTTTGTCATATTGTCTTGTGAAAAGATTTGTGAATGTTTATTTTACTCCTACTCAAGAAAACTTGAATTGGTACAATAAAACTTGTTTTCTTCATTCAAATACAACAGATCAGACTCTGAAATCATAGGCTATGCTCTGGACACACTCTACAACATCATTTGCAATGACGAGGAGGAAGAACAAGGTAACAAAATGTTTCTCGACTTTCTTTTTTGAAGTGTTGATCAGAAAGCTTTCTCACCGACATTCATCCATAAATCTTCCAAACAATTTTTCCTAGTTTTGATCAATTTCAATTTCGGTGTTCAATTTGCATGTATAAAATGAGTTTAATTGATGTCACTCAATTAGCAGTCAATTTGCATTCCCTTCTATTTTCTGATGATGACTGCTTTATAAAAAGACTCTCGTCTCTCTTTTCTCTTCCATGTTTTAACCCTACAGATGAATCAGAAGGTAAAACCCTTTGACTGTGCATGATGCCAATTGCAAACCCCTTTAACCACCCGCAGCACTGCCAAATCGCGGCGCCTCACTGGCTGTTTTCAGAAAAAAAGAAAAAAAAAAACCCAGCGTGTTGTGTGTTTTCCTTTTCACCTCCTGCAGGGGTTCGGCTTGCAAAGAGTTGCTGAATCATTTGGCTGTACTTTGGTTATTGTCGCGCTTTTCCCTCAAAAGAGTCAGTCTGACTACTTCAGAGTGACTGAATGAATGCTCGCTTTTGGGTGAGGCTGTAAACTTCCTTATCCCCCCTCCCCCAACCTGCCCTTGCAGATGCAGTAACCCCTGTCCCTGTCTCAGGGAAGCAAAAGAATGTGTCCATGGCTGGTCAGTACTGGAAACCAATCACATGTGCAGTAGCTGTAATAGCACTAGATGACTAACTTCACTAAAAATAGTTGGTGTCAGAAAAACTAGGAGATGTTTGGGTGATAACGAGGTCTGCTTCACTAATATCATGGAATTTACCACCTTCCTCTTTTTTCTCTGTCTTTCTCTAACTCCGTTTGGTTTCCTTCTTGTATTATTCACTTGTGAGAATATATATTCTGAGTGTTGGCGCTAAGTGTCACAGAATATCAACGTGCTTTACTTTTCTAAGGTTAGTTTAGCATGTGTGAATAACTGTTTTCTTCTGTTTGACAATAACACATTCAAAGTGGTCTCCAATCTGTCTAGTCGTTTTGTCCACCTGATAGTTGACTCAGTGTTTACCATAGTTTTTCGAATGGTGATGTTGTCACCCAGTCTAGAGTCCTCCATCGCCTTTAGCTGCTAAAATTCCAACTGCAATCCTTGTTTTTGTTGTCCGGGCTGGGAGCATTTAGGAAGATGTGCTGCAGAAAAACCACTTTCTTTAAACTTCATTTTTGTTTGACACGGTCCTTTCTTTAATCTAAAGAGTAATCTGATTTGTGAAAGAACAAATATACTCCTGTTTATTTTCAGATTGATTGTGTGTCTGTGTCTGAGGACTAGGTTCTGTCCTGTAATAACCCTGCTGAGCACTCCCCCACCTCCCTCCTCCCCCGTGTGGAGCTTCTTGGTGGTTTTTCCCCATATTGTCATGCTGAGCGTTTGCTCGTTTGTTTGCCACATGCTTGATTTTTTTTTTTTTTTTTTTTGTAGAATGACTCGCGATTAATTTGATATTGTCTGTCATTCATTTAAGAAATGTACCCGCTGTGAAGCTCAGGCTGATTGTGATGAACAAACCATTTGGCTTCCCCAACTTGATTTGTGACATTCACAACGATTAAAAATGTGACTTATTGCAGCTTCACATCTCCTTTCACAGACGAGAACGCCCAGAAGCAGGCAGATGACTTGGGCACTCAGTTTACGGACAAGTTCATTGAGGACCCGGAGCACATTACTCTGCTCCTCACTCTGCTGGAGGTGCTCAACTGTTTCTCATCAAGCAGCTCAAGTTTTGAGTTTCAGCTGTGTGGTGATGCATAAATGCGTCCGTGTGTGTTTCAGGAGTTTGACTTCCATGTGCGTTGGCCGGGGGTGAAGTTGTTGACCGCTCTCCTGAAGAACCAAGGCGTCCAGGTCCAGGGTATCATTCTGGTCAGCCCAATGGGTGAGCTTGTTTCCAGATTGATCAACATTTAGTTTGTTGTTTGGGGATTTTTAGAGAGAAACTGTAAATCGGCATTTTTAAGAGCTCTTTGTTCAAGACATGTGGTGAACTTTAGAAAAGTGTCGTCCATCCTCAATACTGATTCTGCCTGTTTTGCTTGCGTTTCCTCTTGTAGGTGTTTCTAGACTGATGGACCTCCTGGCTGACTCCAGAGAAGTGATCCGCAATGATGTGAGCACATTTTCAATTCAGTCCCAACTAAACGTCTGTCACCCTCTTACATTGACATTGTGTTTTCACCTGGGCTTGATTAAAAGAAAGCACTGTTTACTGTCGTGATTACTTTTACTGATCATGTAGTTTTTATAAGGTTTCACTTGTTGCAGTAAATAATGAAACGTATCCAGACTGTGAGATGTTCTCTGATGAATGGCTGGTATTCAGTTTCTTTTCTCCTTCACAGGGTTTGCTGTTGCTTCAACAACTAACAAAAAGCAATGCAGCTATTCAGAAAATTGTGGCATTTGAGAATGCTTTTGAGCGTCTTTTAGATATCATCACAGAGGAAGGAAGCAGTGATGGAGGTAGAGTCTTTTTAGTCCAATTTATGTACAATTTCACCTCATCTATATTCCTTTGGACTGATTCAAAAATGTGGTCATCGAATGTGTCCTATGATCCGCTCTCTTCTGTCTTGCCAGGTATCGTGGTGGAGGATTGTTTACTGTTGCTCCTCAACTTGCTGAAGAACAACAGCTCGAATCAGAACTTCTTCAAGGAGGGCTCTTACATCCAGAGGATGAAGCCCTGGTTTGAGGTCGGTGACGATAACTCCGGCTGGTCTGCACAGAAGGTCACCAACCTCCACCTCATGTTGCAGGTAACATGCAGTGGCCAAGTGTAAAACGAATCAAAAGAACAACATTTCAATGAGATATCGTGTCTCAACTATCTCGATTATTGTTGCAAATGCAGCTTGTTCGAGTCATGGTATCTCCAGTGAACTCTCCTGGAGCCACAGCCAGCTGTCAGAAGTCCATGTACCAATGCGGCCTGCTGCAGCAGCTTTGCACCATCCTCATGGCTACTGGGGTACCTGCAGACATCCTCACTGAGGTAACTGAAGAACGATAAACGAACAAATAAAAAAAACAACACAAAAACATGCTCCACTCACAGTTCAGAATAAGGCTGTGAAGCGATTGTACTGGTGCAAACTGTGCATGATTTCCTGACACAGCTCAAAGGTCTCAAACATCAATCTGGCGGTTTTCTTTCAGACTATCAACACTGTTTCAGAGGTGATCAGGGGCTCTCAGGTCAACCAGGACTACTTTGCGTCTGTCAATGCTCCTTCAAACCCCCCAAGGTGAGTTTCTGAACAGTAAAGTGAAGTACACCAAACGTTTACGTCTGCGGGAGCTTCGTGGCGAACTTGATCCGTCCTCTCACCCGTTTGTTTCCACAGACCAGCCATTGTGGTGCTGCTCATGTCCATGGTGAACGAGAGACAGCCTTTTGTACTTCGCTGTGCAGTACTTTACTGTTTCCAGTGCTTCCTCTACAAGAACCAAAAGGGCCAGGGAGAGATCGTGGCGACCCTGCTTCCTTCCACTATTGACGGTCGGTTACAGAACGTGCCTAATCCGTCCTCCGGAATCCTATTACAGTCATTGTAAAAGCCTGCATTCCCTTCCAGCCAACTCCATCTCAGCCGGCCAGCTGCTGTGCGGAGGCCTGTTCTCGGCAGACTCTCTGTCCAACTGGTGCGCTGCCGTGGCCTTGGCTCACGCCCTGCAGGACAACCTCACCCAGAAGGAGCAGCTGCTGAGGGTTCAGCTTGCCACCAGCCTGGGGAAGCCCCCCGTGTCTTTGCTGCAACAGTGCACCAACATCCTTTCCCAGGTAGGACAGTGAATGCTGATGGAATTTGTGGCTGAGTTATACAACTTTGTGAGACAAAAAGGGTTATTCTGTAAATAGTAAAAAAAAAAAACCCAAAAAGGCAACTCCTGAATAGTAACCAGTCTTCAAAAAATGGTTTCGCATTATTGTGGTTTTGCAGGGTGATAAGATCGTCCGCCGGGTGAGTAGAGTCTGTACTGACTGCGTCTGTGTGCGAGTGTTTGGGTGGCACCTGTCCTCGTTGTTTTGGCTTGGCATCTGTAGTTGGGGTCTTGTTGGCCCACGTTCTGGGGGGGGTCGTGCTGTTTTTTTTAACTCTTCACTACTCATTCTTCGTCCATAACCTGTGGCCACGATCTAGTTCTTCTCTCTTAGGGTGACACATAGGCACACTTCTCCTCACAGACCTGCCTGCTGTGACTGTGTTCACTAACGGAGTGTTTGGAAAAACAAAACTGAATCCTTGAAAGAGGCGGAAGGAAAACGGACACAGCAACTGTTTGTCTCTCTGTCTCTGATAATGTGGATGTTTGCTCTGCCACGAGCCCTTATCTTTTGGATAGAATCAGGTCAGGCCGCATTTGGTACTTTCCTGTTTCATGAGTGTAAAGTGCAAACTAGGATGCTTTTTTTTACCGACTGGCGCTTTAGAGCCATTAAACAACCATTTGTACTTTTGCGCAAGTAAACAGTTTTATTTAATCTGCAGGTTAAGCCTTTTTTCTAGTGGACCAAATGAAGCTGACCAGTACTCGTTTAGCTGTTTAAGTGTTTGTGATCACTCTAAATGTCAGGTTGCTGAGCATCCGATTTGTATGTGGGGATAAGATTGGGGGTGTGGAAAGGTTGTGTGTGTGTGTGTGTGTGTGTGTGTGTGTGTGTGTGTGTGTGTGTGTGTGTGTGTGTGTGTGTGTGTGT
>JASSRZ010000074.1:9248336-9273353 GCA_032164315.1 Malacoctenus gilli
GACGGCTCACGGGCTGAAGAGGAGATCTGCTTAGGGATTGTCTTTAATACATTAAGGATGTGTGTGTGTGTGTGTGTCTGCGTGTCTATATGGAAGCGTCGCTCATGGCGCACTGGGGTTTAGCACACCTACCTCGCGGTGAACCTGACTCACAGCCGATTTAGCACATGACGGGCTGGAAACGATCTGTGTTTAATCCAAAGCAGCACCTGCCTTTTCATTTCAACATCCCCACAAAGCCTGTGAATCATCACCCCGACCTTCCTTCTACCTCTCGCTGATCACTGATGCTCACTTCATCGCTTGTTGTTGTTTTTGTTTGGCCAGTGACGATATCCACTTCAAGACCAACCCAAAGATCCCGGGCATCGATCTCAACTCAGTCAGGGGGCTCTTTGAGACTCTCAGCAGGCCGGCCTTCTCTGGACTCCTGGAGCAGGTAACACCGGGACCACCAGGGACCCACAAACATTTGCATGTGTGTGTCTGAACGTTTTCATTTGGTCATCAGACCTGCAGTCGCAGCAGCATCATGTGATGCTCATGTTTCGCGCCGCTCACTCATTTCCTTATATGGGACATTCAAGGAGCATAAAGAAGCAATCAGAAGAATTGCTCTTCATTTTTGGTTTTCACACTTAGTACGACGTAAACTTAGGGTGGTCAGATACCTTTACTATGCTGAGTATTTGGTCCAGATGTGATGTGCCGGTGTGAACACAAAACCTGCATGGATTAAAAAAAGCACCTTCATGAAATCAAACTATAAAAGCCCCAAAAAAAGACAAATTAGTCTGCTGTATAACACATTTCAGTCAGCTTGAGAGGTTCTTTAGTTTCTTACTTTGACTCACCCATCAGACAGGGTTTGCGCTGGCAACAATTGGCCACATTTCAGCTTGTTGCTTTACAAGCAACACTCACAGGCCCAGCTACAAGCCGCAGACATAAAATAACTGGAGAGGCGTCAAGGAGCAAAAGAGGCAGATATTCTTTTTCTGAACCGTTGCAGGAAGTCGGGAAAAGGGGAAAAGTGAAAGTGAGGCTCTGTTTATCAGATGGACGCAAACACGAGTTCCACAAGAGTGTCAGGTTCTCGTCACAAATGAAAAAGAAATGTGCTTATTTTGAAAGTACATCAAGTTCTCGGCACCACAACATGCAGAACTGGATCATTTCCTCCGACGCCGTAATGTTAGGTTTGGGAATCGCGTTATTCAACTCATGATGAAACGTAATCTGAGACGGCGGTCACATCCCCGACCACTGAGAGCCTCTCCCAAAAAGCAGCGGCTGATGTTTTCTCCAACAAGTTTTGGGGTTTCGAAATGAAAAGTCTCTTCCATTTCTTTGGTTTGCTTGTTATTACTTTTAGCTGCTGTATTTGTGTGTGTCACATGACATGTTTCCATCAACAACAGCGAATATTTTTGGAGCTGAATGGTTCTTGTATCTGCGTCCTCCGTCTTTATTCAGGCCACCAAGAGCTTCGAGAGTCTGCTGATCCCTCAGCTGCCGCGCTCGCCGCCTGATGTGGAGGCCATGAGGATCTACCTCATCCTGTCCGAGTGCCCCGCCCTGCAGGACTCCAAGAACTACATCCGCCTCACTATACCGCTGGCGATGGCCATTCTCCGGCTTGACGCCAACCCCAGCAAAGTACTGGGTATCGCATTCGCATGCACACTCAGACACGTGTATCGGGAGGATGTCGCCTGGCAGAGCTCATAACTCACAACATGCCATCACAAACCCAGTGACACTGCAGCGCAGTCGCATCGACTCGGCGTCCGTGGTTCAGTCTGTGACCGTGCTTGAGCCGAGGAGCTGATAATGAAAAACTCTCCAACAAAAACCTTCCAGATTATCAGAACTGCACATTGCAACCTGAAACAGCATGTCGAGGCTCCCTGATAACAACATATTTGCAGTCAATATTGATGTTTGCCAAAATTACAACTGCTGTTTGCTGAAGGGAAGAATGTCCTCTGCAAAGTTTACGAACCCCTTTAAGTTGTGACCTTAGGCCACGATATAATAAGAACGTTTGTATCATGATATCAAAAAAGAGCTGCAATATTAATAATACAAAAAAGACCCCTCATGAATCATTTCATACTCTAGTAAAAATGGAAGAAGAATCTTTGGGTAGCTTCATCACGCAAATGTTTTAGAATGTTTGGCAAATTTTGAACTAAAAAAGAACAGTTGTTTGTGACAGTTAGTGGTGCCTCTTCTGGCTCACTGCTGCTTTGCAGACGTAACAATTCCTCAGCTGTTTACTGGACTCTGATAGACCTGACAACACCAGACCTTCTATGGTGGATGTGATGATATATTGACGTATTTGGTGAAGTTTTGAAACAAAGTTATATTTTGTGACAGTGCAACTTACCTTGAATTCTTTTGCTCAAAAACTATTTTAGACACAGTTTAGAGCACAGAGACAGATTTCATGTCTTTGTGATTAACACCTTTTTATTGTAATCTTTCAATGGGTACCTCAACTGAGAACATGAGAATAAATTTTGAAAAGTAATATTTTGGGGGGATTTCAGTTGATTTACAAATAAAAAGCTCTATGGAGCGAACGTATCAAAATAGAAATGTTTGTGGGACAGTTTATTTCCTTCCGCCTCTGATCTCTAAAGGTCTTTTTGAGTCGGTCCCAAAAACAGAAATGAAGAATCCTCCTTCACAGTGAAATTTGAAGTTTTTTGTGGCGGCCGGACCACGATTCTCATCGTCGTTTCTGTTTGTCCTGCAGATAACTGGTGGTGCTTCGTGGACGGCAGCGTGTTCACCCGAATGGTCGACATGTACAAGAGCATCGTGGTGTTCATGCTGACGGGAGGCAAGACGCTCCTCGTCCCCGTCTTCTACGAGAACTATTTTCTGGCCACGTTGCGGCTGCTGGAGAAGCTCCACAAGGTATCGCCAGAGGTTCACCGCCGCCGCCGTAAATGAGCTCACAGTGGAGAAAATGTTCTTTTCCTGCCGTGATAGTTCTTTGTGATCCGTTGACTGCTGTGGCCGTCTGTCGTGTCGTCCCTGGAGCTGAAGCAGCTTTCTGTCTGATGTCGGCAGGTCAACCTGAGGGCTCACCACGTGGAGTACAATCGCTTTTATATCCCCGACATCACCAACCTGGTGGACATCCAGGAAGACTACCTCAAATGGTTTCTGCGTAAAGCTGAGATTGTGAGTGTCAACCGTGGGCGCGGTCACGTGACCCCAAAAATACTGATTTAGATATGATCCAGTAAAAGAAAACAAACATGAAATCAAATGTTTGAAAACCTCAGAGAAATCGTGAAAATATCGGCACAACAATTGGATTGGCAACATTTGGGATATGTCGCTATGCTGCCAAATAATCTGTCCACTCCAGGACGCGAATAATAATCAGATTATGAGTGATGATGTGATCCAGTGATTCATTAGGCAGCCTAACATGTCCTGTGAGGACACATGCACAAACCAGATGACAAGTTTTTATACCTCTGTTTGAAGTCCTCAGTCAGGTCTCACATGTGTTGAATGGAGGATTTCATGCTCCTGTTGCTGCTTTTCTTTTTTTTAATCTTAAATCGAGTCATTTAACGTCTCCGTTTCTCTCTCTGTGACTTGCAGAAAGTGGGATCATCGTCCCCTTCGGAGGTAACGAGTCAGATGTCAAACTTCCGTCTTTGAATTCTTCAGCATCATTGATTGGTTTGAGTCTCTGCATGTTTGACGGCTCAGTGATCGGAACTCTTGTTGTGTCTGCAGAGTGACTTTCTCACAGTGAACCTATGTGCCTATCCGTTCATACTGAACGCCCAAGCCAAGACAACCATGCTGCAAACAGATGCTGAACTGCAAATGCAGGTACACAGAAAAAGTTGCATCGTTTTGGGTTTTTTTCTCCCACTTCATACATTTGTTGGATTTTGTGAAAAACAATGTCTTACGCACTCTTTTCCATCCCTCCTCTTCCTGTGACAAAGATGGCAGTAAGCGGTGCAAACCTACACAACGTTTTTATGCTGCTCACACTGGAACCGCAACTCGCCAGGAACCCTTATCTGGTGCTCCACGTCCGCAGGAGCCATTTAGTCAGCGACACTCTGCGAGAGCTCACCATGTACTCGGACGTGGACCTCAAGAAACCACTGAAGGTGCGACAGAAACAGACGCCAAACTTTTCCTCTTCCTCTCCTCTTCCTCTTAACATCTTTCCCGTCGACGTGCTCGTCTCCCTTTAGGTGATATTCGATGGCGAGGAGGCTGTGGACGCCGGCGGAGTGACGAAAGAGTTCTTCCTGCTGCTCCTGAAGGAGCTAATGGATCCAGTTTATGGGATGTTCACGCATTACAAAGACTCCAACCTGCTGTGGTTCTCGGACAAAGTAAGTGGGCTTGAAGTACCAAACTCTGGATCTGTACTGGAACTTCCTGCTTTAGGGGGCCGATCAGATTGTAACTTTATGACTGTTCAAGAAAACATTGGTGCAGGAATATTGGAAGAACCACCGACTGCTTGTTTGATTTGAATGGTCTCACTGTGCTAAATTGTGAAGCTGATGGTTGAGCATGTCTGCTTGAACCAGCAGGACAACTCACACAGACACAACTTGGATTTTGATTCTAACTTTGGAAACTGTTGACGGAAAATAAACAGCGTTTCATTGTCGATAAGGGACTCGCCTATTTGGGCGTCTTCACCTTCCTCCCACCCTTTGCGACGTCCTTCACCCGTCCAGAGTTGGTGTGTCTGCTCACTAACTTCATCTGCTGCTAGCAGACGCTGCTGAATTATTGCTGGACTTGCGTTCCGAGTTGCAGAGCTGCTTTTAGAAAATAACCCAAGGGAGACTCAAAGAAAACCTTTCTGGGCTTGAGTTAAACATCGTGGGGCTCCTCAGTGAAAAGTTGCGATGACTTTTAGAGCAACTGTCAGCCAGCCAGTAGCTGCACAGTTGAAATCGCCCGACTGTATCGAAAGACTTCAGTCCTTCGAACAACTGTTGGTGTTTTGCTTCGAGTGAGTCATATTTCACTCATTGGTTTGGTCCATTTGTAAACATGCAGCGACCTGCATCGCATTGATTTCCGCTCGGTTACCGAAATGCACTTTAGAGTTTTGATTTCCAATAAATGTGGGGAACCTTTTGTCCCCGCATGCGTCGGAAAGCATTTCAACCCACGTTTGCTGTGTTTCGCTTTTGCATCGGAAGCCCATGAATGAATCTGTGAATTGTGTGCTCGCAGTTATTTGACCTGCAGCAGCGTTTTTCCAGGAAGAGCTGCAGTCACACGCAGAGACACAGTGTGTCAGTGGGAACATTCATGTTTACAAAACACCCCCCGAGTAGGGAGAACGCTCCTGAATGATTGTCATCAGCAAAGAAAAGACACACTGTGCACACGAAGAAGACATGCGTCTCTCTTGTGTCAGAAAATACTATTAGATGGATTTTAGTTCGAGATATATTTATTCAGTTCATTTAAAAACATATACAACACATCTAAAAATAAGAAACTAACGGCAAGAGTGAACTGATTCGTTTTTTCACTTCATCTTTGGTCTGTTTTTGGTTTCTGTGCAATCCGACAGTGTTTTGTGGAGGACAACTGGTTCCACCTGATCGGGATCATCTGCGGCCTGGCCATCTACAACTCCACGGTGGTGGACCTCCACTTCCCCCTCATCCTCTACAAGAAGCTGCTCGACGTGCCGCCCACGCTGGCGGACTTCAAGGAGCTCTCCCCCACCGAGGCCAGGTCAGCATCCACTGGTCTGGAAACAGTTTTATCAGCAAAATGCCCCCCCCCCCCCCCTTGGAGGCAAAACTTGCCTCTTAATCCAAAAACTCAATAATTTGTGGGAAAAAAACCACATATCACTCTCTCCTCGAGTGTGAAACTTTGTAGATTTAACATCAGCATGTTCAATTTCTTCAGACACTTTCATGATCTGTGTTCTCTTAAAAGCCTTTTTTGTGTTCCCTTCATCGAATGCTGGGACATGAGGGGACCAATGTGTCCCTCCTGTGTTATTTTCCCAGTTGATAATTGATTTTGAGATCAGAGGTCATGAGGAACCAGAGCTGCACAGCATGTTGCTGCATAGACGACACACTCCGAAAGGACACAATATCTGAAAGGCGTTCTGATGTTTTGTCTGTGGTTTTTGGAGTTGTTAAAGTTTTGCAGACTGAAAGATGCACTGGGGTCGTGTCACATGCGCAAGGTGTTGATATTTCTATTTAAACTGTGCTCTTATGTTGACCTGAGTTTAGCAGATTGGATGTTGTGTAACCTCCTCACTGATCAGATCCCCCATTTGTGTATTTAGCAAGATTGTGAACTTTGTTTGTTGTTGTGTTCGGTTTCTCTGCAGGAGTCTACAGCAACTTCTGGACTATGAAGGGAACGATGTGGAGGAGATGTTTCTCCTCAACTTTGCTGTAAGCGTGACTCGCTGTGTACTTTTAATTTTTTGTGGAAATAAAATGAAGAAAATCCAGAATTTGATGGTTTTCGACAGTTTTCCCTAAGTTATAGTCGCACATCACACGTCTACCTTTGCATCGCTCCTTCTGGAGGAGGAGTGAAGCTCCGTCCGCACAGACTTTACTTGTGGCTGAAAAACCAGAGATTATCGGAGTCGCTCGACTCTAAAAAGAGATGTGCAGAATAACAGGTTGTGCGGAGTCACCGTTTGCCATTTGTTGTGTTCTCATGTCAGATCACCAGGGAGAACTACGGCATGACCGAAGTGAAGGAGCTGATTCCCGGAGGGGAGAGCGTCGCCGTGGACAAGAACAACAGGTACCAACAGACGCACAAACACACTCACGCCTCTGTTTTCAGCTCTCACGCCAGCCCAGCGGAGCCTGATGTTCACCAGTCTTTCAATATTCCTCCACTCATTTTTAAAGGGATGCTGCTCTATCGCGTTGCACAACACTCTATTGTTTCTAAGGGGCAAACAGGTGACGGGGGGGGGCTTTTAATCATTTTTTCCAGCACTAAAAATACGTGGCGCTCTCCACGCTGGCAGCTTGTGTCCTTTTGTTCAAACTGAAGGCCGCTATCTGTGTTGAGCAGGGACTGTTTTTCTGAGCGTTTCTCAATCTTGACCCGCTGCCAGCGGCAGCGATCGGCCTGTAACGTGTGGAGGAGCCCGCAGGGAGCAGCGGGGCGGGCGTGGCAGCGTGACCGACTGCTGCTGCCGCCGCTGCTGCTGCTCCACAGATGGCGAGAACAGCAGTGAGACTGCAGCACCGCAGATTATATTCTACCATAACAGAAAGCTCCACGAGGAACGTAGTCGTCCGTGTAGTTGTGCGGTTGTCGTTCTGTTTCCTCCTTGGCACACACGGTGTCTGCCTGGAGTCAAGGTTAGTTTGTCTGACTGACAGTTCCTGGATCAGCGTCTGTCAGACGGTGTGTTTGTGTCTGGCGGTGACACGCAGCACAGATGCGTGACCTCTGTGGGTTTTTCTGAAGGTGTGTTGTTGTTGTGCACTCTGTTTTCTTGGCGTCTTGTCGCACTCTGAAGGTCCGCTGTGGTTTGTCGAGAGTGACACAACTTCCGCTTGCACGATGGCGGTGACGGCAGGTTTTTCGTCCTGTCAAGACTTCACCGAACTTTCCTTCGCCGCAATAAAAGCGACAATTTCAGAGCGCGTTTTCTTCCTTATTTCGGCGCTCCTCCTCTGAACAGGATGTTGTTGCAGCCAGTCAGCGTTTCCCTAAAACAGGGAGAGAGTTTTTCATTGCGCAAGCAGGAAAAAAAAAAAGCCCAAGAACCTGCTTTGGTTTGCAGATTTGGTTTATGGTTGATGAAGGTGAGGAAGTGTCTTCCAGGAAAACTTTCAATTTTAGAACTGTGAGCCTGTAATTTTGGACCTCCTCTGACATTAACCCGGCTTCTGTCAGACCCAATCCAGCTTGGTGTTATGTGGAAGCCTGCTGATGCTCCTGAAGAGAGTTGTATTTATTTCTTCTCATGACACATGTTTTTTCCTTGGAATCATTACTTACTTGGTCACAAAGTATTTTTTTCGCAAGAGTGAGTCTTTTTTATCCTTCCAGATCATCCATATTATAATGCATCCTTCTGTTTATCTGTACAATACTTCCAAAGTTGTTTTTAACCAAATAGAGTCAAGATTTAGTGCCAGTTCAGCCAAATTCACAAGTGTTGCACAACTTCCTCATTGCAGGAGTCTTTGCTTCTCTTCAGATTTCAGGTTGTCTTCAGTCTTTGTGTGTCTGCTGCAGTTTAACTTGGCGTAAATGAAGATAATTTTTTGGACCTTGGTGAGAGTCCAGATGAAACAGAAGTGCAGGTAAAGTGAAGCTGCACCTGCGGGTGAAATCCAGAAGGCACGAGGAGATTAACGATTAACGAAGAGGGTGTTGATGAACATGTTAGAGTGTAAACAAGACAAGGAAAATAAAGTGGAGGGATCCAAACACGGATGCAGTGAGACGCCGTTCCTGTGGGCCGCAAATCGCCTGACGTTCCCCGAACATGTTTGTGCGTTTCAGGAAGGAGTTTGTGGACGCGTACCTGCGCTACGTGTTCGCGGACTCGGTGGAGCAGCAGTACTCGGCCTTCTCCGCCGGCTTCCTCAAGGTGTGCGGCGGCGAGATCCTGTCGCTGTTCCAGCCCTCCGAGCTGATGGCCATGGTGGTGGGCAACAACAACTACAACTGGGAGGAGATGGAGAAGGTCAGTGGCTCCGGCGGTCACTGTGTCGCTCTGGACGATGCTGAAATTTACCTTTTATTTTTATCACCCCTGAACAGTGTAAAACTCGTGAGCGTGTTCCCGTCTGCAGTGGCAGAGGAGGCTCGACATCTGCACATGTCAAGCTCAATTTGTCCGCAGGAGCTTTCGCGTCACTCTCGAGTATCATGCGGGGGGACCTAATGAGATTGTTTGGGTGGTGGCCTTCGTCTCGACGCGTCGCCCTGGATTTAGGCGGGTTATCCGCTGCGTGTGCTGGTCGCGTATGTCGTCGAGGCGAGCGGTGGAACCCGTCACCCACATTTCAGCCTCAGCGGGGAAGCCCGAGAGCGACGTTCCCGCAACACGTTCACCACGAGTAACTGAGCTCAGCGTGTCATGCAGGCAGCGGAGAGCCACCGTAGATTTTTCCCTCCGAAGGTTTCTTTTTTGTCCCCCCGCGGTACGAGCGTGTCTGCCAAAACAAATGTTTTATTGACGACACCACATGCTGAAAGCCTTTCATGCGTCTCCTTTCCCAGAATGCCGTTTACAAAGGCGAGTACACGGCCACGCATCCGACGGTGCGGCTCTTCTGGGAGGTTTTCCACGAGTTCCCGCTGGAAAAGAAGAAGCAGTTCTTGCGTAAGCGTTTAATTGCCTCATTGCTCGAGCCGTGTGGCAGTTTAACCCCCCCCCCCCCACCACCTCCCCCTCCGCAGGCATTTAAACAAATACTGTAATTATGTGCTGCTTGTTCATGCAGGACAATAGACTCTCAGCCAGCAGCAGCAGCACTTCAACTACACTTAAGATTGAAACATCAAAGTAATCATTATAACCAGAGTGTTTCATTCAGCTTTAGTTTTGTAATCTTTTGTCCTATATAAAAAAGATTCTTCAAAAGTAATTTTGATTTAAAAACAACTTTAGAAGAAAATTTTTTTTGCATCAGATTCTTCCAAAGTTGCTTTTACTTATTTTTAAATTCAAATTAATTCTTCCTTTTTTTTCTTTTTTTTAAACATATATTTAATTCAAGATTCAATCAACTTTATTGTTTCCAACAGCAACAAAAGCTGTATATTATTAAAAAAATGTTTTTGATGAAGTACATGTTTACATCCTGCACATTTTCCTTGTTTCTCATCACAATGGGGACCAAAAATACTAAGCTGTGAGATAAAAAAACAAATAGAAATACCATTTTCAACTACATGCAGATCTGTTGAAACTTCAGGAGGTGACTCAACCACTTCCCCGTAATTCTAAGTTAAAGGCTAAAATGATTCAGTGTGATTGGTCCAACATCTGGACAGCAGACGTGTCCCTCACAGCGAGTCACTCGCGAGTCCTCAGTCTTGTCTCTGCGTCCCCAACGCCCCCCCTTCCCCCGCCACAGTGTTCCTGACCGGCAGCGACCGCATCCCCATCCACGGCATGGAGAGCCTCCGCATCGTCATCCAGTCCACCACGGCCGAGGAGGACTACCTGCCGGTGGCCCACACCTGCTACAACCTGCTGGACATGCCCCGCTACCAGACCAAAGAGATCCTGCGCCGCCGCCTCACGCAGGCCGTGGAGCAGTACGAGGGCTTCAGCTTGGTCTGAGCGCCGTCCGCGACGAGATGCAGCGCACTTTAACAGCAATACACCCCCCCCCTCCCCCACGTGAACGCCAGAGGGGGCGAGAGGAGGCACCCGCAAGATTGTCCAGCGTCCCGAACCTGAAAAGGTCCTCGTATGTAAACGCAGAGCGGTGTCCTTTCTGTTCCTTTGGGCACGTTTCTCTCGACCATGTTGGTATCTTACCTGAAAGGTGAGACGGGAACTTTACCAGACGGACGTGGGAACATCGAACTGCAGGAGGCAAGAGAAGGTCGAGAAACTCTTTTGGGGATTTTGCGTATTGTTTTTTTTTTCTTTCTTTGTCTTATTTTGCAAATCGGTGTATTTTATATTCAACTCTTTAAATTCTATTTTTCACCTTTTAAAAAGTTTTGTTGAATCAGACAATATATTGCTTTTTGTTACTTTTAATTTATTGAAATAGAGCGGTTATTTTTGGACAAAATAATTGTATAAATACATACAAATATCTATATATATAAATGGATGTAAATAGCACTTTGGATAGAATCTTCAGCCAGGATGTTGGGAGACTTTGATCCTGTTGAACCTGCACGCCAGCTCGTCCTTCCTCTTCGAGAACCTGGCAGGTGCGGCGGTGCGCGGTTCACATGTTATTTTTGTTTTGTTTAGGCTTTTTTTTTCTTGATTAATTTGCATTCCTAGTTCCTGTTTCCGCCGTGGATCCCAGAGGAGACGACTTTGTCTTGAAATTGCATTCAACAGTGTTGCCTTTTCTACAGCGGAAACCGTTCTGTTTGGACTCCGAGCTGACTTTTCGAGGTGATTTTGTGCTGGATGTCGTCCGTGTGCATGTCGTTGAGTGAGAGCAAAAGCAAACAAAACCCGATTGCCGTCGAAGAGTTGATTTCAGCTGCAGCGCCACCTGCGGGGATCCAACCCACTCACTGGAAAGCGATCGGAGCTTCAGCTGAGCCGGCCTGCAGCTCCAAAGCAGGTTCAGTCCGTCACATCCGGTTTGTTTCACTGAGGTTTTGTCTGAAGCTTCCGACAAAGCTCTTATTCCAGCGGGTTCTTCCTCACTTCTCTTCTTTCAGAGCACCTTGACTGATTGTTATTGGAGCCCAACAACAAACTAAAGGAAAAACAAAGTATTTACATTTTGTAGAACGCAAAAAAAATTTGACTTTGATCATAAACCCTTAAACACCATGTTTTATCCATTTAATGGAGTAAAATTGTTTTTTTTTAAATTAAAGTATTTATTTCAATGTATTTTTGAATTCAACATTGCATTTAATTGTATTTGCTTTTTAATTTGACATAAATGTGCAGGGAAAAACCAAAACTATAGAAGCTTTTTAATGTCCACACTAAAGAAAACCCATAAAAATATCATCTGGACTCTTTCTTTTTTCCGGTACAAAAGATGGTTCTTTTTTTTAAAAGAAAAAATCTGCTAAAGGCTTTTTTTTCTTTTTTTTTTACCTCAACATAATAAAGTTAAATGAAATAAAACATATTGTAAATCAAAGCTACAAGTGACTGATTTGAGAAACCTGAAAATGACGAGTGAAATCTAAAAGGCATGCTGGGTAAAAGTTCAACAACAACTCGGTGAAGTTCTCCGTTTTCGAGGATTTTTGTTTCCTGTTTACAGTTTTGGAAAGCAGGAAGTGAGGGCAGATCCCACCTGCGAGAAAGCGAGTAAAAGTCAAGCGCATGATGTCCATTGCAATTCTTCAAACTTGGGATCGAATCATTGTACTTTTGTTCGGCCTCTGCATAGCAAATCAATGTATTTCAATTAGGGTATTTGAACTAAAAAGCCTATTTTAACAGTGTGTGCAGACGACTCCTTATACTCTGCGTAGCCATCGATGATAAGCTGTGTTGTGAGACTTGTTCCGGAACTCGCCCCTGAAACTGTATTTGTCCCTGCAGTTAACCATTTAATCCAAAACAATGTTGAATTAGGTCGTGCACTGGTGTGAAACGCTCTTACAAATATATCTATTTTTTATATCTATATATTTCATACCTGACTGTGGTTGTTCAAGTGACTTGAGGCAGTAAAAATGACTCCATGTGTCCTGGGGAGCACATCAGGTCAGCAATAACAGCCTGATGGGGGAGGGGTGGGGAAGGGTGGTGGTGGTGGTGGTTGGGGGGGGGGCAACTTCTAAAGGTCTTAAACGCCGGCTGTGTTTGGTTCTTTTCTATTCGATGGCTTTGCTCTATACTGCATGTACACACATGGTCAGTCAGTCTGTATGTGTCTCATTCGGCTGATTTCTCCTGCTGATTTTAGCCCTATGCAATGGTTTGTGCAGCCCTCCACTGATCTGCACCTTTTATTGTGCTGCAGAAAATTTGATTTTAATGGGGTTTTTTTGCCTGTTTGTGTGAAATCTAGACACAAACTTTGTTCCAGCCAAGTTTCCAAATAAAATTTAAAAAAACTAAAGATTTGTGGCTTCTGCTTTCTTTCTGTGTTGATTATTCAAAAATACACACAGTTCAATAATCCAGACAAAGTCAACTAATGACTGGAGATGTTCCACGGAGTGATTGTATTCGTGCGTTTTTCTCTTTTCGCCCCGTGACGGACGAGCCGTGAAGTGTCCACGCTGCATAATGGGGCCTCCTCTTGGGCTGGGTTTGTGCTTCAGCGGTTGTCATGGTTACAAGCACAACACGGCGTGGCGATGTACAAACGTTTGCACTGGATTGGACGACCTTGTGCAGGTCGATTTCCACGGTGACAGTTGACTTAAACATCAAACTCTTACTGTTGTATTCAAGTGACAGATGTGGACGGACGAGGGGGGGCTGCCTGCCTTTGACTTTCACAGAGATACACTGACTGCAGAAACAAGGTTTGGTTGTGTCAATGAGTAAAACGTGGGAAAAAAATACCACACTGATCCCAAGGAAGTCAGTAAAAATATGATTTCATTCATGTTATATACAAAATACAATTTATGTACTAAAATGTACACACTCAGAGTTCATTATGCCGGGCCAGTGTTTACATTCGGTAAGAACAGAATTCACACTGATAATCATCCATTTTGGAGAAAGAAAGGGAAGCAGTACTCGCTCACAGAAATGTAAACAGACACAGTGATCCATATGTACAAAAACCAGCTCTGGAGAAAACCATGGAGGAGGAGGGGGGGGGGAGACAGGGGAGAGAAGGGAAGGGAGGGAGGGAGGGAAGCTTTCAGCGGCCGTCCCCGTCCTCCAGACTCACTTTGTGGCCTTGTCGGCGTTAATCAGCGTTAGAAAAGACACATACCAGTGATTCACGGACAACGGCGGCGTATCAGGCCTGAAGTAGGCCGGAAGCAGAGCGAGTGTGGACGTTTGTGGCGTCTGTATTCGGAGCTGCTGTCTTTGGGCAAAAGAGGGTAAAAGAGGGAACCACTTCTTTCAGTGAGCGAGTACTGGATTTAACTTCTATAGAAGCAAAAGGAAAACATTTCAGACAATATTCGATGGTCAAAACTGAAATAGAGAAAATCTATTCATTAAGTGAACACTGTTAGGCTGAAACAGACAGTAACATCTCCCTTACAAAAATACACAAACATTTAGAGTCCTTCTTCAAAAATAGCAGTAGTTTTATATCCATCATTTTCCATTCTAGGTGGTTTTTTTGTTTGTTTTGTTTTTCCTCTACGGTTAAGAGTGAGAAAAAATACATTTCTGTTAAAAAAAAAAACACTCAAAAGGATAGAAATAAATTATCTGCCATACAAATGTGATTCAGGGTATTTGTGTGTGTGCTGCTTTGTCCTCGAGTGAAGCAGTGATGGAGCCAAAACGAGGACGGTCGTTTGGACGTTTCCTGAGCAGCGTTCGACAACGTGGGGGGGTCCGGGGGGGGGGGGGTTTGAGATGTCCGACTGTGTTTGATCGTCCCGGGACTCCTCAGATGAACTTGCTGGAGTCTCTTTTGCTGATGAGCACCTCCAGCAGCCGCAGTTTGGCCTTGATGTGCTTGTATTCGCTGTACTCCACTGCCAGCGGGGAGCGGTCCTCCTTCTGCACATTTCTATGGGAACAACACAACAAACATGAGGAGAAGTTGACGGTTCGCACGGGGCGCGCACGCCTGAGTCTGCCCGCCCTGGCGCTGCAGCCTCTTATGTAACCGCTGGCTCCCTTTTCCCTCTCACCTCCCGTTCTGCCTGAGGAACTGCTCCTCGAACTCCTTCAGGTTCTTGCGGATCCTTTTCTTCTCCTCCCGCGTCTCCTGAAGCTGCTCCACCAGTTCCTGCCTAAAGGTGGAAGAGGAGACGCACTTCAGCATGTCGGACAGAGCGAGCGCGGAAGTGTTACGCCACGCAGACTCAAGAGTCGCTTTGACACGGATTGCTCCCCCCCCCCCCCAGTTTATCGGCGCTTACGTCGTTGCCGAGTGCAGGTTGGACAGCCTCATGTCCATCGTGTTCTTGGAGGGCGAGAGCTCGTCCACGGGCGAGATGAAGCCGTCCACTTCCTCGTCCATGTGGTCCAGGAAGTTGATCACGCTGAGGTCGGGCCGGACGGTCACCGTGAACTGGGTCATGGAGTCCCCGTCGTCCTCCGAGCCGTCCTCCTCCTCCTGCAGAGAGACAGAGAGAGTCCGCAGAGGTCAGACGACGCGTGACGATTCAATTGGAAAGAAAATAAGGAGGTGGGAGGGGCCACGTCGTGCGATGAGCGGCGTTTGAGTCGAGGCCGGCTTCCGGGATCACACACTGCGGGGTGGGAGGATCGTGCGGTGTTAGTCGATGGGGTGGCGGGGGGGGGGTTACAGATCATCACAGTGTGGTCCTCACTTAACTTCTCCACTCGTTAGTACATTCAGATCGAGTTAAAGAGATTAGCTGAAGATTTGAGCGTCCAGCCAAGCTCCACACCTTAAAACACTCCTTTGATCGGACCCCCCGCGGTTTCGGACACGGAAGGTTGTTGCTCCGGCAACGACTCTCGGAAAAGCGCAGCACACAAAACGCATCGCAACCACCGAGGGACTCAAAACGTCAGCGGCTACTGATTCGACATGTCCACAAAATGCTGGCGGCAGGAAACAGGCAGCTGCCCAATCAACAGGCAGAAATCATCAGGGGGGTGGGTGGGGGGGTCAATGGTAGTAAATACGGGGGAGGAGGGGTTGCAGGATCGGGAAGGGGGGGGGTAATGGGTGAGGGAGTTGGTGGGGATCACTGATCGTGGAAGCAGCGGCAGCAGCAGCTCTTCACCTTGATATCATCGAAGAAAAGAGCGGTTTCACCCTCGATAATGGGCTGAAGGAGGGGGCCTCTGCGCTTGCTGGAGGGGGAGCCCTGTGGTGACGGTCAAGAAGGAGGAGTTAACCGACGCCGGCACACCTTCACAGGTAGATCACGACCACCCAGTCTCTCTGGGCGCAAGAATGTCTGGGTTTTTCCTTCCAACGGCCAAGTCCAAAAGGACTTTTCAGAATAAAAGCAGGCAGCGGTTTTAAATCCTTGCGAGCGAAGCTTTTACGATTCACACGCGGGGAACCGAACAAACCCCGTCTGGGCCTCCCGGGAGCGCTCGGCGGGGCTCACGGACTTGTTTGTACGATCGTGTTCAGGGAAGAATAATCTACGGCAGAGGACTCAATTTGCATGATGAGGATTAGAGGTGTTCTATTATATAAACTCAGTGTGTGCTCATAATGCAGATCATATCTTACATAATAAAGATGGTTTTACTGCTAACCAGCTGAGTTTAAGCCCAATACTAATGCTGCACGCTGGCCCTCAGCACAAACATTTACTTACGTGAATAAAACGATTAAAAAGAGCTAATAGAAATACTGATCGACTGATACGGGTTCTGTTTTTCTTCCGACTTGAATATCCTTTCAGAGCCTCTTTTGCCGTCCACGTTGTCTTCCGATCATGTGTGTGTGTGTGTGTGTGTGGGGGTGTTTCCACTAAAGCTGGACTTATGGGCCCCTCCAAGGGAGGATAACGCGTCCGTGCCACGACTGGCGGCCGCTCCCACCCGGCGGGTACGGCAGCCAACGCGGGCAGGGATTACACGTCGGGACGGAGGCGCGACTTGGACGACGAGGGGAGCGACACTTACGATGACGGGGATGGTGGAGGCGCGGCACAGGATCTGCTTCACCAGGCGGTATCTGTCGTACAGCGGTTTCATGATCTGCCTCTCGTTCTTGGTCACCTGCAGGATGAGCAGAATTTGGTTGTTTGAATAATGTTCCAAACCCAAATTTCCTCTCAAATTGGCTGCACAGCTTCTTTATTCCTTGCTTTGTTGTTACTTGAGTTTTATTCTCACATAAAACTCAGTTTCTCAACTGATATTTGAATCTTAAGCTGCAGAAAAGAGTGACAAACTCTCCCTATCTTAACGAAAACAGCTCCTCTGTCGAACAATGTGCGCTCCAAACATCCGGCAATGACACGTGTGCCCCCCCAACCCCCCATTACTCGCAATATAGGTCACAGTCAGACGGTAAACAACAGGGCAGAAGCCGTATAGATTGCGTGTTTGTCTGCGTTGGTGCGTTGGACTCACAGGGCGGCCGTGTATGCTCTCGTAGTGCAGGAGCGCTTTCTGCAGGGCCACTTTCTCCGCCGCAATCTGTTCCCGTGTCATATCCTGTGTGCAGAGGGGACAGGAAGTGAGTCATCGCATCTCAGCGGTGACCTAAGCCAACGCCGGCGCGTCCTCCGCAGCGCAGACACGCACGCTCGCGTGTCGCCACGAATTAAAGCGCTGCCGTCGGATTCATAATTCATGCCGTTTGTCTTCTCTGCAACTTTCATTCGGCGGCAACGCTTTCAATTATTCACGCTGGCCGGCGGCCGTACCTTGATGTCCTCCGGGCGGTGCACCTCCTCCCTCTTCTCCTGCAGCTTTTTCAGAATGGCCTCCAGCGTGCTGTCCACCGGCGGCTTGGGCGCTTTCTCCTGCTGGGGCTTCTTCTCCAGCTGCGAGCCGAAGCTTTTGGGCAGCGTGTTGCTGCGCTGGCGGGTCTGAGGCGGCAGGTCCTCCTCGGACTTCATCAGCTTTTGTTCTGGTGAAGTAAAAATGAAAGAGAAAAAAAAAAAGAGGAAATATTTATGAGTTTTACTGATCAATTGAATCGGTTTCTTTCACAATGTCCCAGTTTGGAGGAGCGTCCCTTCATTCGTCTGGTTTACCTTTGAGCTCCCTGCGAAGCTTGGCCAGCTCATTGACCCATCGCAGCACTTCTGGGTTGGCAACTTTATCGCAGTGAGAAGGCTGGACAACAAAAAAAAAAGGAGACAACAAATGAAGCTGCAGCAAGTTTATCCATATCCTAGATTCATGGATTTGACATGGATGCTGTCGGGACTGTAACTCTCCACTTGTTTAGATCAGTAGAATCCACAAAAAAAACAAAATCCAGGAATCAATTGCAAGCTAAATTCTGTTAAAGTGGGCGAACGCACACCCTAAAATCAAAATGAACCCCGACAAGCTGAATATGTTTACACGGATGTAGGAGTCGATCCTTACTCTGTACTTGCGCTCCTCCTCGAACCGTTCCTCGAACCTGTGGATCTTTTTCTTCAGGATATGGATCCTCTTGGTGAGCTGGGCCGTGGTCAGCTCCTCTTTCTCATCGTCGCAGGAGCCCAGAGATGAACTCCGTCTGCGACTGTAAAGAAGAACAATAATCCATGACCACCGACGGTCTCTTCCTGCACCCCCCCCCCCAACAACGAGGCCTGCGAAGCCCCAGCGGCCTTACCTGATGAACGAGTGTGCGTTCGGCGGCGACGGCGGCACTTCCGTGTCGTCCAGGTACTGCTGGCACTGGCCGTAGGCGTAGAAGCGAGGCGACACCAGGGGGTCGCTGTCCTCCTCCAGCAGCTGGCGGATGAGCCGCCCCCCGGCGTGGGGCGACAGCCGGGCCTCCTCGCGGTCCATGCTCTCCCTCTGCAGCGAGTGGGCCGGGACCGGCTCTGAACGACCAAAAGCAGGAAGACAGCCGTGGATTAAAACACAATTGTTGGACCGCTCGCGTCTGCGTCAAAGTGGAAATCTGAAGACTTCCTGCATGCCGGCGTGCAGACGCCATGGAAGAGCAAACCCCACTCTGCATGGATGCCACATGCATCATAGATGTTTGGTCAAATCTACTCAGGCCCGCTGTGGTCTCCAGCGCCCCCTCGGACCCAGTTTCACCAACAAACTCCCAATAAATCGGCAAACTGCAGCGATTGTCAAAGTCTGTTTAAAAGCCTCGGACCTCATTCGGGAAACAGGAAACCTTTTTGTGGGGATTTTGGCTGCGCTTTCATTTTTTTCCTGCGGCCTCTCGGTAAACGTCGGGGCGTGTGCTTGTTGTCCAAACACCAGCAGCACTTCTTGTCCTGGAGATACAATGAGGCCACTTGTGTCCCTGTGAGTATCATCTTCCCCTGGTGCGAGTGAGTGGAAACAATGCGTTGTGGGGAAAGAATAAAAACAAACTTCCTCTTGGGCCTGACAGTCACAGATGGTGTTCTCAAGCTGAGTGTAGGTCACACCCTCCTCCCTCCCTCCCCTCCTTCTCCCTCCCTCCCTGCGTTCATCCCCTGGCTACCCCGGTCTCCACTCTGGCAATAATTACGTCTGGAGAAAATAGCTGCGAAGATACCCCTGACAGTCCGTGGGCTATTAATACAAGCCGCGGCTCTCTGCGGGATAATGTCAGGGCACCAACCCCCGCCGGGCGGCGCGGTGACGAGTTTGTGCGCGAGTTTCCACTCGCCACGGTCGGAGGCGAACGCTGCGTCGGCGGGAGCGCGTGTGCGTGAGAAAGAGACGAGGCCGGAGAAGTTCACGGCGAGGATAAACAGGTGCCAGCAGAAATGATAGCAAAGAGAGGGCGAGCGAGTGGTTAACTTTAGGTGTCGGGAGACCTGAAATCTACAGAGGAGTCGCCGCACAAAGAGAAGCGACGCAGGGAGCGAAAACAAGCTTTGGGGGCAACCAGCCGTCAATGTAAACAGCCGAGGTGTCAGTATACGACCATGAAAATATGCACGGCCGCGCCGAAGCCGCACATGCATATTTGTTTTAGCCGGGGCGAGCGGAGGAGCGCCTCGGCTCGAGTTCCAGCTCCGGAGTCCCGGGGCTTCACCTTTACGTCGTGCTACGTGCGGTTTACCGAGTAGCCGCTCTCAGGCGAGTTAGCGCCCGCTTCCCAGCGGCGGGTTCAAACTGTCAATCACAATGAGTGTCTTCTTTGCAGGCCTATTATCTGGCTTAGAGCGCCGCGGCTCCGTGGCGTTTGAAATTAATCCGTTAAATCAACTGCTCGCTGATGGTCCAGGATTAAGTAGACTAATGAAACAGACACACACACACACACTCGCGCATAAAAAACACTGATGGCAGCGGGCCAGTCCTCTAAAGGTGGCTGTGTGCGAGACACTCAGACATAATGTTCCAGATCATTCAAGCATGTTGCCATGCAGTGGAAAAGGTCAGCCTCTTTTCTCTCTGACATGTTATTCACAAAGGGGCGAGTCAGCGGTGGCAGCGACTTACCATCGCAACAGCTGGGATGGAAAATGCTTTTGAAATCAAGGAACGGGGGGCTGAAATACGGGGGATCTGCAGGAAGAGGTGAGGGAGAGAGGGAGGGGGGGGGTGGGGGAAAGATGAGACGGAGTGAATCCAAAGAGAAAGACGTGCAGGGAGGCTGAGTTTGGAGGAAGAGTGAGAAATCAAAGCGCTCAAGTTCAAGAGGACACGTGCAGGAATTTTGGGGGGTCTTCCTGTCAAGATGACTGCTACGACTGAGGTGTCTGCTGTTGCTGGCAGATGGGCGAGTGAAGAGGGAAATATCAGGTCACCGGCACATTCGCTGGCACAAACTGTACTGGGGCAAAGGTCCCCCCCCCTGCCACTGCCCAAAGCCCCTTCCTTGACCACCGTCGCGCTCGTCCGTACGGCGCTTCTCTCCAGCACACAGGACTGTTGGATTGAGCGCGCATTCAGCTCGGCCGCTTCAAGGCGCAACCCAAATCCTTCCCTGGCACGCCTCGCTGCAGATTAACCAAAAAGAAAAAGTTCAACCCCGCGCGCACGTCGCAGTTCCTGCGACGGCGAGGCTCGCTCTCACGCTCGAATGGGGCACCCGGAGGAAGGCACAGCGAGTCGGAGCGACCTGTCACAGCCAATCACGCGAGCTCCCCGTGGCGTCTCCGCTGCCACGGGCTCGGTTGTGCACTTAGAACAGAATGTTCAAGGAGGAGGTTGGAGAAGACAGAGCGAGAGAGGGGTGGGGAAAAAAAAGAAAAAGACTGACAGGATGTGAGCGATCGAACTGAAAAATGTCCTGAAGTTCTGAGTGGAAACTGAAAGGGGAAGAAGCAGTCCCCCCCCCCCCCACGGTACCTTTTTCCTTCCATAATTAAAAGCTTACACAGCGAGAGATGCCAAACTGGTGGCAGAGCAATCTGAAGCACGCCTTTGTACCAGCTCAGGCGGTGGAGTGGAAGCTCTGGCACCACATCGGGGGGAACGTGCATGACATAATGTGCACAGAAGGAGCCGCGGGGCAGCAAGCAGCCTCTGACAGAGCTCGGGGTGTTCCCCACCTGAGAAGTTCTGGCCACAAGAGAGCTCCACGAAAACGTGCAACACGCTGCTCAAGCTGCAGCCCAGAGATGCCCCACGGAGCTGACAGACTGCCTGCAGGGAGGACTGTTGTCTTTTGTTCTGTTGTTGATGCTGCTCCTGCTCAGTCGTGACACGGTCATGCGAGCGGAGAGCGACCTCTGCACACGGCTGTCAAAGCGTGCCGCAACACGCCTCAGTAGCCGCCGCCGCGTGTAAGCGTGGGGAGCGAAACCTGTTGGTTGTCATTCCAGGGCTCCGCTCAGCTAAACACTTGGCTTTCACTGTTTAGAGAGGCACCTCCACCCACCCTCCCTCTGTCGCAACGTCCTAACTAAACAATCCAGGGTGGCGGGCGTGTTGCAATTGTGTGTTATTTCCTCTCGGCTCACGCTGCCAGCCCTGCGTGCAGGGACACAGCGCTGAGTTTGAAAGGGAAGTCGAAGGAGCGGTGGAAGAAAGGCAACCCTGGGGTCATTTCTGCTGCGCTGCTGGCTGATGACATCTGATGGGCATCAATACAGGCCCATCTGTCAGCTCTGCATCCACACAGGTCCAGACAGGAGCAGCACTGACGGTGCAGAGTGGCTTTAAATGGAGCAGCCAGGATCGATACACCGTGCAGCCAGCACACTGTTACCATTTTCTAACCTCCTGTTTTATCATCGACTCTCAAAGGGAACCGAGGCAGCTGTCAACAAGTCAGCCCCGCGTTTTACCGATAAGTCCTTGCGCAAAAAAAACTAAACAAAAACCGTATTTGCCGTCTAAATAAATACCACAAATGTGACCTTTTCACTTGGCAGCGCCGCTCTCTTCTCGTGTGAAATGAACACAAGGTTGCACAGCTGCCTTATCGCTGCAAGCCCAGCCAGCATGCACGCCTCCGCTTCTCCTCCTCCTCCCGATATAGGAGAGTAGAGAACTTAAGAGGATCTTTTGCAATGTAAGTCTGCAGGAGCAGCGGGAGGATGAGGAGAGCGAGCAGAAGGTGTGCAGCTGCTCCCCAGACATCCACGAGGAGCGCAGGGTGGAGCGACCCCCCTCCCCCGGGCGCGCTGCCCGGACATGTCCCGAGTGGTCCCGACGCGACGGGACAAACCGCGGAAGAAAACAGCGCTGGATCCAGCGTGAAAGCCCCCCCGCCCCCCACCCCCTCAGTCCGGCCTCACACCCCCCGCCTCCGGCCTCACCTCCCCAGCTGCTGTCCTCGGTCAGCGCCGTCAGGTCCAGCCGGGGCACGTCCTCGCAGCTCGGCTTGTCGCAGTCCGGGTCCGAGCCCCGCACCTCGCCGGGCCTCCCCGCGTCACCGGCGGCGGGCGACTCCTGGATCTTCATCCTGAGCGTCTGCACAACCATGAGAGAAAGACGAGAGCAAAGAGCGCTCAGCAACAACAACGAGCCCGCGGCGCGGCGCACACTCTTTAAGTTGATCCGCACACTCTCTCCGACTGGCCCTGCCCCGGCGGAGGGGGCCGCTCCCAGCCTGCCATTGGCCGCCGCCGCGGCCCAAAACATCCGCCCATCTGCTCCGTGACCGTGACTGACAAGGAGCGCGGCCCCGCCCCCCCTCTCTCCCTCCCTCCCTCACCCGCCAGGAATCCCTCCTCACCCCGCCCTCCCCTTTTCTCTCTCTCTCGCTCTCTTTCTCTCTCTCCCAGTGTACCACTCCGGGGTTGTTTGTTTCGCAGCACCAGGAGCGGAGGGGAGGAGTGTGTGAGAGGAGGGAGGAGGAGGAGGAGGAGGAGGGGGGAGAGAGAGGGGAAAAAAAATCAGACATATTGTGAGCCAGCACACGTAGGCTGACTGGGTGATATTTTAACCCGCTCTCCTTCCCTCTGTTTCTGTCTGAGCCTCTCAAACATTCAGCTTCAACCAGTCACCAGCTCACAGTCTTCCTCCTCCTCCTTCATCTCAAGTCTTCATCATCATTTCAACCAGAAACTCTTGATTTGGACTCATTTCTCTCCGTCTCCAAGTTCAAAGCAGACTCTGGTGTGGCGTAAATAAATGGTAATAAAAAAACATCCTTCTCCAGTTTAGTATCCATGCATCATTTAGTGCCAAGTGGGGGCGGGGGTCCCGTTTCCTCTGCGTGGGCGTGGGACAGGACTATTTGGGAGTGTGTGTGTGTGTGTGTGTGTGGGGAAAATATATCAAGTTACAGTGTTACTGAGGCTTACTGGAAGGGGTGCACTTGAATCTGGTTACAAAAGCCCCCCGTTCTGTTCTTTCCCTCCAATAATGATACTAAGTTGTTGTTGTTGTTGGCTGGTTTGCACGAGATTACGGCGCCTAATTGGTCTCATGTGTGCTCCAGGCCAAAGACAGAGTCGCGAGTCCCTCTCGGCTGTTCCTCGTCAGATAAAACTGCTGTGTTGGATACAAAGTGGTGTTGTTGCCCGTGGAGAACGTGCAGGATGTGAGAATCTCCCCCCGCCCTCCTCCTCCCTTCCCAAGGCAGCACTTACTGTCACTGTTTTCAAGTTGAGGAACCTCCCACCATGTGCGCACACACAGAGCGAGCATTCACCCAAGCAGTCGACACTCAGTATATAATCCTTTGAACAACACTTGGAAGGGGGGGACACGTCCGTCTGTGGGGGCGCCTGAGCGCAGCGTGCAGCTATTAAACAACATGGCACTAAGACTTCTTACTAAAGTACAAACATCAGCTCAGTTATGAAAGACTGAGCGGCTGAACGGGAATAGAGCTGAAATCTTCGACTGAAGCCAAACTTCAACGTCAAAACGCTCACAACCAATCATAGCAAATTTGACAAGCTTCACAATCTATCCAATAATTACATACTTTTTGGTCATTTCAACTGCAGTTTTTGTTTCTTTCATCTTCTGCAAAGCAATTTAGTAGAGAAAACTGCTGTGAACTCCCTGGGAAACAACCTACACTGTTTTCTTAACACAATTAACAGCGGAAATTACTGTTAAAAATGGGTCAGTTGTCTGCAAAAACTGGATGCACAGGTTTAATTTTAGTTCACCTGAGGCCTTTGTGATAAACTGTGCCTGGACTTCTTTGTTGATATTAAACAGTCCGTCGTGCTCCATTTGTTGGACAGGCTGCTCAGTTAATGTGCATCATGTTGTGCTTTCTATGGGGGTTTGCAGACTGTAACACTGGTCAACACCTAATTTATTGTCCAGTCCTGCTAACAACACATCAGGTAGATTCTCTTCAAAATTGACTTGTTTTGCCCTAAATTTGCTGACCAGGAAAACAACACCATGTTTTCTTTTTTCAAACAACACACACAGATGATTTAATCTGCTCCTTGTTTATTGTTAGCAGAAGGGCGGATGGTGGTTGTGCAATTAAAGCATGCATTCATTAGACTTAAACAGAGATGAGTCTACTGGGTGAAGGTTACGTAACGTCTGAGTGTCCGAGTGGGATGCATCACATAATACAACCACACCCAAAGGCAGAAATCATGATGTCATGAGACAAAGTATTTGTGGCTCCTGAAATGTTTCTGGTTATTTTACGCCCCCAAACAATACGAAGGAAGTATTTCCCTTCACCCCACGTACTGCGTGTTGTCCTGTCGCCCTTCAGCAACAATAAGTTTCTGCCACTGACCCTTTTTCCTCCTTTTCTTCCATCCAAGCTTCACCACTAACACGTTTAATCACCACAGAACAGTGGTTCGAGGAAGACCCATTTGTCCCACTTGTTTCCACTGACAATTTCTCAGCCTGCCGAAAACAAACACAATGTTCGCTGAAAGCTTCCTCACAGGAATCAGTTCAAGATGCTCTGAAGAGAATCTGTGCGGATTAACTTGAGCACAGATGTTGCACCAGCTCACCGTTACATGTTCAAATGTAACACACACACACGCACACATAAACACACACACTTTCGCGGGAACATCAGCAGCCACATTCACTCACTTGAGTTGTGAGCTGCGATTACATCATTATTAGAGGTCCAGCTGGTGCACAGGGAGAGTGAGACAGACAGAGTGACTGCACGTGCTCGTGTGTGTGTGTGTGTGTGTGTGTGTGTGTGTGTGTGTGTGTGTGTGTGTGTGTGTGTGTGTGTGTGTGTG